>OZ005652.1:191054613-191654613 GCA_963930645.1 Salticus scenicus
TTTTTAATTAATTAAAAATAATAAGCGTAATGACATTAACAACTTGCTCAAGATTCTTGAAATAAAGTAAGAAATTTCAATGATTTCTTTATTATTATTATTATTATATGCAGAATATGAGGTTCTATAGAGTGTAAAACATGGTAATTTCTTTCTTTTTTTTATATTTATTATTTTTCTAAACTCAAAAATTTCTAAACAATTGTAACTTACTGTATACTTTTTGCATAAGTTAATGAAACATATACTTATTATAAAACGTTGTTTTATTAGTTTCAAACTTAAAAAAGAGTTTTCCTTTTTTAGCTAAATGTATTTATTACAATAATAATTAAACAAACAGAGATTTTTCAGTATTGCGGCTAAATAATAAAGTACTAAAAATATCTGGAGTGGCTTCGCTCGATTTTCCGAACATGAAGTATTTAATGAGTGTATAAAGAAATCAAAGCAAGAGAAGTCGCTGAATAAAAAGAAATACTTATAATAGGGTGTTTGAGTATTTTTCTCCATTGTTTAATTTAAAGCTATTGCACTTCAAATAATTTGAGCCCATAGATCATAATGAGAAAAAAATTTTCGTTGTGTCCCTGTAAAAATCTATAAGAGCTACATTCACCAAAATCTATACAGTTCGTGCGACGTTGCCTAAAACATGTATATAAATTTTCAGCCCAATCGAATAAGGCTTTTAGACGCTATTGCACTTTAAATAACACTGCGCTGACAAAAAAAAAAAAAAAAAAAAAAGAGCTCCGATACCATTTCTGTTGATTCCTATGTAAAATGCCTTCTAGAATCCGAATATGACCTCCATTTTACCCAATCATCCACGGTTTTCTCGGGACGCCACCCCTCCCCCAATTTTATCCCTGTTCGATAATTTTATGTCCATGAATTTGATTTGGAGAATGGAAAAGTATTATTTTAACTCTTAAAAACAGAAAAAAAAAATGATGTATAATAAATAATAATAATAATTCATTAAGAAAATGAATGTAATTTAAAATTTCAGTGGATAATTCCCCCCTCCCCCCTCTTTCCACACACACTAAATTTTTCTCCTGCTGCAAATGTTCATATTTTAGTATTTTTCACTTCTGTAGCCCCTCAGACGATATTTAACAGATAAAATAATCCTTACCTTCTCTACAAATTTTGTTATAGCCATAAAATTACCGAAAAGTGATAAAAGCAGGGGAACTCCCCCAAAACCGGTGGGTGATACGGTAAAATATGGGCGGCACATTCGGATTTAGGAGGTGATTTTACATAAGAATTAGGAAAAATGGTGTTGGGGTATATTTTTATGCAGAGCAGTGTAATTTGAGCCCATAGGCCATAATGAAAAAAAAAAATTTTTCTTTGTGTCCCTGTGCAAAAAAAAAAAAAAAAAAAAAAAACCCTATAAGTGAAAAAAAAAGTAAAGAACTATAATATATATTCACCTAAATCAATAGGTTCGTGCTATAGTGACCTATTATATACGTACCAACTTTCAGCTCATTCGAACAAAGCGTTTAGACATTATCGTGTTCACTCACACACACACATGCATCACCGTAAAAATATCTAAAATGAACTCAAAAGACCTCAAAAAGGATATAAGCACCAAAATCTCAAAGTCAAATGTTCGTCATGATTATCGTCCGAACATTAAGTAATTAACGATTGTATAAATAAAGTAAGAGAAATCGTTAAATACGCAAAAGAGAAAATCATAATAGGATGGATGAGTACTTTTCTTCATATAGTATGTTGTTTAGTTGAACGTTATTGCGCTTCAAATAAATTGAGCCCACGTATCATAATGATAAATTTTCGTTGTGTCTCTGTAAAAATTTATAAATGGTAGGCTCACCAAAATCTATAAAGTTTGTACGATGTTTACCTATGACATGCACATAAGTTTTCATATCAATCAGATGCAGCATTTAGATGTTATTGCATTTTAAATAATTTGAGGCCATAAGCCACAATGATAAAGTATTTTTCTTTGTGTCCCTGTAATAAAAAAAAAAAAAAAACTACAAGAATTAGATCCCCCAAAATTTATATAGTGTCTGCGGCTGTGACCTGTAACATGTGTATAAGTTTTCAGTTCATTCAAATAAGGAGTTTAGACGCAATCGCACTTTAAATAATTTGAGTTCATAGGGCATAATGATAAAGAATTTTCCTTTGTGTCCTTGTAAAAACCTATAAATGCTAGATTCACCAGAATCTTTATGCTTCATGCGACGGCGACCTACAGTACGTATATACATTTTCAACTCAAACGGATAAGGCATTTAGACGCTAATGATTTCAGCTCATAGGCAAAATGATAAAGAATTTTTTGTAGTGTCTCTGGAAAAAACTATAAGTACTAGATTCACCAAGAACTGTACAGTTCAAGCAACTGTGGCCTTTAACACGTATATAAATTTTCAGCTCATTCTAATAAGGCATTTAGACGCTATGGCACTTCGAATAATTTCAGCCGGTTGCTCATAATGGCAAGAAATTTTTCGTTGTGAATCTGTAAAAACTATACGTGCTAGATTCACAAAAATTTATGCACTTCGTGCAACAATGACCTATAGCAGGTGTGTAAATTTTCAACTCAATTGAAAAAAGCATTTAGACGCTATCGCAGTTAAAAAAAAAAATTGGCTCTTTTAGACCATAACGATAAGGATTTTTTTCTTTGTGTCCCTGTAAAAATAACTATAAATTTATACAGTACGTGCGACGTGACTCATAACATATATATAAATTTTCATCTCAAACGTATAAAGCGTTTAGACATTATCGCATTTTACAAAATTTGAGTCCATAGACCATAATAAATAAAGAATCTTTCTTTGTGCACCTGCAAAAAAACTGTAAGTGCTAGATTCACCAAAATCAAAAAGGTTCGTGCTATGGTGACCTATAACATATATACCAAGTTTCAGCTCATTCGAACAATGCGTTTAGATGCTATCGCGTTCACTCTGATACATATATATATACATACACACATATATGATTGTAAAAATAGTAAATATGAATTCATGGGACCTCAAAACGTGTAGAAACACCAAAATTTCAAATTCAGATTTTTGACATGATTACAATATTTTCCTCATAATAGTATTCGGAAAGTAAAAAGGAGTAAAAAAAGGAAGAGTAAAGTTGAAAAAAAAAAAAGAAAAAAAGTGCTAGTTTGTGAATTAAAGCTGCACATTAGTCAGATTCTTCCCTTCTTCCTTCCCATGTTATCTGATTGTTATTTCGTTTTATAAGAATAAATCTCATTCAAAAAGATCTGAATGATAGGCAGCCCTAATGACGAAATTTGTTCATCTTAGTTATAGGCAATGAAAAATAAAAATACTTATACTGTATTTGGGCAGTTGGCTGTGATTACACTTACACTTAGTCAATAAATAAGGAAGCAATCCCGCATTTTGGCAGTCGACGGCAAAATTCAATCCTATTTCGTTTATCAAAAGCCAAAATTGTTCCCCTTCCCCCCCCCACCCCCTCAGATTTCGGGAATGAGCTTCGAAGAAAAAAATTCGAGATTTTCCATTATTCGTTAAATAATAATGTATTCCGGAAATAGGCTGAAAAGAAATAATAATAATAATCGCGTACAATTTGTTTATCGGCATAAATAAGAGAAAGTTTTGTTAATTGTCTAAGGAAGAATAACATATTTTATAAAATAGCAAGAACCCTTTTTTTTTTTTTTTTTTTTACTTGGCAAAAAAAATCACGTAAAAAAAAACAAAAAAAAAAAAAAACTATCATGTATTTAAAAACTCTTAATAAAGTGATAAAAAAATTAAAGAAAGTATATGTATATTTTCACACCACACAAAATAATAATAATAATCTTAATAAAAAAAAATCCCTGTTACCGAAATAAATTAAAAAAAAAAAAAAAAAAAAAAATCCAATCACAAAATAAGTCAACGCCGTAGCGAAATGATAAAGTTGAAAAAAATCGCGGGATTATTTTTTCCAGCAATAATCTGATACTTGGCGATTGAATTATAATTAAAATCATATTTTACGTACAGCTACAAAAAAAAAAAAAAGTTAAGAAAAATGAATAATTCTCTACACATAAAATAAATAATTTGGCTTCTAAATTTAACTTGCAAACAACTATAATTAAATTCAAGTACACAATAATAAGCATTATTGATGTTTCCAGTGCTATTATCATAATTCAATATTAGCAATCTGATAAAGCCGAGAATATTCGATTTCACATAATAGGCGCAAAAACAATTGCTAATTGAATTAGTCGTAACTATAATGCATTTGTGTCAAGAGGGAAAAGAAGTATTAAGAAGTATTAAGAAGTTATGTCATAAAATTATAAAGAAAAACTATTAATTTATTTTTCTGTTATGATCACTCGGCGAGTTTTTTTACTCTTTAACGTTTCAAAATCGAGAATAACAATTAGGGAAAATATTGATTTTATTAGCAGTATCAATACTTTATTTAAAAGAAAATTATAACTGAAGCAGTAACTGTTTCATGCAAATTTAACTTTTCTTCCACCCTCATTAATAATAGTTACATTTTCCCACTGTTTAAAAATTTTCCTCTTACTTCCTTTCGTGTACAAAGAAAGTATTGGATTCGTGAAAATTTTTGACTTCCAGTTTTCGATGGATTTGAATGCATAAAAGCTCTCAACGATTTGACCACTTTTAAGGAATGTCTGTCTGCTCTGCAGTCTCTATTCTTCGACCACATTTCATGAATCCATGGAAGCATCTGCACAAGTGCTAACTCAACGAGTACGATGCTAAAATAGGGGTGACAGTCATCTGACTCAGAGAAAATGAGCAGTAACACACAGAGCGCGGAATTACTGGATGTTTTCCAAATTTCAAACTGTCGGTCAAGCTGGCATCCCTCCAACATTTTGGACGCGTCCTCACTATTAGTTTTAGGATATGTGGCTGCACTATATGTGCATGTGCGTGTTATCAAAATATTGTGGGTGCTTTATCTCACAAAATAATGAACGGAATTTCACAAAACATCATATTTGGTTGGATCCTGATATAAATTAGTGCTGATTAGATTTTGGCATATATCACTTAGTAGGTGACGGAGCTACGTTGTAATTATGGGATGGTTATTTCTCAGCTTGTTAGTGTATATGACTATTAGCACAAACTTAACAGGTGATGGGACCATTATAAAAAAAACTATGCGATTTCAATCTGAATGAGTACCGGCCGGTAGGTGGCGCTGCTATTCTAAACTTTTTCTTATTTATGGGAAGACTATATGTCAGCTTCAATAGTGTGTATAAATACACAAAACCTGATATGGGGGAAAATATGAAAAATATGCAGATTTAATTTGGTTGCAAATCGGTCGAGGTAGTGTTGCTTTTAATCATTTTCTATGAGTTTTCGGATGGCTCGGCATGTTTTTTTTTTTTTTTTTTTTTTTTTTAAGTATATTAATAAGAAATTAAAGATTAAATTTTTGCATATATTAAACCATAGGTTGCATTGTTATATATAGAATGATACAGGAGAAAGCTCTGGGATAGTCACAGTATACTAGTTAAGGGGACTCTCTACCTATCGTCTCGGAAAGCCGAAGCCAATGTTATTCTATGGGAAAATTTTCCCCTTTATAATTCATTAACTAATACATATTTTTAAATTTCGTTTTCACTTTCCAAAAATTCACAACTATTAAACAATTTATCGTTTTCTAAAAGTTGATTTTTTTATTTTTAAGATTTCATTTTTAATCCCAAAAATGAAAAATTTAGCATTGTGAAAATTCGCATTTTACAACCTCAAAATAAAATATATATATAAAAAAAAAAATTAGAAAGCTATAAATTGTTTAATAATTAAAGTTTCCGAATGTGAAAACGGAATTTAAAAATATATATTAGTTAATAAGTTATAATGGGGCGAAATTCTCCATAGAATAACATTGGCTCTGGCTTCTGGGAACGATAAGTGGAGAGACCTTTTAACAAAATGTTTTAAAGAAAAATTAAAACGTAGGCCACAGTAACAGTTTTTTAAAAGATAATAATAATAAGAAGAAGAATCTGCTGTAGCACTCCCACTACTTAAAAAAAAAAAAAAAAAAAAAATCTTTCACAACAGACATATTATTAGTGTTTAATACATAAAATATGAAGTACTTAAATTGAGATATGTGGGAGATATTGCAATATATGAAGTATTTGAACGTTTCTAACGCAGCATAAAAAAAAAAAAAACGCTCAAGATTATTTTAGTACATGTGTACATTTCACATATACATACTTGCCGACATCCTTATTTATATTCCGTAGTTTTGTTAGGCCCGCCCTTTTTCTCACACCAGTAATTTTTTACAGCAATATTCTCCAAATGCAATTACGATTAAATATGAAGAAAAAACACTCTAAAAAGATACTGGTGTGAAAAAAGAAGGTGTGGCTAACAATACTACGGAATATTAATTAGTATGTTGGCAAGTATGTATATAATAATATACATCGGTAATATTTACTTAGAAAAACCCATAAATTTAATTTTTAGTTCGCTTTATGCACAATAAATATCTAATTTCTTACATTTAATTAAAATGCCATTGATGTTATTTATAAATTGTAAAATCAGTAATCTAATAACATATGCAATTCTGTACCAAGATTCAACTGAAAATTAATATTTTAAACTGCATTCCCGAGATAATTATTTCTGTAGAATTCAAAAACCGCAGCACTACACACGCAGAAAATACATTGTCACTGCAACTTTACACTTTTACATTATAAATCACGTTTAAATTAACCAGCATTTCCAAATATTTCATTTGGAAACATGAAAACACTGCGTTACATTTATTATAATATGTGTGAGAGATATTTATAACGCATTGTGACCAATCTATTATTGTATTTAATAATTATACATTTATTCCTGACTACCTGTTAATTAAAATGGAATATTAAGCTTTTCATCGCCTATATACATGAAAACCTTTTCAAATATATCACAGGAAGTAATGTAAAATCAAATATTAAATTATCATGAAAGAAATGTAAGTCCCGTTGACAAAGAAAAGGTAAATAATAATTATTATTATAATATATATTTTTAAAAAAGCATACAATAATCAACAAAGCGTAAACTGAAGTATTGTGTGCAAATATAGGTGAATTTCTGTATACCTATAATCATAAACTCAGAAACAACAGACATTTAATAATATATATAATTTTGTCCTTTTAAAATGATTATGGAGCATTAAATTCGGCATTAAATTTGCCGAAATATATTAGCTTAAAAAAAAATCTTTATACTTTTCTGATAAATTTCATAAAATAAAAAATTATTTTTTTGACTATGACTAGAAACAACTAAAATAATTTACAAACTTTGTGCAGGAGGTCCCCCCTCCCCTTTCTTCTCTTTCTCATGTAAAACACGTTTTTTGGGACTTGGGACACGTTTTTGTTTAAACTGTAAAAGCAATTCAGTTGTTATACTTATAGGAAGATATTGTACTGGCAGTTTTTCAAAAATTTAAAATGTTATTCAAATGAAAAATTTGGAAAAAAAAATTGACAAAAATTTAAATAGTGATCGCATTATAGGATTTATAGTGTAAAATAAGGGGGGAAAAAGCTTCTCGCAAATATCCTTTATCACCAGAAATAATATAAGCAATCAGACGAAATGAACAAATTTTTTACAAAAAAACATGTCTTTAAGATGTGTTCCCAACATAACGACATTTCAAAGGCTAGTTTTCCCACCCACATATTTGGAGATCTGAAACAGAAACAGTTAACTCATATTGTTAAGTAACTTTTAATGAACACTCTCTTTCCCAAACGAAGGAAAAAAAAAATCAAATTTACCATTACTATTTCTAGAATTTTGATATTCGAACGACTAATATCAATGATGACTACAACAAAGCTCTAGACAAATAATTTAAATTTGAATAATTAAATCCACTTAATTTTCTTTCCCCTAAAAATCCTTATTCAGGCAAAAAATGTAATATATTATCTTTTAAAAGAAGCGTGAAATTGCCTAACATGCAAACTGCTACTTTCGTGCAAAGAAAATGGCAGCAATAAACTTATTAATGATGTATCATATAGCTACTATTAAAAAAGTTCTTATTTATACCTATAAAAAGTTATATTTGGAGAGTTCTAAATACATTATTAGAAAAATTAAACGCTCAAAAATGATAAATTTCTATAAAAATAAAATAATTTATAATTTTGAGACAGCCAAATTTTCAAAAACTCTGAATTCTGGGGTAGCCCTTGAAAAGTTTTATTTCTGTAAACGTAAACGAACACCCCTACAAAGGGACAAATTTTTCAGGAATGGTGGGTGCCCTCTTAGGGAGGTTTCACGGTACATTCTCTTCTTACTGGTCTAGGGTAACATTTGAGTTTTAACATTTGTGTGGAAGCTGTGCATTCTTTTATCATTCAATAGGTTTTAATTGCTATAGCATTTAAGTGTAAAATTTCTACACTTGCAAATTCTGTTTGATTAGTAGTATTTATTATAACTATGCAAGTTTATGTAATATCGAGTTCAAAAGCTATCATAAGTATGAGTGCGTATATATATATATAATTTGTTCGATATTGCATAAAAAAGGAAACAAAATAAAGAAATATGGTGATTCAGGCATGAAGACCATAATCTTGTCTCAAGGCATCATCTTTACTAACTAGTAAAAGTATGACATTATTCAAAGATCATTTTTCAAACTTAATTCGGGTGTGGTCGTCAAACGATATTAGTCCGCTAAAATTAATGCGTTTGAGATCATAATGGGCAAATAATGAGAAACTTGGGGGGGGGGGGAATCTTTAGGTATCTGTAAAAAATCCTTTGAATTTTTTTTGTTTGTTTGTTTGTTTGTTTGTTTGCTTTAATTGGTGTTATTTACTAAAATAAAACATGAAACTTGTGAAATCTTTGATTATACAAATAACCAAAAGAAAAATTTAATGGGAAAAATTTATAGAAATTTAACGAAAAGTTCCACAAACCAACTTATCATATATATTTAAAATTAATAAAATAGAAAAAAATTAAATAATTAAAAAATAAAAATGTTTTGAACACAGTTTACAGAACGAATTATAATAATTTGAAGAATTTAATGGCATTAATTAGAACAAAACTATACATATAAATATTTAAAAAATAAAACATTATTTAAAACCTCTTTTCATTCTTTATTCCACTCATTAGAACCTATTTATTGCTACAAAAATGTCGACTTTTCTTAGTGGGGAAAGTAGATAATAAACAAACAAGCAGGTTACAGATCACGAATGCACATTAATTAACGAATATCCTCTAAGTAATCCAATAAAAATGTTACTCATCCTACAAAAGTCGAAAAAAGTAGCAATATATACACCACGGCGAATAAATATTGTTTCTTTAGAAGAGAAAAAGAGAGAGGGAAAAAAAAACAAAAAACCCTAATTGAGATAGACCTTTCAAATTTTGGAAATCCTACACTACCATTTTAGTCGGCAAGTCAAGGAGGATTATCACTAAAAGTCCATACCTTCTTACTGTCTGTACAACTGTTTTCACTACAACAACAGTTCTAATGAAGAAAAATGATTTAATCTTTTTTATCATTATTAAAGACGTCTATATTCTAAATTTTATTATTTCAGACAAAGAAGTTTGATATAGCGAGGTTGTTAACAACTTGAAACATTCATCATTATTATAAAACTACTTTTTATAACAGCTATTAACCCCCCCCCCCCCCCTAAAATAAAATAAAATAAAAATAAGGCCAATTACCACATTGATATAAAATCACGTTTTATTCGAATTCGTGATATATAGAATCGCATTACTAATATTATTTTAATTTTATACAATACAGGTGCATTATGTTAATACTATATATTTTTTTTAATATTGTGATCTAATAATCAAATTTGATTTTTAATTATTAAAACAATTATTCCCTCTATGCAAAACAAACATCTGAAGATTTTTTTTTTTTTTTAAGGCATTGAATTCAATACGCGAACATTTATAACGTGAACATTATAACGTGAACATTTATAAGAATTCATTCCGGATATTTAATTATTAAAAAAAAAAAAAAGCAATTTTAGAAATTAGGGTAAAAGAACAAGGGAAAGAAAAAATAAAGTTATTTCCGTTTTCTTTCTTGTTAAATGAAGGAAATTAAGGAAAATCCAACATTAATATTTAAAAATCAATTCCAAAATTTTAATAAATCCAAGCAAAAAATATGATAGTCTATGCTTTGAAATAAAAGAAGCGGAAGTCGTATTAACATTTAAGACACCGAGAAGCTGAATAAGAATAATATAGAAAATATTACTTTAAACGCGCTGAGAGATGTTTTGGGATTTTTACGTTATACAAGAAAGGGATACTTAAACGAATGTAACCGGGAAAATTCAGCAGCTACCCGCAGTTTAATAACCCAAGAAAGAGGTTAAAAGGGAAATTAAGCGTGGACGTAGGGAGGGAAATATCCGTATTATATTAGATAAGTTTGGTAAGGCATAAAATGTTAAAAGGAACAGAAGAAAAGAAAAGCTGCCAAATACAGCTAAGCTATATAAATACATCGACTACAAAAATAAAATGGTGATTATTGTTTCTGGTTACATTAAATTTTTCATTTTCCTTAATAAAATCCTCCATACAAACGAAATGAGTCAAATGAAAAAACAACGGAATTTTTTTTTTTTATGGTATGTATAAATAATATAATATATACGATGACATTGACTAACCCCAAAATTCCGTAATGCCTTTTTTTTTTTTTTTTTTTTTTTTTTTTTTAAGGAGGGGAGAAGACACGTATTTAAACAAAGGTGAATATTAAATAGCAAAAATTTTAATTTTGAAAAATGACTTTAAAAAGAATAAATAAAGATATTAAAGCAATTCGATGATGTGATATGGTCTAATATTAATGGTGTTTGGAAAGATCTATTTTAATTTCAGACACAATGATCAAATGAGAATATGCTTTAAGTAACCAAAAACTTCATTTAAATTTTCGTCGTGGTCCTTTGCAAGGAAAAAATGTCATCAAAAAATGACCATATCTTTATTTACAAATAATTACTTTTAAAACATGTGCAGTTTACTAGGTCTTAAAAAAAGTTTTTATCACTCTATTACAGCCTTTAAAGGAATTCTACATTTTTTACTCTATTGTCAGAGCGAATTTTTGTCGATGTTATAATCTTGACAACGCATTTCGGTGATGGTTAGCGAGAATTTAATGAAAGTTTAACAGCTTTTACATGACATACGAATATATGAAATGATGGTGTTGGTGTTAGGGATTAAGGCCGATTGACAACACTGGGGTCCTAGGCCTGAGGGGGAGTGCCTTCCGTGGAGGTCTTTCTAAGGGGTCCTAGCCCGTATTTACGCAAGTTTCGGAGGAAACCACGGAAAACTCCGAACGGCTAGGCCGACGAGCGCGACCGGGGATCGAGCCCGGCACCTCACGTCTACCAGCTTTGAGCGCAGAACCGCTCAGCCGCTGGTGGGCCCCATGAAATGATGGACATTTAGGCTTTTAACATTAAGATTTTTGTCATTATAAGCATAATTACGACAAAAAGGGTGATATTTGTTTTAATTCCCCCCCCCCCAAAAAAAAAAAAAAAAAAAAAAAAAAAATACTGAATGAATGAAACTTTTCAGCAAAATTATTTTTCATCGTTTTAATTATAGGGTATTTTCCCACATGTGTATAATCTTCAGGGTACAAAAAACGAACAAATGCATATCAAAAAATTAAAAAGAAGTTGTAAAATAAAAAAAAAAGCTGAAAAATCCCATCCCCGATATATATATATATATATATATATATACATATTGTTTAATTTTAGGCTCATGTGATTTATCATTTGGATGTAATCATGCAAATGATACATGATGCGCGCAAAGCTTATATACAAAAAAAAAAAAAAAAAAAATGTAACAATTTCAAGAAAAATATTATATTAAAAATGTACAATTATCCTAACAATTGTAATAAAAGGGTAAAACTTTTCTTAACACCTGTTAAAAATGACAATTTTTGAAAGAAATATTTTTTCAAATTTTTGTAAAAGAATAATGATCTTCCCCCCCACCCCTTCTGATATTTCTACCGTAGAAAGGCTATCTGACAAAGAGGAAAATTTGAACATAGTTGATCAAATAGAACGTCTTATAACTACAGAATATATTAATAGTTCAGCGTATTTGTTAAAACAAAACGCTACTAACCTTTATCTATCGACAGCATTTTAAAGTATCATTAGATTAAAAAGGGTATAAAAATCAAATTTCTGGAAGGGATGTCGAATGAACTAAAGGCTCGACTATATACGGTCATTTTCTCTAAAATACGAGCATACTTGTCAACTTTTACGTATTTTGAATACTACTATTTAAAAATAGTTTACTCTGTCTTATTAAAGTTTTGTAGTGTTTAAATAAAAGAGAAAAAAATACTTACAGAAATAGTAGCATTCAAAATGCGCAAAAATTAGCAACTTTGATGGCTACACAAAAGAAATCTATTTTAGGTTTTATCTGTAAAAGTAAAGCTATAAATACAGTTTGCATGAGATTTCTTCCTCCATAATAATAATAATAAAATAATAATAATAATAAAGTATAAATAGAGCTACTAGTTCGTACACGAGAATTCAAAAAAGATTTAGTATACTTTACGATGTACGACAGACTTTCTTGTTCACTTGAAATGTAACTCATATAAACATATATGAAAACGTGGTAAACGTTTCGCGTCATTCCTCTAAAGTATAGTAAAAAAATTGGTTAAAAAATAAATAGTTAATTAAAAATAAGCAATTTCCAATTACACATCACGATGTATCTGAATATTTCTGTGTGACCCGATAAACCAATCATTAATAGTAATTCATATCTTTTTTTTTAAAAAAAAAAAAGCTTTTATGCATTTGAATATCGTATGCCATTTTCATTCTGCTTCGTGCATTATAAAGGTAATAAAAATGTGCTTTAAACAAAAACTTCATGCAAACCCTGATATTCCAGAATTTCTTTCGGGTGATCCTGTATACAAATCGTTAGTGCTATTTATATCATTTGCAAAATGAAACATGCCATAGTTAATCTGAATTTCATATCAGATTCTAAGATTCTAAAATGTTCACGAAAAAGAGAGCGTAAACAGATAGACAGAAAAACTGAATTCATAAACAATTTGGATCTTTATTATGAAAAGTAATTTTAAAAGAAAAAAAAAAGGGGGGGGGGGGGCGTTATACAAATAAATTGAATGAAGCTGAATTTTGTACTAAGCTGAAAAGTATTTTGTCAGTAGAAATGAAAAAAAAAAAAAAAAAAAAAAAAAAAAATAGCAATCGCAGCATAAATTAATAAATACTAATGTTATTAATTAATGCCGGCAGCTTTGAGCTATGCTCGATTTCCACAACGTGCGACTTAATTGAAAAAGGAAGATAACGTTTCTCATTATCGAAACACTAAGAATATTTAATTTGGATGCATTAGCGCGAAAGTGAAATTTTATACAAAGAAAGCAGGAATATTAAATGGATAATCAATTGGAACTGTTTATGCAGAACTGAAGATGGGATAGTTGTAATCGCACCAGAATGCTGAAGTTGAAAGTAGCTACACAGAATTCAATTGAGGAATAAAGAGAAAGTAAAACGAAAAAACTTTTTAGCCATTTTTACAGGAAAGGAAGATAGCTATTTTATTCAACTAAAGAGGGAATTAAATTAATTCGTTAAATGGGCTCCATTTTCTCTAAACAACGGTTTTCTTGTCCTGGTCAAAAATAACGCATTATCAGAGATTTATAAATGTGTATGAAAATGAAGTTTGTGCTATAACCAAGTGTCCTTTTAGAATATTAAAAGAAGACTTGGCGGTAGATTGATAAACACATGAAAATTCTCCAACGTATAGAATGCCAAAGAGACAGAGGGAGAAAAAAAAAAGACGACAGCTGTTTTGGTAGCACCGAGTGCATAGTCTTATTCTTGTATGTAAAAAGTTCGATTTCCTTGAAACTTTTTACATCAATAAGAATTTTAAAAATATTGTTAAATGTGATTTTGATGTACCCCCTTTGTCTGACTGTTGGAAGTATTACACTGAATTCACAGTTTCTCAAAATTTTTCTACAATTTCCACAACCGTTTCTCGATGGTTTATTGGCTAATCCCCCCCCCCCCCCTTCCCCAAGATACCGTTCAATTCAATTGATTGATAAGCAGTCCGCAGAATTCGGTTCCTTTCTTATATATAGGAGCCCTTTTTTCCCCCATATCTTTATGCATTAGTGATAGTACGCTCAATGCAACCGAAACTATTATCTGAATTTTTGTCCTTTGGCGTTCTATACATTTGAAGACTTTTACTGCGATAGTCAAATATGAAGATGGGATATTCAGAATTTGGTTTTGTATTAGGAATGTCACTTCCCAGTGTTTCCTCACTTGTACCTGAATACAAAACTAATTTCTAAAAGTGAAGTTTAAAATAATATTTGTGATCTACGGGGTTTAAATTAAAAACAGTTATATGAACCCTCAAAAAATAACAACTGAAAAAATACTTTTTTTTAATAAATAAAATGTAAAAGAACTGTCTTTTTGTTTAGCAGTCATTCTCAATCATTAAAATTTTATCTAGCAACATTTACATTAGCCCAATTTACCAACTGGCGGACAGTTGCATCACCTGGAAAGTTTTGTGATTCTCTATTCTAAGTAATATTTTTATATACTGTCAAGACCCCCCCCCCACACACACACACACACACGGGAACGGAGGGCATCTCATGCAATCCTATGTCCCGAAAGAGAAGACGACCGCTCTTAATAAATCCTAGAACCCCAAACATCAAATACTGTAAATGTTATTTTAAAACAATTCTAATGCCCATATGAAATCCTTAAATTAATTCAGTCACACACACATATATATATATATATATATTGAAAACCTTTTCAAACATTGAATTAGATAAAACCATGCATCACATGAAACTGGAAAAAACACGAATAAAGATTACGAAAATCAAGCATCCTTAAATTGAAACATACAAGATCATTACTTTTTCAAGGGTATAAAATGAATATTGCATGTAAAATAGCTGTTATTTCATATAGATATATATATATCTGTACTAATAAGTATAAAGGATTTAAGTCCATATTCTTGATTTTTCAGGAGACGAAAAATAAAGTTAAACTAACTAAAAACTAATCAGAAGAATCGATTAGGAAAAAGGGATTATGTTGGTTTATCCGCTTTATACCATTGAGTAATTGTCAATCTTCATTTAATAAAGGGAAAAAATTGAATTAAATACTTTATACCAAAGATTAATGCTAAATTTCTGACTTGAATCTTTTTTTTACCAATGGATTTTCTCAGACTAAATGACATGGATTTAAATCCTTTATACCAATCGATAGAGAATTTTTTTCTCAGTCTGAATATGTACTTAACTCAAAATCGACATTTTTGGACTTAAATCCATTATACTTATCAGTACAGATACTTTACTTTTAATAAGATTTTCATTTTAGAAAGGAAAAAAAAAGCATCGATAAATAAATCATCAAATGTACGAAAAAATATTAAATTTACCAAATCAAAACATTTCTTTGATGGCTGGCCTTACCTTAAGCTATAAAAATAGATAATAAGCTATAAGCAACAGAAATGGAAAGGAAGGCAAGGGGAAAAAAAAAAAAAAAAAAAAAAAAAATGAGATAATATGGAAAAACATGAAAAACTAATTTATTCATATAGTCATAAATATTAATAAAGAATAAAAACCAACTACTTTATATAGAACATTTTTTAACTTGATAAAAGGAATGTTTATTAACGCCTACATGTATATATACGTTTCCACCTACACTGAAAGACAGGGATTTAACCCTAAGGGTGTATTCTCTTGAACGCATTACGAATTATTTCTACTCTGAAATAATTTTAATTCAGCAAAGTATTTATGTATTGTGCGCCCCCATACTACATTTTATTATGAAATCAACTTCACTTCGCCTACGCACAACGAAATAAAACAGATTACATATAATGCGGAAGGAACGGAAAACAAAGTTTAATATAATACTGAACGAGCTACATAAAATTAAATTAAAATTTTAATTTTTTAAATAAAACTCATTTTACACTCCATATTTCAAAAACTAAACTATGAGTTCCGAGTATAATCGTACTATGGTGAACTTGATTATTCATGAAAATTTTGGACCTCAATTTTTGCCGTTTTTATACGTTTGGAGTCATAAGGTAACCGAAAAACATAAATACGATGTGGTGTCTGTCTGTAGGTTAGTTAGTCTGTATAAACATTTTTACAAAAAATAAAGATGCCAGACCAATTTTAGAATATCATTCTATTCGTGATAATAGCTAGAATCCTACTGAATTACATTTAGTTAACAAAAATTTTAAGTTATACGAAACAGAAAATTTTCTTACCATGGTAACAGAATATGATAGAATTTCGCATAAATGTGCATTTTGAGAATTATTTTCATCGTATAAAAATTGGAGCAGTTCTTAAAACACCAGTTATGATATTTCTCAAAATCCTATTGAATTTCAACATTCTACTTTGAAATTTTCAAAAATTATTCTTATTTAAAATTTTTAAAACACGTAAAACTAAGGCAATTTTTCTCAAACTTTTTTGTGTGGTTTATTGCATGAAAAATGCATGGAATTGCATAAAAATTAAAATACGAAATTAATATCATTAACATTAAGCAGTAAATTAAGATCGTGTAAATGAATAAAGCAGGGAAAGGTTCCTAAGTGAATGGGGCATTTTAATCTTTTACTGGGACTGGCCGTCAACCGAGTTCATAAATATAGTAGAAATTAATGCAAATAAATATTATAATGGGTTACTCTGCGGAGTCCAGCTATATCAGTTACTGTTCCTATTATGCTCAGCTCATATTGCTAAAATTGTCTTATTAACAAACATTACCTAACACATTCTTGTAGGTATTCAGTACAAAGTGTCAAACAAATTACTTAAAAAAATATAAAATAAAAATATTATAGTTTAAAAAATTAAAGAACACGCTTTTATAGAAATGTGAACTAAAAAGCACAAAATATCTTACAAGGAAACATTCACAAGGTGTCATCTTCAAAAAGAATTGAAAAAAATATATGTGATTCTACTCTTCATAAAACACCAGATAATGAAAAAATTATCGGCTGAAATGAATTACAGCGACTACAAAAAATTATCAAAATTAAGCATATTTGACGATTTCACACTGCTAGGCAATTGATTTTGAGTACTTGGCGGAAAAGCAAAACACGGTTCTGTTCGTACACGGCAATCTCGTTGCTGGCAAACGTATCGCCTAACTGTGCTAAATCGCCAAATATGCTTAATTTTGATAATCTTTTGTGGTCGCTGTGATTAATTTCAGCAGATAATTTTTTCATTTTCTGGTGTTTTATGAAGAGTAGAACCACATATATTTTTTTCAATACTTTTTGAAGATGACACCTTTTGAATGTTTCCTTGTTAGTATTAAAATGCAGGGTAAGAGAAAATCGGGTGAGTGACACACCATAATATTTACATACATACATTTAAATATTTAATTAAAATAATTTAGAATTAAACAAAAACCATTTTTAAAAAATCTCCCCTGACTGGGCTCGAACGCTAGACCTTCAGGTTCGTAGCGCGGAGCTTTACCTCACAGCCACGGCGTTCACGTAGGGACAGTCTTTTTTTTTTTTTACAATATAGATTTTTTCTTTGCTCCCAGAGCGGTTACAAACATACATACAAACATACATACAGGTGAAGCTAATAAAAGCGTGTTACTTTAATATTTAAAGTTTTGAGTTTAAAAATGCGAAAAACTAAGTAAGTACAATTTTCTCATTTTTTAGTTAGAAAATAAAATAAATAAATAAATAAAACAAATTTTTGGAAAATGAGTATTAATTTAATGGTTGTGAATTTTCAGAAAGTATAACCGAAATAAAATAACATGTAATAATAATAATAATAACAACATTGGGTAATGAATAATTCTATTAACAAATTTCCCAATAGAGTTAATGGGATTTGAAGACTGGAGACGGGAAAATTGTACGAAGAAAATGGGAGCTCTCAATGACAACATTTAAAATTTCGATAGTTGTCTGTACATATAAATTTTCTTAAAAACATCTTGGGGCAATGTTTTATCTAAATACAAAATGAGATAAGTAAGTTCATTTAGATAATGCTTGAAGAGACTTCTACAAATAAAGAGCTTTCAATTAAAAAAGAATAATTAAGATCGGGTAAGTACAAAGAACTCTAATAAGTACAAAACTTTGAATAAACACCATAAAATGCAATGTACTTATTACTTTAAAACGCCAGTACTGTGGCGCTTTCTTACAAAGCACTCTAGTTTCAAAGATTTTTTTTTTTTTTTTTTATAGATTTTATTCTAATCATACAAACCATATTTTCATTACAAAAAATAGTTTCTAGTAGGATTATGTATTTAGATTATTTAGTTTACTAGTTAACACAATTATGATGAAAATAGTTCTCAAACAAAATTTTTAATGACAAAATTTAGTCATTCTTTACGTAAAGAATTTTTTTTTTTTTTTTTTAGAAAAAAGCTTAAAATATTAAACTCTTTTTTATGAACAGATTTAATGCAAAAAGAAAAAAAAAAAAAAAAAACGTTATAAATATGCATTAACTTGGTAAGCTTATATAAAACTTTTTCATCTTTACAGGGAGAAAGAAAGAAAGAAGGAGTTTTTTGAGAACAACAGCAAACAATGAAAAATTAAGGCGATATATAAACATGAGATACCCAGTTGAAAACATTTGTAGAAGAAAAGTAAACTTACTTAAGTAAGAAAAAAAAAAAAAAAACGTTATAAATATGCATTAACTTGGTAAGCTTATATAAAACTTTTTCATCTTTACAGGGAGAAAGAAAGAAAGAAGGAGTTTTTTGAGAACAACAGCAAACAATGAAAAATTAAGGCGATATATATAGGCTAAATACTTAATTAAAAATTTTCATTCATTTTAAAAATTTGAAAAAAAAAAAAAAAAAAATTATAAAGTATAATGTAGTTTGTTTTAAAATGGTTGCACATAGGCTAAGCTTTCAATACATATTTAATTAAAGCTTAAACTTTCAAGAATAAATTATCATGTTATGTTGTTGAGGAATTTTATAAGAAAATTACAATTAATATTTGAATTGTTATGTTAATTTTATCATAATAATTCTTTTAAATTTTAAGTGGTCTCGGAGGTATAGAATGTCCTTTTTCGATAAAAATAGAACAGATTGTTCAATCTTATCTCTATACTCAAAGTACTCTCCCTTCTTTTCTTTGAAAATCTTCCGCACATCCCTCCGCCCATATTACTCCAATTTTTCATTTGTATTATTATTATTTATTTATTTATTTTAATTCATGCGTGCTTATAAGTATTATTTGAAATTAAGAAATAATTAATGGATATGGTTTTGAGAGCCAACAATAGGATGCCAGATTTCCTGTTTAATAGAAATTTTATGTAAAACTGAACTAAAAATATGAATTTCGAAAAAAAAAAAAAAAAAAAAAAAAAAAATCCTGATGTAACTTTTAAAGTATATTTTTCATTTTAAGAGAGCAAATATCTGTAAGAAAGAGTAGTTAAAACATCTTATGCAGTTAAAAAAAAAAAAAAAAAAAAAAAAAAAAAACTTGGAATGTCAAATGATACTAAAATTATTTGGATCAGAAGTACTTAATCTCTTTGTATCTTGTATCAGACAATCAACAGAAACACACAGAACTGTTCACATATCGCCTGGAAGATAAATGAACAACCAATGAAAATAAAAGATAACCTTTTAGGAAATATGAAAAAGCGAATAGATTAGATTTAAAACAGTGAAATCAGGGGTGGCTCCTGCACACAATCACCTCAGCTAATGAGACTGCAGTGTACCAATTTTGCTTAGTTTTTGTTCGTTTCACTTTTCTTATCCAATTAAAATAAAACTATTTCTATATCTTTGTTTATCTAAATACCATTCCATCCAATAGCCTCAACTTTACATGAAATATACAAAGATTACACGATTTTGAATAAATATCAGCCTAATATAATTACTCTCTGAAAAGAAAATGAAATGTACCACATATGCTTCCTATTACCGTAACTGAATTAATGCCTTTAATCGTAGAAAGAAAACTAGATCATTCGACGGGAATTCGTATAAATGTAATTGACAATTCTTAATTAAATTCCGCAATAACTAATTTGCATCCGCACGGAAAGAAAGAAGATGGGGAATTTTTGGAGTGAAATGATAATAAGATGTCGTTAATAAGATGTATTTTCGAAACCCAAGACATCAAAAGAAATGGCACATTTATTTGAAATGAAATAGGGAAAGAATGACTATTGAAAAAAAAAAAAAAAAATCAATTCATATTATTAATAATAAAAAGAAAATTGAAAAGAGTCATTCGAATGAAAAGAAATTATCAAAATGATGGGGAAAATTTAAAATACCAATATAAATGTATAGGCCAGCAATAAATCTCCTTTACTACCTACATTTTTACCCAGATTTTGCACATTAAAGTTAATTAGACTCAGAGCTACTGCTTAAAGTGGAATCAGAGTTATCCTGGCAACTATTAACTGAACGACTGAGCGTTAACCACTCAGCCACCAGATGAGAGCATGTGTGAGAAAAATGTGATACATATATTTTCATCATATATTTCAATAATTTAACATTTCGTAACATGTTAGGTAAGTCTAGTACGTCTAGAGTAAAATTAGAAATGTAAGGTGAGAATATTCTCCGATGTTCCAAATTCAGAGAATAATCGAGAATATTCTTATTTTTCTTAAATATATAAAAAAAATTTCATGTTTATGACTTAAGCTATAAAACTTTTTCATAATTATTCAAGCATAACTAGAACAAACCAGGGTTGGAAAAAATCATGATTTTTAAAAAAAAAAAATCAAAAAAATCGGATTTTTTTTTATTTAAATCAGATTTTTTTTATTTAAATCGGATTTATTTGATTTTTCTAGAATTCTATTTTTAATTATTGTGTTTTTATGTTTTAACAATACATGGAGCAGTTTTTTATAATAATTAACTAAAAAAGAATAAATAATATTTGTAATTTATAAAAATAATAAGAAATAATTATATAGTTAAGAAAATACGTATATTCTAGTTACTGATTGGTACTAAAAATTAAACATCTAGGCTTTCATCTAAAGCCATTCTATTATTTTGCAATTGAATTGTGCACACTAAATAAGAAATAAACTTAAATATGTTGTAAATGAATAGAAAATGGTAAAAATTAAAAAACAAATTAAATATTCATTTAATGCAAGCTATTTATTAAGGGATAAAAATCACAATTAAATCAATATTTTTTAAGCAAATAAATCAGGTATTTAATTGTTTGAACAAAAACACTAATTTAGAAGCTTTGTCCACTCCTAATTCATTACGAAGGCTTGAATGAACTAGTCCAAAAGAAGAAAATTGTCTTTCTACTCCAATAGATGAAGCCACGGCTGTTGTTATTTGGTAAATAAATTCAATTTCAATTTCGCTGATTCTCTCTTTACCTCCCATTACATAAAAGGACTTCCACCAATCCTAATCTGTCATAATATCTGAAACTTTTTTCTCAAGCAATGGTAATTTTTGGAATGGGCCATTTTTTGCTTGAAAATGTGCTACAGTTGTGAGAAGATTTGGACCATTTTCTTTAATGAATGCTAAACCTTAATTATTTTCCGCTACACTAAGTGAAATTTCATTTCGATTTAAAACAGGGGGACTTAATAAAACTCCAGAAAAATGACAGCCATTAATAGCTTTTTCATATCTTGCTTTAAATTTTGTAATTCTATGTTTATCTAATATATTTTCTAACATTTTACCCAAAATTTTCCATTGATATGTGCATTCGGCAAGGGAACAATCCTCTTTTTGGATTGTATCTAGGGCACAAGCAATGGGTTTCAAAACTTCAATCATATGCTCTGCATTTCTTTTAATATTTAAGTCCATTACTGTTTTCTTGATTTCAGAACTTACATTTTCTCGATGCTCTTCACATAATTTTACTATTTTTGACCAATTTTTTATGTATGATTGAAAGTAGTCAACATAAGAATTCCACCTTACACCTACCAGACTTGTAGTCGATTTCAGAATCCTTAAAAGATTACAATTACGATTATTTTTAATCTTCAAATGCCGATTACGAATACGTTTAGATTACGATTACAGTTTTGATTACGTTTTGATTAGACTCTAGAATACGATTACATTCAGATTACGATTACAGTTTTGATTATACTCTAGAATACGATTACATTCAGATTACGATTACAGTTTTGATTACGTTTTGATTATACTCTAGAATACGATTACATTCAGATTACGATTACAGTTTTGATTACGTTTTGATTATACTCTAGAATACGATTACATTCAGATTACGATTACAGTTTTGATTACGTTTTGATTAGACTCTAGAATACGATTACATGAAAAATCGATTACAATTAAACTTCAATTATGCAGATTTCTCAATCTCGATGTGATGAATATCGCTTGTATATAATCTTTCTTAGATATTTCTTCACATATATCCTTAAATATATCTTGTATATATCCTCTCCTTATATTCCCTATATATTCTTTATTTTGATATCTTTCAGATTAAGCTTTTAATATCACAGCAAGGAGATTAAAATTATCATATCAAGTAATTTATCATCTAAAGCGAGAGAAATTTTATATTTATACAAAACTCTATATTTTGACCATCAAAGAAATGTAATCATTAAAATATTGAAAGACGTTTTAAGTATGAGTCAGAAATTAAAATACTATCTCAAATATCTGTGACAAATTTCCCTTCTTTATAATAACTTAGTAGACCAAAATTTATTTTCAAATCGGCCGCTAGTTCCGAAGCATGAAATTCGTTTTATATTACTTTTGCATTTTCAGTAGAAAAGAAAGATTATATATATATATACACCGTGACCAATAAGTTCTCATACACATTCAAATTTTTATTACAATAACACAAAATAAATCAAACAAAAACTTTTTGCATCAAATTAAAGTAGCAATCATAGAGTATCTTTAGAATAAATCCTTTGGATTAATTCCGCCTTTTAGTTTCTTAACGAGCTTAAGTCTCTTTTCAAATCCATCACAGACGGCACGCACGGCTTCCATTGACATTTCCTGCTATACCTTTTGAATTACATTTTTGAATTTGCTCAAATCGGTGATTTTATAGTTATTCAGTTGGGAGAGCATATATGACCACACAAAATAATCAAGCGGGTTCAGATCGTGGGAGTTGGGGATCATTCGTTCCTTGGCAAAAAGTCGGCTAAATTTTGACTGCACCACTCCTGAACCAAACGTGCGGTATGAGATGGGGCACCATCTTGTTTGAATCAAAAATATTTCGTCCCTTACATACTCTGGACATTTGGGAGTAAAATCTTTTTCCAAACCCTTAGTTTTATAATATTGGGCATTAATTTTTACTCTCTTATCGATGAAGACTAACGGGAGTTTTCCTCTTTTGAAAATAGCGGCCCAAACCGTCAGAGACGAAGCATTTTGATAACGCGAAACGTAATGCTGGCTCTCAGGGATGGTATCAATAGAAACTGACCATACTCTGTAATTTTGGGGATTGAAACATTACCGTAAAATGAATAGTTTCTTGTCTGAAAAAACAAATTCATCTTCAGCGTGCCGAGCAAGAATTGCTTCCACCCTTTGCTTCCTTTTCATCTTAACAGACTCCAAAACTCCGTGAATTTTACGTTTTCTATAAGCCTTGCATCCAAGGTCTATTTTTAGGATGTTTAACATTGACCCCTTCGATATTTTGAGTTCTCGTGCTAGTTTTCTAGCAGATCTTTGTCCGTTTCGTCGTATTCTTACCCTGACCCTTTTCGCAGCCTCTTTTGTCCGAACGGACCTCGGTCTGCCAGACTTTTTTCTGTCATCGACAGAGAACATCTTATTATACCTTCTGATAGTTCTGTAAATGAAATATCTCTTCACCACCAGGGCTTTCAAGTCTCTGAAAATTTCACCGGCTGCTCTTCTTTGACGAATTTATTTATCACAATTTCTCTCAATTTCTCCATTCTACCTAATTAAAGAAAAAATATAATTACTACAACATTTACCCTTGCAATAGCTTTATACCTCACACTACATTGCCTGCAAAAAAACTCGGACGACAGTAACACATATGTACAACTTTTTAACTTGCGCCAAAAGTTGTATGAGAACTTATTGGTCACGGTGTATATATTATTTAGTAAAACATAAAAAGGAAAGAAGTAGAAGCTATGTAAATTTGGAGAACCCCTTAAATTATATCATATGTAAGTATGTACACTCATTGAATTACATTGGTAGCAATATGTAAAGGTATAAGTAAGAAGTCTAAATGAAAATGCAATCAATTTAATTAAAAAAGAAGTTTCAAACATTTGCATTTGATTTAAATAAAACTGTCAGTTAAAAATGCATTTTTTTTTTTTTTTACTTATCATATTGATATAACTTTAAAAATTGCAAATTAGATGTACAATTCTGGTGCCTATAATAAATAATGAGTTTAGTTATCTTTATGCCTTCATAGATTATGATGACGCCTGTATTAATTAAATGGTTTTATTAAATGGTCTAGATAATATATTTATGTTTCTCAAATGAATATTAATAAACAAATATTTCTCGTTTGTAAAATTTAGCACTACTACCCCCCCCCTCCCAATAAATAAATAAAATCAATTAATAATCCAAAAATTTTTATTTTTTCTTACTTCTGAACATTGAACTTCATACATATACAAATAGAATGTAGGAGAGATTTAAAATTCTTTTAAACATTTTTATTTAATTTAATCAAAATTAAATTTTTTAGTAGTTTCCCGATTTTAGTAGAGTGCGGGAACTCGTATAGAATTTTCCAGCGACACTGAATAAATTCTTTACGGGTGCTGAAGATGCACAGATAGAGAGATATTTTGAACTAATTTTTGCAATTTTTGGATATCTTTTGTCATTTTCCTTCCAAAATTTTAGAGGGCAAATATCTTCTCCTTTCAATGGCTCTTTTAAATACTCCGTTATTTCCGATTTTGCTATATAATTCTTCGCAAGTTTACTTAATCTTTTCCCGTCCAAAAACGCAAACAGTTTGGTCTTTTTTTTTTTTTTTTTTTTTTTTTTTTTTCCCTTTTAGGTTCAGTTGCGGCTTTTTCTTCTGGTTCTGTTATTTCTTCGACAAGAAAGTGATTCTTCATTTCTTTAATTATTATTTCACACGCTTGCTCATTCGTCAAGTCCAGGCAACTATTCTTGAATCGTGGATCCAAAATTGTTGATATAATAAATGGTGTACTTTCCACATATTTCTTCATCCTTTTTTCTAATGAAAATTTCAAAGCTTGGATGAGAAATCTTTCTTATAGATTTTAAATTATTTTACAACAATAAAATACAATAAATAAAAATGTATTAAAAATATTTTATTAGGTCCCATAAATAACGGTAATCATTACAGAAATATGTTTGAAAAGAGAAATACACCTATTTCGCAATATTTCGGCAATCAGAATGTTTTACTTAAATTTACTAGAGCATACGCAAATAGATAAATGAACGGAGAGACAGAAGAGGAAAAGACAATCAAAAATTAAATTTAAAATATTTCAAGAAATTAAATTAAAATTTCGTAAGTTCAAAAAATTATGAAATCATTAAAGCATATCTAAACTTTAAAGTTGCTTTTTAGTGGACAACTTAAGTTTTAAGACGGGTGAGTAACAATCATATTTCAGAGATTTCTTTTACTTTTTAATGGCAAAGCATCTTATTAAGTGGATTGTTAACATGTTTAATTTTGTGATTAAGCAAAACTCTTTATTCTCATAAAAATATTTTCGATTTGTTTATTAACTTTTATTTTTATTATTTTTTTAATTTCAATAAAGCGTTCTACTAAATATTTTTTGTAAATAAAACCCCTTTAAAAGGTTTATAAAAAAAAAAAAAATACACCAATAAGTTCATATAGATTTGTAGATATAGAAAATGAAACAATCATACTAAACAATAATCACTCTATAACGTTGCTAGGAAGTATTAAAAAAACGAAAAGGAGGCAAACGAAAATGCAATTCCAGCAATTTTCAATTATAACCATTATTGAAAGTGAAAATTTTTGTGTTGCTCTCTAAATCTTATTGCTAATGACATTTTCTTGCGCATATGTATTGTTAATGTCGACTGCATTATGGTTTGTGCGAAATAAATGTTAAAATGTGATCTATAGAAATACCTTTGATAGGTCGCAATGCTTTGAAATTCTTTCAAATTTCCCTGTAGACAAACCAGTGGTAATATTTACGATATTTTTAAAAGGGAACAATTCCATAGTGAACTTGAAGAACATAACATATATTAGTTTCAAAAAATTACATAAATATTTAAGGGAATTAGAGCGCGCGCGAAGAGACGAATCGAAGTCTTAAGCATAATGATAAAGAATTTTTTGTTGTGTCCCTGTAAAAACCCACAAATGCTAGATTCACCAAAATGCTTATATTTAGTGCAGCAGTGATTTATAATATTCATATAAATTTTCAGCTCAATTGAATAAAGCGTTTAGATGCTATCGCACTTTTAAAAATTTGGTCCTATAGGCCATAATGATAAAGAATTTTTCCTCGTGTCCCTGTAAAAAAACTATGAGTGCTAGATTCACCAAAATCTATAGGGCTCGTATTATGGTGACTTACAATATACGTACCAACTTTCAGCTTATTCGAACAAAGCGTTTAGACGCTAGCGTGTTCACTCACAGACATACATACACACATACATACATCATTGTAAAAATAGTAGAAACGGACTTAGGGGACCTCGAAACGTATAGAAACATCAAAATCTCAAATTTGGATTTTTGACATGATTACAATACTTTCCTCACTATAGTGTTCGGAAAGTAAAAAATAAAAATAATAAACACACACTTTTTTTTGGTCTATAGCATTTTTATATTACAATACGTTACAGGAAAACAAGATTTTCCGAAATGAAAGGTGGCCCCGAAATGATGCTGAGCTTCCCTTAGCTTCAAAGCTTAATCGGCCCCTGTAAACATGACCTCTGAAATCTTCCAGGGTGAGTAGGTAAGTTCAAAAATAAGCTTGTGAAGCTAGAAATTTTGAAAAAAGGGATAACAAAAAATATAAATAGAGTAAAAATGGCAGCAAGGAAAAGAAAAATATAGTGCAATCTTATTTTAGAGATAGATTACGTTTACATTGCTTCACGATACAGATTATTCTCTAGAAAAATATAATGAGATTACGATTAGATTACGATTAGATTACGATTATAATTTAAATATTTTTTTTTTGATTACGATTTGATTACGATTACAATTTAAATATTTTTTTTGATTACGATTAGATTACGATTACAATTTAAATATTTTTTTTGATTACGATTAGATTACGATTACAATTTAAATATTTTTTTTTGATTACGATTAGATTACGATTACAATTTAAATATTTTTTTTTGATTACGATTAGATTACGATTACAATTTAAATAATTTTTTTGATTATGATTAGATTACGATTATAATTTAAATATTTTATTTTGATTACGATTAATCAGCGATTACGTTGCTTTTGTAATCGATTACAATCGATTACGATTACGCGATTAAGATTACTACAAGTCTGACACCTACTGGAATGAGTAATGCAGTGCCGCCTTCACTATTGTACCAAGCTTTAGGGAGATGAGTATTTCGGAAATATTTCACTATTTCTCTGCTGACTATTTTAAACATAAAAAAAAAAAAAAAAAAGATTTAAATCAAATGATTTAAAAAAAAAAAAAAAAAAAAATCAGCTGATTTAAATCAGTTGATTTAACCCTTTCAGGGGCACTAAGTAAAAATGATTGAATTTCCTTTTAAATATATATATATCATAAAGTAAACATCCCCTACAAGTCATATTTGATGAAGAAAAAAATTCAGCATGTGGGGATTTTTTTGTGGGTGGTGGCTAGACCTTCTAGCCACTGTGTCTATCCACCTAAAAGATGCTCCTAAAAATCAAACTAAAATTAATGATCTAAGATAATATGTAAATATGTTGTATTTAAAAGGTTCATTACAGTATATTTACACTACCAAATACTTTTGAATAAAAAATTATTTTTCATAAAAATATATAAAAGAAACTTCAAAAAATTTTCCCGCAACTTGTCCATTTAAAAAAGTCACAGGCACATCCTGCTTAAAGTTACTGTAGTTCTGCCATCTCTATTTCAATTTTAGAAGTACACATTAACTTTTCATAAAAGTGGATAGAAAAAGTAGCCACTGCACACTTAGAGAAAAATTTCTAAAGTAGGTGGATAGACCCTCTAGCCACCGCCCCTGAAAGGGTTAAATCATGCCAACCCTGGAACAAACAAACTTTATTTCATGATATTCTCTTTACAATTCATGTTTTTCAGTCAGAGAATATTCTCCAGTAAGCTCCACAAAGCAATTTTTCTAAGCGTTCATTACATATTCTATGACAAAAAGCATTCAGTGGCAAATAATAATTATTCATATTAAAATACAAATTTAAATTTCTTTTTAAGTTTAAAGGTCTGCATTGGAAACAAAAACATCACTAAAATTTGAAATTTAAAGAAAGTATTCTCCTCGGAAAGATTAAAAAAAAAAAAAAGTGGATTTATTTAAGAAATTTAATTCACATAATTCATATTTCTGTAATTTTTATTCTATATACAAACCATAGGTTTAATTATCTGTTATATTGATGATTTTTAATTAAACAACAATTTGATGGTATGTGCGTGCAAATTAATTTGCTGGGATAGAATTTCTGTATCATAAAAGTCTCTAATTTAAAAGTGAAATTGCACTACAAAGTTAGCAAATTTAAATTAAATAACATTTTATAGTAAATAATAAATGAAATATGTTCGTTTCAAATTTAAAACAAAAATAACAAATAGCTCAAAAATGCATTTTTATTTTGTAATTAGTTACTTGTTACATAAAATTTAGAATCAAAGTTAATAGCCAGCTTCATTTTTCGATGAAAGATCATTCATACTATCTTTAATCAGAAACAACTTATCTAGATAAAGAACTATGTAATGTCGTTGATAAACGACATTACATTGTTTCAACTGTTTCTGCTCCTTCTTTGGTCAGGGTCTGATTATTGTGCGGGTACATGAAGCCTGCACCCTGGGCACGGAATTTCTAAGGGCACACAATTTTACTGACAGCTAAAAATATATGGTTTAAATATCCCAGTTTTTCCTTCAATCTGCGCTTTGTTTCATTTATATTAATAAATTTTCAAAATAACAGCTCTCATTAGGTTCACTGGGAGATTTTTATTCATCTTTGGGAACTCTAGGAGTGAGATATTATGTCAATATATATATATACACCGTGACTAATAAGTTCTCATACAACTTTTAAGCACGTTAAAAAGCTGTATATATGTGTTACTGTAGTCCCAATTATTTTGCAGGCAATTTAGTGTTAGGTATAAAGCTATTGCAAGTGTAAATGTTGTACGAATTATAATTTTTCTTTACCTAGGTAAGAATGAAAAAAATCGTGATAAATAAATTCCTCAAAGGAGTGTAGCCGATTGAAATTTTCAGAGACTTGAAAGCCCTGGGGGTGAAGAGAGCAGAACTGCAGAAGGTGTAATGAGACGTCATCTGTCGATGACAGAAAAAGATTTGGCAGATCGAGGTCCGTTAGGACAAAAGACGCTGTGAAAAGTGTTAGGGAAAGGATACGACGAAACGGGCAAAAATCTGCTAGAAAACTAGCACGAGAGCTCAAAATATTGAGGGGATCAATGTTAAACATTCTGAAAAAGGTTGGTTGGTTGGGTTTTACGTCGCACTAGTGCTGCGCAGATGGACAATTGGCAACGGTCTGGGACACACCCCTAGATCATTTTGAAAAAGGACCTTGGGTACAAGGTTTATAGAAAACGTAAAATTCACGGAGTTTCGTATTATGTTAAGATGGTTGGCTCGCTGGCGATGAATTTGTCTTTTCAGACGAGAAACTGTTCATTTTACAGCAAAGTCTGAACCTCCAAAATGACAGAGTATGGTCAGTTTCTATTGATAACATGCCTGAGGGACCAACATTACGCTCCACGTTATCAAAATGCTTCGTCTCTGCTGATTTAGGCCGCTATTTCCAAAAGTGGAAAACTCCAGTTAGTCTTCATTGATAAAAGGGTAAAAATCAATGCCCAATATTGTAAAACTGAGGTTTTGGAAAAAGTTTTACTACCAAGTCCAGAGTACGTATGGGGTGGAATATTTCTGCTTCCAACAAGATGCTGCCCCTTCTCATACCGCACGTTTGGTTCAGGAGTGGTGCAGTCAAAATTTAGCTGACTTTTTACCAAAGAACGAATGGCCTCCCAATTTCACCGATCTGAAACTGCTTGATTATTTTGTGTGGTCATATATGCTCTCCCAACTGAATAACTATAAAATTACCGATTTGAGCAAATTCAAAAATGTAATTCAAAAGATATGACAGGAAATGTCAATGGAAGCCGTGCGTGCCGCATGTGATGGATTTGAAAAGAGACTTAAGCTCGTTAAGAAACTAAAAGACGGAATTATTCCAAAGCATTTATTGTAAAGATACTCAATGATTACTACTTTAATTTTATGCAAAATGTTTTTGTATGATTTACTTTGTGTTACTGTAATAAAAATTTGAATGTGTATGAGAACTTATTGGTCACGGTGTATATATATATCAGTCGGCCTGTTTGCCTATTAAAAATTGTGTCTGATTAGAAATAGATTAAGAATCCCCCCTTCCCCCCCCCCCCACACACACAGAGAGAGGACAATGGACAGACTAAAATATTGTTTTCAATATTAGATAGCTAGGGCATTATTTCTTCTTGCACACTCTGCTAATTACGATGCTGATTTTTAATCCCCCCCCCCCCCTCACAATTTTACTCATTCTGAAGAAGCACAGAAAACTGAAAATGCCCTGGGCATAAAAGTTCGTTAGTGGGGTCCTGTCTTTGGCTTTTAATAATTTATGTTGTGAATCTACATATGTCAATTTCTCCCTTCTGCCTATAGACAAACAATTTCTTTTTGAACTGTGAACAGTCTCAGTAGGTGTTAAACAAATTCATTTTTATTTCATACAAATAAGCGTAAAATGTTTCAAAGCAAAAACATAAATAATTAGAAATATTTTTCATTAAATTCACCCTTTAAAAATAAGTGTTTATAATAATAATAAAAAATAAATAAATAAAAAAAATAAACATCTCCTTTAATGGTTTATCAAAATTGTACCCATTTGTGAATTTATAAAATAATTTGTGAAAAAATCAAGTAAGTTTGTGAAAATTAATAATGCTTACGAACAATTAACAGAAATGCACAAAGCAATTTTAAAATAAATTTAAAAAATAAATTACAGTTATAAAATAAATATATATGTGGAGTAAGTAATTTTTAACTGTAAATATTCAAATTAATGGTGGTATTTATTATGCGTTCGATATACAGCGAAGCTTATAGAAATTTTCAGCATGCTGCTATATTGCTAATAGTTGACTTTGTGAAAATACCTCAATGTGGCACTAAATTTGTTCTGGGTTAACCTCTGACTAGATTTTATGTTCAATAGTTTATAAGATTTTATCTTATATCTCAAGTTTTTTTTTTTTTTTTAATATCTATAACTAAATAATTTTAATTAATCTGATTATTTTATTAAAAGCAAAATTTTATAAATTTCTAAACTTGCATACAAATTACACAATACTTATAACAGAGCACACATTTCAAAATTACCCACTATTATAGCTACTATGAGTAAATTCTCCATTATTCTCTTCGAGGAGAATATTCTCGAGAATTTTACAACTCTAAATAAAACAATTAAAAAAAAAATAATAATAATAACAATTTAACAAATAATAGTAATAATTTACGAAATATGCCATGTTACAACACCATTTGGAATTATAGCACTCCTTTAAGATACACACGATATTTATATAGCAATAATTACAATAATCAAAACAAAAAGTGCATTCTTTGAGTATTTACCATTCTTTGAGTATTTTCTTTTTTTTTTTTTTTTTCCCCTTTTTGGAGAACTCGTACTCGTAACATCAGCTATTAACGGCCTCTTCACTCACCGTCGCCGGAAGCCCGAGACAATGTTATTCTATGGGGAAATTTTCTTTACAAATAACTTATTAACTAATACGTATTTTTAAATTCTATTTTCACATTTAGAAAATTCCCAACTGTTAAACTGACGGACCTTTTTTAAAAATGTACTTTTTTTAATTTTTAATATTTTATTTTAAAATTGCAAAATGAAAAAAATTCCCATATTGAAAATTCGTATTTTGCAGCTTCAAAATAAAATATTAAAAATATAAATAAAAAATTTTTAAAAAAGGTCCGTCAATTTAACAGCTGGGAATTTTCAGAATGTGAAAACAGAATTTAAAAATATGTATTACTTAATAAGTTATTTGTAAAGAAAAATTTCCCACAGAATAACATTGGCCCGGGCTTCCGGCGACGGTAAGTGAAGAGGGCCCTAAATAAATATTTTGTATCTTTATCATAAAAAGCCTATAGATTTATTCAATAGCAACGATAAGACCTGATACGTACAACAAACATTAATTGAGATGAGAATTTAAAGAAACTACAATAAAAGAGTTGCTATTAATAGCAAATACCAATATTTTAATCTCTCTCTCTCTCTCCCCCCCCCCCCCAAATAGAATTATGCCGTTGTATCTTACACCCAACATTAAATGAAAATAAAATATGTTAAAAATCTTGACCATGGCTCTAATTCTCTAAATTTTAACTTTAGACTATAATATAAATTGGGAAATTATGTAAAAAAAAGGTCCAGAATTTTATAAGATGAATTAAAAATTTAATTTTTTATCAGGTCTCTTTCCAATGAAGTAATGCATTTTAAAGTGTTGCGCAGAATTTCAGAATTGCCCCAGAAAAAGTCCCAGAGATATGAAAAGGGGGGGGGGGGGTTAAATTTATTTAAACGCATTTCCAGTTTTTTTTTTTTTTTTTTTTTTTTTTTTTTACATAAGTTTTCTGAGAGAAAAATATGCCGACAGATCAAATTTCGGGAGTCATAAACAAATTAGAAGTAAAAATAATTATAACGTAAATAAAAAAATCACTTTTCATTTTAGTTCCAGATTAATCCTATAACAAATTTGCTTAAACATATGTCTAAGATTTTTATGATACAATGCGGAAATTTTGCAAGTCTCCTTATTATGGTATGGTACACTTTACTTATAGCAATATTTTTTCAATGGGGTCTGATAAAAATTTAAATGTTTCCAAGAATTGAAATTATATTTTCTGAAATTTTGATCGATTATATATTACATATTTATAATACACACACACACACACACAAATAGAGAATTACTTTTGTATGCAACAGTATACAAAAAAATTCTTAAAAATATTTTTTTATTCGAACTCTCTGTACAGTCATTTGTAAAATTTTAAGTGTAGTAGCCGATTTTCAGTATTTTAACACGTTGCATCATTTGCGCAGATTATTGTGTCATCTCATGTGCTGATTGCATCAGACGCATTCTACTGCTATAAATAAATGTGGCTGGCACGTTTATCGCCAGTGCCAGTTGTTTATAGGGTTTTGTCTTAGACAGTGCTGTTGTGTAATTATTATAATGGGTAAAAAAACATCACTTATTGTTACATAAAGGTCAGAAATATTGACCCTGCATAAAATTGGGTTTTCTGAAGTCAAATGAATTCACGGGTAAATGTGAGCAAGACAGCTGTGCATCAAGCTATTAGTAAATTTAAAATTTCGAGAAAATTTGTGGACCTTAAGAGAAGAAGTCGCCCTAGATAAACGAGTGCACGTGATGATCATGTAATAAGAAAATGGTAGTACGAGATCCAAGAACCTCCTACAATACGATTAGACATGCTCTGGCTGCAAAAGGCATCAACGTCAGTTTGAGTACCATTTCAAGACGTTTATGGGGTGCAACGTCGGTTTCCGGTACTACTAGTCTGCATTTTGTGCCACCTAAAACCACTATGAACGGAAAGCGGTACCTTAATTTGTTACGGGATAAGTTGAAGCTTCACATGCGTGTTCATAAATGTTCAATTTTCATGCATGATGGGGCTCAATGTCACAGGGCGAAGACTGTCAAGAAATATTTGAGGGCACAGAAAATCAAAGTGTTTGACTGGATAGGTAATTAATTTAATTAAACAATTTTAAATATATACTTTTATGAGCTAAAATATACTCAATTTTACATAAAATCTATTTAAAATATCAGTTTTTATTCTAAGAAATTGCTAATTTTGTTTTCTTTACAGATATTTACGATCTATTATTTGTCTAATAATAGCCATTTTTAAAATTAATTTAACAGCATTTATCAAAAGAAAACATGGAGTGAACGTCAACGGGTTAAACAGAATTTAACAGAAATGTTTCAGGCTATTCTCTTGTGCGTAACAAAATATAAAACTTTCTTTCTAGAAATATATATTTTTTTTTAATTTCGAGATTTATTAATAGAAAACACCTATCTCTCGATAATAAACTTATCTCTCGATAAAATGTTTTCAAACATTGGGTATTTAAAGAACGGGGTCTTCCTTATGTTTTTCAGTGAAGATTGGTTTCAGACAACATTTAGGAGGCCGGTAACAAATTGAGCAAAACCAATAATGTTTGTGATCACCCTGTATCGCTGAGTGAATGAAATAAACTGTAACTTTATGACATGTTAATATAGACCCAGTATAATTTGTGGAGGAATTTGTGTGACGATAGCATATTAATTAACGAAGACATAAGCATTTATTTTAAAACTCCAAAAACAAATCAGCACGTTTTTTGTTTATAATACACAGAATTTTTAACTAAATTATTCCCACTTTCAGATAAATTAAAAAAACACCTTTAAAACAATATACGACAATCGGAATACAAATATCGTTCTTTTACCGACAATTTGCTTAATTTTTACTCTATTGAAATACACTTTTGACAAAAGTTGCCCAAGCTTTCAACTTATGTAATAAAATTTTTTCTATCTTTCGCACATGCGGAGTGAAAACGTTCTTCATAAAAATGCTCATATTTCATGAAATATTTAAGATATTTGAATTCCGATTGCAGTATATCGTTTCAAAATTGTTTTTTCAAATTATCTGAAAGTGGGAATAATTTTCGTTAAAAATTCTGTATATTATAAATAAAAACATGCTGATTTTTTTTTTTTTTTTTAGTTTTAAAATAAATGCTTATATCGCTTTATTTAATACTTTATTCATCACACAATTTCATCCACAAATTGTACTAGGTCTATATTAACGTATCCTAAAGTTACAGATAATTTCATTCACTTAACGATACAACGATAGAAACGATAAGACCTGATACGTACAACAAACATCAATTGAGATGAGAATTTAAAGAAACTACAATAAAAGAGTTGCTATTAATAGCAAATACCAATATTTTAATCTCTCTCTCTCTCTCTCCCCCCCCCCCCCCCAAATAGAATTATGCCGTTGTATCTTACACCCAACATTAAATGAAAATAAAATATGTTAAAAATCTTAACCATGGCTCTAATTCTCTAAATTTTAACTTTAGACTATAATATAAATTGGGAAATTATGTAAAAAAAAGGTCCAGAATTTTATAAGATGAATTAAAAATTTAATTTTTTATCAGGTCTCTTCCCAATGAAGTAATGCATTTTAAAGTGTTGCGCAGAATTTCAGAATTGCCCCAGAAAAAGTCCCAGAGATATGAAAAGGGGGGGGGGGGGTTAAATTTATTTAAACGCATTTCCAGTTTTTTTTTTTTTTTTTTTTTTTTTTACATAAATTTTCTGAGAGAAAAATATGCCAACAGATCAAATTTCGGGAGTGATAAACAAATTAGAAGTAAAAATAATTATAACGTAAATAAAAAAATCACTTTTCATTTTAGTTCCAGATTAATCCTATAACAATTTTGCTTAAACATATGTCTAAGATTTTTATGATACAATGCGGAAATTTTGCAAGTCTCCTTATTATGGTATGGTACACTTTACTTATAGCAATATTTTTTCAATGGGGTCTGATAAAAATTTAAATGTTTCCAAGAATTGAAATTATATTTTCTGAAATTTTGATCGATTATATATTACATATTTATAATACACACACACACACACACAAATAGAGAATTACTTTTGTATGCAACAGTATACAAAAAAATTCTTAAAAATATTTTTTTATTCGAACTCTCTGTACAGTCATTTGTAAAATTTTAAGTGTAGTAGCCGATTTTCAGTATTTTAACACGTTGCATCATTTGCGCAGATTATTGTGTCATCTCATGTGCTGATTGCATCAGACGCATTCTACTGCTATAAATAAATGTGGCTGGCACGTTTATCGCCAGTGCCAGTTGTTTATAGGGTTTTGTCTTAGACAGTGCTGTTGTGTAATTATTATAATGGGTAAAAAAACATCACTTATTGTTACATAAAGGTCAGAAATATTGACCCTGCATAAAATTGGGTTTTCTGAAGTCAAATGAATTCACGGGTAAATGTGAGCAAGACAGCTGTGCATCAAGCTATTAGTAAATTTAAAATTTCGAGAAAATTTGTGGACCTTAAGAGAAGAAGTCGCCCTAGATAAACGAGTGCACGTGATGATCATGTAATAAGAAAATGGTAGTACGAGATCCAAGAACCTCCTACAATACGATTAGACATGCTCTGGCTGCAAAAGGCATCAACGTCAGTTTGAGTACCATTTCAAGACGTTTATGGGGTGCAACGTCGGTTTCCGGTACTACTAGTCTGCATTTTGTGCCACCTAAAACCACTATGAACGGAAAGCGGTACCTTAATTTGTTACGGGATAAGTTGAAGCTTCACATGCGTGTTCATAAATGTTCAATTTTCATGCATGATGGGGCTCAATGTCACAGGGCGAAGACTGTCAAGAAATATTTGAGGGCACAGAAAATCAAAGTGTTTGACTGGATAGGTAATTAATTTAATTAAACAATTTTAAATATATACTTTTATGAGCTAAAATATACTCAATTTTACATAAAATCTATTTAAAATATCAGTTTTTATTCTAAGAAATTGCTAATTTTGTTTTCTTTACAGATATTTACGATCTATTATTTGTCTAATAATAGCCATTTTTAAAATTAATTTAACAGCATTTATCAAAAGAAAACATGGAGTGAACGTCAACGGGTTAAACAGAATTTAACAGAAATGTTTCAGGCTATTCTCTTGTGCGTAACAAAATATAAAACTTTCTTTCTAGAAATATATATTTTTTTTTAATTTCGAGATTTATTAATAGAAAACACCTATCTCTCGATAATAAACTTATCTCTCGATAAAATGTTTTCAAACATTGGGTATTTAAAGAACGGGGTCTTCCTTATGTTTTTCAGTGAAGATTGGTTTCAGACAACATTTAGGAGGCCGGTAACAAATTGAGCAAAACCAATAATGTTTGTGATCACCCTGTATCGCTGAGTGAATGAAATAAACTGTAACTTTATGACATGTTAATATAGACCCAGTATAATTTGTGGAGGAATTTGTGTGACGATAGCATATTAATTAACGAAGACATAAGCATTTATTTTAAAACTCCAAAAACAAATCAGCACGTTTTTTGTTTATAATACACAGAATTTTTAACTAAATTATTCCCACTTTCAGATAAATTAAAAAAACACCTTTAAAACAATATACGACAATCGGAATACAAATATCGTTCTTTTGCCGACAATTTGCTTAATTTTTACTCTATTGAAATACACTTTTGACAAAAGTTGCCCAAGCTTTCAACTTATGTAATAAAATTTTTTCTATCTTTCGCACATGCGGAGTGAAAACGTTCTTCATAAAAATGCTCATATTTCATGAAATATTTAAGATATTTGAATTCCGATTGCAGTATATCGTTTCAAAATTGTTTTTTCAAATTATCTGAAAGTGGGAATAATTTTCGTTAAAAATTCTGTATATTATAAATAAAAACATGCTGATTTTTTTTTTTTTTTTTTAGTTTTAAAATAAATGCTTATATCGCTTTATTTAATACTTTATTCATCACACAATTTCATCCACAAATTGTACTAGGTCTATATTAACGTATCCTAAAGTTACAGATAATTTCATTCACTTAACGATACAACGATAGAAACGATAAGACCTGATACGTACAACAAACATCAATTGAGATGAGAATTTAAAGAAACTACAATAAAAGAGTTGCTATTAATAGCAAATACCAATATTTTAATCTCTCTCTCTCTCTCCCCCCCCCCCCCCAAATAGAATTATGCCGTTGTATCTTACACCCAACATTAAATGAAAATAAAATATGTTAAAAATCTTAACCATGGCTCTAATTCTCTAAATTTTAACTTTAGACTATAATATAAATTGGGAAATTATGTAAAAAAAAGGTCCAGAATTTTATAAGATGAATTAAAAATTTAATTTTTTATCAGGTCTCTTCCCAATGAAGTAATGCATTTTAAAGTGTTGCGCAGAATTTCAGAATTGCCCCAGAAAAAGTCCCAGAGATATGAAAAGGGGGGGGGGGTTAAATTTATTTAAACGCATTTCCAGTTTTTTTTTTTTTTTTTTTTTTACATAAATTTTCTGAGAGAAAAATATGCCAACAGATCAAATTTCGGGAGTGATAAACAAATTAGAAGTAAAAATAATTATAACGTAAATAAAAAAATCACTTTTCATTTTAGTTCCAGATTAATCCTATAACAATTTTGCTTAAACATATGTCTAAGATTTTTATGATACAATGCGGAAATTTTGCAAGTCTCCTTATTATGGTATGGTACACTTTACTTATAGCAATATTTTTTCAATGGGGTCTGATAAAAATTTAAATGTTTCCAAGAATTGAAATTATATTTTCTGAAATTTTGATCGATTATATATTACATATTTATAATACACACACACACACACAAATAGAGAATTACTTTTGTATGCAACAGTATACAAAAAAATTCTTAAAAATATTTTTTTATTCGAACTCTCTGTACAGTCATTTGTAAAATTTTAAGAGTAGTAGCCGATTTTCAGTATTTTAACACGTTGCATCATTTGCGCAGATTATTGTGTCATCTCATGTGCTGATTGCATCAGACGCATTCTACTGCTATAAATAAATGTGGCTGGCACGTTTATCGCAAGTGCCAGTTGTTTATAGGGTTTTGTCTTAGACAGTGCTGTTGTGTAATTATTATAATGGGTAAAAAAACATCACTTATTGTTACATAAAGGTCAGAAATATTGACCCTGCATAAAATTGGGTTTTCTGAAGTCAAATGAATTCACGGGTAAATGTGAGCAAGACAGCTGTGCATCAAGCTATTAGTAAATTTAAAATTTCGAGAAAATTTGTGGACCTTAAGAGAAGAAGTCGCCCTAGATAAACGAGTGCACGTGATGATCATGTAATAAGAAAATGGTAGTACGAGATCCAAGAACCTCCTACAATACGATTAGACATGCTCTGGCTGCAAAAGGCATCAACGTCAGTTTGAATACCATTTCAAGACGTTTATGGGGTGCAATGTCGGTTTCCGGTACTACTAGTCTGCATTTTGTGCCACCTAAAACCACTATGAACGGAAAGCGGTACCTTAATTTGTTACGGGATAAGTTGAAGCTTCACATGCGTGTTCATAAATGTTCAATTTTCATGCATGATGGGGCTCAATGTCACAGGGCGAAGACTGTCAAGAAATATTTGAGGGCACAGAAAATCAAAGTGTTTGACTGGATAGGTAACAGCCCAGATTTGAATCCAACAGAGAATCTGTGGTGTATTGTGAAAAAATAAAATCGCCGAAAATCAACCATCCACTGCTACGGCACTTGTTGAAGCAATAAAGCATGTCTGGTGCACAGACATTTCTAAAGCTTACTGCAAGTCTCTTATTTATAGCATGCCTAAGAGGATTGCACAAGCTATTAAAAACAAAGGAGGTCCTACAAAATACTGACTTTAATTACAGTAAATAACTTTGTACAGTCTATTTTGTTCTTTTATATATAAAATATGTATGTTATTTTTTCGGAATTCCATTAAATCTCATTTTTCTATGGGTGGTCTTAAACTTTTGCAAATGACTGTATATATATATAACACAAAGCATGGATAAATCTTTAATTTTATGACTAAACTGATAACATATACTCGGTAGTAAATTCTTGATAGATATCATTCGTATCGTTTCCTTCTGTCACTCGATTTGAATATTTATTAATTACCGCTCCTCTGTAATAAGCATTCAGTAGCGAGCTGATTTCAGTCAAATTTAAACTAAGCATTTACGCTACAGCAGTGTCACTATTTACTAATGCTAATCAAGAAGCTGTTGGAGTAATAGCCGGGCAGTAGATGTTTAATAGACAATCCAGTATGCAGTTAATCACACAAAACATGTTGATAATTAATGAATAAACATTTCCAATCAAGTCACACGTGTTTCTCTCTATTGCAATATATTATTATTAACAAAGAAATTAGCTTCCAGTTTAAATAAAAAAGAAAGAAAGAAATATATAATACAATAAAACCCCCAAAGCCTATTTTTGTTTTCTAAGTAACAGATATAAAATTCTGCACAGAACAAAATTTAATTAAACAATTTTAAATATATACTTTTATGAGCTAAAATATACTCAATTTTATATAAAATCTATTTAAAATATCAGTTTTTATTCTAAGAAATTGCTAATTTTGTTTTCTTTACAGATATTTACGATCTGTTATTTGTCTAATAATAGCCATTTTTAAAATTAATTTAACAGCAATTATCAAAAGAAAACATGGAGTGAACGTCAACGGGAACTTTTGGAGCGTGTGGTTGAAATAATTGGATCTTCAAATTAATTAAACTGCATGTGAAAAACCCCTTATGAAATTTCAATTCTTGGAAAATGCCTAAAATCTAGGTTCGTTCTTTTGGCGACAATTTGCTTAATTTTTACTCTATTATAAATACACTTTTGACAAAAGTTGCCTAAGCTTTCAACTTATGTAATAAAATTTTTTCTATCTTTCTCACATGCGCAGTGAAAGCGTTCTTCATAAAAATGCTCTATTTCATGAAATACTTAAGATATTTGTATTCCGATTGCAGTATATCGTTTCAAAAGTGTTTTTTCAAATTATCTGAAAGTGGGAATAATTTTCGTTAAAAACTCTGTACATTATAAATAAAAACATGCTGATTTTTTCTTTATTTTTTTTTATTTTTAAAATAAATGCTTATATCGTTTATTTAATATGCTATCATCACACAAATTCATCCACAAATTGTACTAGGTCTATATCAACGTATCCTAAAGTTACAGATCATTTCGTTCACTTAACGATACACAAACATTATTGATTTTGTTCAATTTGTTACCGGCCCCTTAAATGTTGCCTTAAGAAACCAATCTTCACTGAAAAACATGAGGAAGACCCAGTTCTTTAAATACCCAATTTTTGAAAACATTTTATCGAGAAATAAGTTTTTAAATTGAAAAAAAAACTTGTCGTTTGCAAATCTTGCTAAACTTTTGAACAGGAGTGTAGATAATATAACATGTTCTTTTAACCCCTAAAATTTCAAGGGGATTCACGAAACATTTCTTTAGCTATTTAACAAAAACGCCTAGATTCGAATGTGTGTCTTCACTAATGTTGGTGAGTGTACATATGTAAGGAAAGTATTACAATCATGACAAAAATTCGACTTTGAGATTTCGGTGTTTGTATACGTTTTGAGGCCCCCTAAGTTCATTTTTGCTATTCTTACGGTGATTTATAGCGTCTAACTAAATGCTTTGATTGACTGAGCTCAAAGTTGGTACATATGCAATAGGTCACCGTAGCAAGAACCCTATTGATTTTGGTAAATATAGCACTTATAGTATTTTTTTATAGGGACATAAAGAAAATTTCTTTAAAATTATGGCCTACGGACCGAAATTATTTAAAATGTTATAGCGTCTAAATGCTTTATTCGATTGAGCTGAAAATTTATACATGTATCATCGTCGCACGAACTGTGTAGATTTTGGGGAATCTAGCACTTATAGTTTTTTTTTACAAGGACACAACGAAAATGGGCTCCAATTATTTAAAGTATGATAGCGTCTCAAGGCCACATCCAATTAAGTTGAAAATTTACATACATATTGTAGGTCACTGTCGCACGAACTGTATGGATTTTTTATGAATGTCACACTTATAGATTTTGTGCAGGGACACAACGAAAAATTCTTTGTATGATCTATAGGCTAAAATTATTAGAAGTGCAATAGCATTAAATTAAATAACATACTATATGAAGAAAAATACTCAGACACCCTATTACAATTTTCTCTTTTATTTATTTAAAGACTTCTCTTACTTAAATTTATTTATACCACCGTTAATTACTTAATGTTCGGAAAGTCGAGTGAAGTCACATCAGTTTTTTTTTTTTTTTTTTTACTGAAATAAATACCGAGTTTTTATCGTTACGTGATTTAGAGTTAGACGTAGCAGTTTTTTACTTAAGAAAAATATATTTATCGAAAAGAAATTTTACAAAACACACATAATTCTTAGAAAAATTTAAAAATAATTTTAAAAGATAGATAAGATTGTTTAAGTTACATAATATATTTTATATACAAATAATACGTTGTTTCAATTGTTATTTTTTGGATATAAAATATATATTTATTTTCATTATCCCAAAAGTTTTAAACAATACTATATGTTGAGGAAATTATCGAACAATTATCCCTTTCTAACACTCATTGGATATTTTCCTTTACAAACGCCTGGAAACAAATAATTAACTGTTTCATGATGCATTGTATCGGTTAACGTTCTGAATGTCCGAAATAGACCTTTTTAGTAAAATAATAATATACTTTTAATTGCTCTTAAAATTTAAATTAATAGAATTTTAAAATATTTACAAAACTTTTATAATAATTTGTATTAATCCCTGTCTTTAAGCAGAATTAGAAACGTTATGATGGGGAAAGGAAAAAAAAAAAAAAAGAAATCAAGCCAATGAGAATTACGATTATTTAATCCTTTGGCTAAGTTATGATGATATGTGTTTTTATTGCACACCTTTTGAGAATTGCCAATACAGAAAATTCAATCCCATGACTTCCAGGATGTGTGGTAAACTTTAAAATGTACACACTTTATGAAATAATTTAGAATATTTATTCTCACACAAATTAAGAAAAAGATTTGAAAACGTTTTTACGAAGTTGAGAAAGAAATAACAAAGCTTGGATAATATGATCAATTATGAGTGGCGGAAACCTCCAAATAAATACACAATGAAACAAGGAACCCTCCGGCCGCCCTTAAATAATAATAATAATAAAAAAAAAAAGTAAAATTAGCATACTTATAGAATAAATGAAACAAATAGACAAATCACTCAAAATACCTGAAACAGAACTGCGATTATTTTAAGAATTCGCAAGATACAATAGCGTTAAACATTAACATAGAGGAATACTGGCAACTACTTCTCCAAATGAATAACTGCTATTTGTAACGAAGGCACAATTATCGTTTTGTATTAGAATACAATAGCACTGAATTTTGCATTAGCGGTGAAAAGCCTTCCGACTGAAGTAAAATGAGCATTAAGATTTCCTCCAGGAAATTCAAAGATAAGTTAACCAAACGATCAAATTGTCTCATTAGAGCTTGCCTCGCCTTGGAACATTTGCCTTTCTTAGTTCGCAAACAATGAATACAATTAAGATAGAGTCGCATTACAGAATGGCGAAACCACCGAGAATAATATCTATCAGCCAAGAAAAGTATTATAAGCGTACGAAAGAAGTTAATGTGACGTGAAAATATTAAATATCTCCAAAAAGAATCGGGGATTTCATCGTTTGGGAGTCTCATAATTGAAGAAAAATTAAAGGAACGAAAATTAAAAAGAACTTAGAAATTTGTTTATTTATTTTGTAATGTAACATGAGGTCACATTACAAATGTTACTGAATGACAGAAAATCCGTGAACAATACCAGCCAAGACAAAATATGTTAATGTGATATCAAAATAATTTTAAGCGACATATATATATATATATATATATATATATATATATATATATATATATAGCTATTGAAAATTTAAGTACTTTTTATTTAAGTTACCAATAAGACATTAATATATAGAAAATTGAACGAAGAGACTTGAATTTCATATACTGGTAATCTCAAAATTTCAGAAATTCGTGTTACACTGGATCAAAACGGATAAAAATCACATTTCACACGTTACAGAATAGCGAAACCTATAAGAACAATATCAGGCAAGAAAGGTATTATTAACGCACAAAAGAAAAAAAAAAATAATGTAATATCAAAATACTTAAAATCTAAATGTAATTTTACAATGCAAGAAACATCATTAAATATACCAATGCTTTCTAAATATTTTTAAGTTATTTAAAGTGAAATTTAAGTGATTAATACGTAGAAATCTACGCAAAGAATATTGAAATTCATCATTTGGCAGGAAAATGAAAAGAACATTCACACTAATCTTAATATACCATTAGAAATTCATGTTACACAGGAAAACGAAAAGCATAAAATTCCCATTACAGATTTTACAAAATGGCGGGATCTTTGTGAATTATATCAGGTAAGAAAGATACAAGTGCACAATAGATATTAATGGAATATCACAATATTTATAATTTACAAAGAATTATCATAAAGGAAGAGCATCGTTGAAAATCCCAGCAAAACTTTTTATTTTAAATTTAAGTTCCTAAAAATAGTGTATCTGTAACATGTAGTGGGAGAAAAAAAAATATAAAATCTTAATTTCCACCAACTGGTAATATCTAAAAGATGAAGATATAATGAAAAAGAAATTCACACCAACTTTAACTTTTCAGAAACTCGAGTTAGATTGAAAATAATAATGCTCACATTACAGACGTCACAAAATGGCCGCGAATCGTATTGAGCGCCCGAAAAAAGTTGCAATGTTAAAAATATATTTTTAATCTTAATATATATTTTAATTCTAATGTACATTTCTAATCTTAAACGAAATCGAAACAAAAAGACACTGTCAAAAATTCGAGTGCTTTTTATAATTAAATTTGAATTTCTAAAGAGAGATTAATATACAGAAATCTAAACAAAGAATCTTGAATTTCATAACCCTACTCAAAATACAAGGGTTTTAATTAAATTTAAGCTTTTAAAGAGGGTTTAATACACGAAAAGTCTCGAATTTCATCAATTAATAGTCTCAAAGTTATAGATGAAATAAAAAATCTGGTGTGGCACTTACACGGCTTTCTCTTACTCTTAAATTCAATACTCTAAATACATATTGGAGAATAAGGTGTAAAATTACTAGTACTATTATACAAACCTACGATAAAAACAATTCAAATTAGGCTTTAAAATAGATTTATTTGAAAAATAATTCTGTGTGAGGGGGCTACTACCCCTCTCAAACCCCAGTTTGATTATTATACCTACATTTATATAAAATTCAAATCTGACATTAAATTTATTCATTTAAAATTATTCAGACAACTTTTACCAGCACCATTTTTTGGAACTTATCAATCTTAATCAAACTTTTCAAATAATTAATTGTTTTGGGATTACTTTGATAAGAGACAGAGACAAAGATAAAACACTAAAAACTTGACTTCAGTATTCAGGAAACCTCAAAACGTGTAAACACACACACACACACACACACACACACAGAGAGAGAGAGAGAAAAAAAAAAGAGCGATGGATATTTAGTTTAAAAAATACTTCATTTAGCGTATAGGTATGAGGAACTAATTTCAATTCCTGAGCAGTTTTCTTGGACGTGGTAAAATATTTAAAGCAAATTCACTAATTACATTCAATAAAAAAAGAATGTTTCCGCTTAATTGTTGGCAACCCCGTATATCATCTGAAGGTTATGTAAACACTACATTTTGAACATAAATATAATATTTTATTTTAATAACACACGGCATAATCTGAAATATGCTTCCATTAATTTTCCAAGTATTGTCGCACTACAATCTAGTTATTTTTGTATAGGCCTATAAACGAACGGTAAATGATTTCCACACCATATTCTACATGAAACATGTTTTTACGCATACAAAATATATATATTCATTTCATTTGGTTTAGTGCAGTCTATAGATGTTAAACTCTACTTATCTGCAATTCAACCCATAGACGTAATGTATTTCAATTCTCTTGGGTGTCCCTGTACACGACGTATTTGCTTGATCTCAACGGAAAGCTTAGTGCAGCATGAGCATCCTATATGATACCGAATTTGAACTTCCTGCTATTATTTGTTCTTGAGATATGCTGATAACAGACACGCAAACCAGCCGCTAAAAACATGTTTTTCGGATTCAGGGGACCTTGAAACGTGTGAATAAAACAAAAACTCAATTTCAAAAACTTGACCCTTAAACAATACTTTCTCTACCATACATATTGGTAAGAGAAAGTAAAAATATATTTACACCAGTTTTAAGAAATTGAGATACTCATGTTACAATGGATAAAAAAAGTCTAATTTTACAAATGTATAGAACGGCAGAACCACCTTGAATAATATTAGACAAGAAAGTCATTATTAGTGCACAAAAAAATTTAATGCAAGAACAAAATTTTTATAATCTAAAAAGAATTTTCACAAGGAAAGACCATTACCGAAAATTCAGAGTCTTTTCTGTTCTAATTTAAATTACAACAGAGAAATTAATCTGTAGAAATATCAACAAAGATTTTTGAATTTTATTAAGCCCAATCTCAAACTATGCTTAGAGAATTAAATTAAAAATAATTTAAAAGTTTAGAAACAGATGTAAATTCTGATATAAATACTAAAATATAAAAAATGCAATAACGCATTCGGTATTAACAGTGAAAAATTCTACTAGCTAAAGGCGAATGAACCCCATTAACATTTCCTTCCAGAAAATTCATATATAAGTAAATCGAAAATTTCTTAGAAGACTCCAGCTGCTTTTCTAATGGATATTTGTAAGATCAGTAACTTAGACATTTTGAAGAGGCTAAACAAACGTAAAGTAAAATAAAACTAACAACACGAGATTAAATGAAAACAAAACTAAACACTGGAGATTATTCAAACGGCTTTTCGATAACCTGAAATCACATCAAACTCCGACGATTTGCTATGAAAGTTCCAAATCGGCGTTCGTCTTCCGTGAAAGATACATTATTTACACTATCAGATCCAAAGCGATATTAAAGCGGTGCTAATTACAATTTTAACAGATACACATATTGCATTTGCAACCTTTATAATAATTATTTTATACACAATTTGGCAATTTCCAATTTAATAAATACATCATTAAGTATAAGCAGTATTAAGTAATTCTAAATACAGTAAAACCTCTCTAAGTTGGACACCTACGGTTCCAAGAAAAAGCGTCCAACTTAGAGGGGTGTCCAACTTATAGGGGTGTCCAACTTCAGAGGTTTCACTGTACAATAATTACAAAGAAACGAGTAATATAACTGGGAATGTAGCAAGTATTATGGACGATGTTTACAGGGCTAACTCTTTTATAATGGTTTATACAAATAGAAGAAATGCTGATAATTTTATGTAACTATATAACGATATTATGACATACGTCACCTTGATCGTATTTCTATTTAATATAAAAATTTATTATTATTACCAAAAAATGGGAAAAAAAAAAAAATCAGGAAAATAAATGCAGATTTATTTGAGAAGTAAAGCAAAAAAGACTAATCCTGAAGTTGAGTCTACAGCTCATGTAACAGATGAGTTAAAAGCTGTTATACCATACCAATACCAATGTAGTTAAGTTTTAATTTTGATAGTAAAGATTTGTTTGGTTCGAATATTAAGGAAGTGCTGCGTAGGAAACAATGTAGCATAAGAAAGCATAAGCGGAATAAGCAGCCTTCATACGCATAATAGATGGGGTGCCCAAATGCACTACAATCACAAGTGCCTGTATTATGTACTTTAATTCAGTATAGATGGGCAGGAAAACTGCCGAATCCTATTACAAAATAAAATATTTTTATGTCTTGACAGTTTATTAATGAAATTATTACATGCACCTGGCTCGTTGTATTAGAACCCCATATATTAAATAAGAAATAATACATCGGATTCCCAATGGAGCACGGATTCGAATATACTAAAATTAAATTAGATATAATTCACAAAAAACCGAAAATAAACCAGATAACTTCTTTCTTTCTTTTTTTTTTTTTTTTTTCCCATTAAAACCGGATGCAAATGCGGGAGAAAAAATGACCTACAATTTGTGACGAAAGAAATTTAATGCCATATATTTTAAACTATTTGTGGAAAATAGGCCGTTATCTTATCACCGATATCAGTTTTACATATTATGAAGAAAAACAGGCACATATTTCCTGATTGATATCAAGGTTTGGTTTACAATCCACAACAATTTTTTGGATTTTCGTGTAAAATATGGGATGTATCTAAATATTATTCGCAAAAGTCACAAATTAACCCGATAACGCAAAAAAAAACAAAAAACAATAAATACAACTCGATACGGTAATATGTCCAGCAGTATAAGATTTTGAAATTTTGTGCTAATAATGTGTAAATAAAACATTAAGTATAAACAATTTTCAAAATAAATATCTTCTGTGTTTCTTTTGAAGCAAGTTGGCATGATGGACTCTACTCAGTTCACCATCATATACTCATTTTCAGAAATTTCTGCTTAAAGCGCATTAAATTTAAGAAAAATGAAGTTTACCAGAATGTTATGCCCCAACCACTAGGCTACCTTAACTTCACTTCATAAATTAACATTATCCTAATTTGCTATTTAATTTTATTAAGGTCAGTTTCATATTTCAGTTTTCATGCAACTCCATAACATTTCAGTCCAATAATCCTTATAATGCAAGTCTCTAAGAAATATTGCCCTATTCTGCTATGTTAAGAAAATCGCAAATTTCAAATAACTTACGAAGTTTTTAGTTATAGAATACCTATAGTTATAGAATATCCATAGTTAATGATGTTTATGCCAGTACCATAAATGATATTTTAAAACTTGAACATCTTTATGATGAAAATAATCCTCACAATACAGGTTTAAGCGAAATTTTGCCCTATTCACCCATGATAAGAAAATCGTAAATTTTGAATAACTTTACGAAGTTTTCAAAGTAGATGTTCATAATCTCAATGGTGTCCATACTAGCATTATAAATGATGATTTAAAACTGATCCAATATTTTTACGATGAAAATAATCCTCAATACACTCGTATAGGGAACTTTCAACCTATTCTTTAATGTTAGGAAAATCGTAAATATTCAATAACTTACCAAAATTTCATATTAAATTTAAAACAAATAGGGTTCTTAGCAGTGTCATAGTTTAATTTTAAAACTGGAATGACCTCTCTGTGATTATTTATATCACGCACATAGACTAACAAACTAACATATTTATATACTAGCAAACTGACACCATACAGATGAACATTAAATTGATTTTGCGATTTTAAGATTCCTCACTTCTCAAAATGTGTAAAATCTTCAAAAAACCGAGGTCAAAGATTTTCGCGATTACCTAAATTCCCCTTATCTATAATATGATGAGGAATTAAACAGAAAAGTAATATTATATATTTTTGAATGTTGTTAACATTACTTTATGAAAAAATGTGATTTGAAGCATAATAAAGAAAATAAATGCATAAAATTAAATATCGTACACACGTCTGACGCAAAATATATTAAACTCAAAAGGCTACTAAAATAAATAAATTTTCATTGACTATTACACAGTAACTGTAATCACTTTACCAATGACGATAAAGATACACATAATAAAACAAACAGACTAACAAAATATGACAATACCATTAAAATATATGTATATACTCTTAGGATAAGTGAAGCAAATGAATTAACCATTTTAACTAATACCAACACAAACAACAGTGCTAAAAAATTAACACTGTACAAAATAATTAAAGCATTAAAAATTGATGATGAAAGACAAAGCCAGCTACGTTCTTAAATTAATTACACGACACAATTGTAGCGATGTGTTGAAACACAATGAATCCTGAATTAGCAGAGAAAAGCCCCGCGACTGAAGCAAAACGATAAAGATTTCCTTTCAGGAAATTTTAAGATAAATAATCGAGTGATCCTCTTAAGAACATTTGCTGTTCTTAACTCTTAAACAATGGGTATGATATATAATGTAAGAGAAATCCCCATTTCAAGTATTCACCATGGATAAGCTCATAAGACAATTTAAAGAAACTCTTACTTTTCTTCAGCCATTATTACAGGAGGAGGGGAAGTATTGTTTGTGGGAAGGAATTGTCGAGTTTTGCGATAATTACACGTTTTTAAGTTTATAAAATCAGTTTTTAGCGATTAGTTAATGGGCTTGTTTTTTAGTTTTATTCGAAAACAGATATAAGCTGATTCAGTATTCTAAATCTGTATCACATAGAAGATTACTTAAAACCTTTTCTTGAAGTAGGATTAATGGTTCGGATGTAGGAACAAAAAAAAAAAAAAAAAAAAAAAAAAAAAAACAATGAAACTAACACGTATTTTCTACAAAGATGATTGTGACTCAATTCTGTGGTGAAAATAGCAATCATCAGCTCTCTATGATTGTGACTCAAAACGTAAAAACTCAGAAAATTAAGAGTCTCAAATAAATAAACAAAAAACCTGAATGTCAATACTAAAATTATGTAAACCAGTAGCCCTTATTCTTTTTATCTTGTATCAGCCAATCAATTAAAATATACAACTTGTTCACATATCACCTGGATGGCAAACGAACGACCAATGAAAAGAAAAGATAACTTTATAAGAAATATGAAAATGGGTGAAATTACCTAACACATAAAATCCTTGAAATGTGCTATATGCATGTAAAATGTGAAAAGCTGGGGGCAGACTTATTAATGATTACATCATACAGTTATTATTAAAACTATGTATTTATACCTGTAAAAAGTGATCAAGAAAGTTCTTTTCTAAATACATTAAAAGGCAAATTAAACACATTCTAAATGCTAAATTTCTATTAAAAAAAAAAATAATTTAACACAAAATTCAGAGACAGCAAAGTTTGCAAAAACCCTGAATTCCTAGGAATGTTCCAAGTCATCCCATTAATCCTATGACATGGAGCATTTCTTGGAGCCGCTTGGACTCAAAGTGAGCTGGTAAACGTTGGTGAAAAAAAGTCCAAGCGGCTCCAAGATATTAAGGATCACATCATAAACTGTTAGTTTAAGTCTTATATCGATGTACTTGTTTATTTATTTATAACATTAATTTTTCATGAAGTAGCTGAATTCTACAGATTTTTAAATTCTTCTTATTATTATTATTTCCCCCTCCCCCTCTCACGTGTAAAAATTCTGCATGGCAGCGAAAAGAATTTATTCTAAAAATTGAAATTGCTTTGTTTAATTCAAGCTTTGTTTTATCGATGATTAAATTTGGAATACTATAAGAGATTATTCATGCTGTGTTTTCTCTGATGGTAATAACTATATTTATACACTATCAGGTTTTAGACTGCCATTAGTTTTGTTAGCATTTGGCTAAAAGATATCGTATTTTGCTAAAGTATATTGGTGAAAATTTCGCTAAAAAGCAAAAATCGGATAATTTCCTAAAATATATCTGTATAGTAAACTCTAATTTTTATTCAGATATTCGTTGGCAAAAATTATAAAACCACTGAAAATATCTTTTTTTTTTTTTTTTTTAAAGTATTTGGATTTAGTTTCAATATTCAATGATTGAATTTAAATGCAAAAACATTTAGAAGTATGTCAGGATTCAGAATTTGCTTCATAGAAGCATTCTCAGCCCTGGTATTGCGGAATAATCTACCCCTAACCATTATTCCACTTTTTCCTTTTGTACATGTTATACAGTTTTCTATTGTTGAAACTGAAATAAGTTTTATTGATTCATGTTTCCAAAATCACAAGTAGAGTAGGTGCTCCAGTGATTGGCATACTCCAGTAATTGACATCTATCCCAAAATAATTAATAAATAAGAAAAATAAAAAAATCATATTTTACAAAAGAATTTTTTTATTTATGTCAAACACTGGAGCATAGGATGCTAATAACATGGCAAAATGAATAACTAGCAGTGTCAAACACTAGAACATAGGGGCCAATTACTGATAAAATGAAAAACTGGCAGTGTCAATTACTGGAACATTGAGTGGGTGTCAAATAAAAATTCATAAAAATAAAAATAATAATAATTGTTATCAAATGTGATTGTTATCAAATGTAAATTTTATCATATATGTGGTTCTGAATGTCTTTCATATCATATGTACTAACTTAAGATTTCTAAAAATATTATCTGATGACTCTAGAACATTAAAAACATCAGATATTGCTCTAAAAGTGTCAATCGCTGGTGTACTTAACCTACTATGGGTGCTTGGAGTTAAAATCATTAACATCAACAAAGGAAATAGAAAACAAATTTGGGGATAACAAAATTAAGAAAAACAAACCAGTAGTATAAAAAAAATTAAATTTACTTTCGAAAAAGCTTAAAAAAAAAAAAAAAAAAAAAATTGCCAGGTTAAAACCTGTACACTACACTGGAATAAATTTTTAAAGTAAGATATCTTGGTAAATGGACCGATGAACTATCTTCCAAAAGTTTGCAAACACTAATAGAATTTTAGTTTAGTTTAGTTTCAATACATTGCTGCAAAAAGTTAAATTATCCCTTCTCCACTGTTTCATTCATTTGAAATGCACTCACGGAAACCATAGATAAAATTTTACTTTCTTTATTCCAATACATTGTTGTAGCTATGACATCATTTTCAGCGTTATTCCTAAGAAACTTGGGCTTTTATTATTAAGCAGATCCTGCAGTCCCCCAATGTTATATTGCATTAAAAATCTATTGAAAAGGAATTTCAATATAAATTGTTTTTGCGTTGCACTCACTTAACAATTTTGAAACAGAACAAGGATTATAAAGGTAAGGGCGGGCGAGATCAGAATTGATAGTTTAGACAAAAAAGGAACCTTAAAGTGAAAGTACTGAAATAAATCATGCGCGAAAATCTGAATGTATGCAACAGCAAAGAAAAAGTAAACTCATAATAAGCTTTTAAAATTTTCAAGTTTTTCATTAGAATAACTAAAATAAAATTTTACGGACTAAAAAACTTTAATAAACACTTGTTTGCTTCGAAAAATCATTGAAATTTATTTGGAGCGAGCAAAAAAATAAATAAAAAAATAAAACAAAATCAAATGAAAGTTAGTATACCACTCGGAATAAAATAAACATAAAACTTGTTCATTAACAAAAACACATTTCCAAACAGTATATTCTCTTAAACATTTTTTTTCCTCTGAGCCACTAAATAAAATAATGAAGACAGATGTAAAATTTTGTATCCCCCAAGAAACATAGAAACCTCAGAACTTTCTCATGATATTAAACTAAAACGCATTTCGTATTTTTCTTCTCAAGTCTGGAGTCGATTCAAATGTTTATTTCTAGGGATGTTTATTTTCTATGTTTATTTCCCCTTTCTACGAATTTTTAAAACAAATTTTTGCAAAAAAAAAAAAAAACATCGTGTAGAAAGTTCCATTTTAGCAGTAACTCTGTATGATGTTTAATATCAGGTTAATAGTGTTTTAATAAACGAAGGTATAGGTAATCATTTGAAATAATACTGAAAACGTGGAAAAATTCTGTAAAAAGGATTCCTTTTATAAAATGAAATTTTGAGAAAGGATTATTTTTATGAATAATAATTTTCTGAAGGGGCAGAAAAACAGCAGCGATTTTTACCTGGATTGGCGTTTAAAAAAATTGAAGTATATATTTTTTAGAAAAGGAAAACAAAATTAATAATAAGAAGTCGTAGCATCATCAAATGGTAATAGTATTAAAAATTAGATGTCACTTTCGGGTCACCGACTCGCATATTTTCAAACACACCTATCCTTCCATTTATGTGTAGTATCAGCTCCACATGGATTTGTTTTAAGTGAATGAAAATCGCGTACAGTTATAATGTATTGAGTAAAAAGAGATTTGAGTGAAAACAAATGAATAAATAAAATAAAATATTGCATAAATGCAAAGGCAAATGTTACTGCCAGACTTTGGATGCCTAATTCATTTCACGTAAATTATTTTGCACACAAAAAGTACCGCGTAAAGGCAGGGACAAAATGCTCCTCGAAAAAATTAATTTTGTTAACATAAAAAATAGGCGTAAATAGAGTTATAAACTATGGCGGGAAAAAAAAAGTTTTTTTTTTTTGTTTTTTTTTTTAGATTACAATTGTGTAATGAAACTAAAATAATAATAAGGAGGAGGGGGGAGCTGATTATAAGACACATTAGGGAACAAAAAATTACTCACTCTTAAATATTTTATCAGCAGCAGGGAATTTCAATCGATTTGAAAACACTTACCTGAAAAAAATAATAATTAAAAATTAGAAAAAATATATATATAAAGACATGTTCATAGTAACAACGTAACACTTAGGAAAATAGAATTAGAAAGATAGAAAAATATAATATATTAATAGAAATACAATTTAGAAATTTTATAAATTAAGGATGCTTTTATTGGAGGGTAAAAAAATAAATACATCTTCGTCCAAACAAAGAAGCAGAATCATTTGGTGCATATCCATTGAAAGTGTAAATGCTTAGGTTCGTCAATATCAATAAATTTAGAATAAATAGTATTTGGGAATTGGTTTTCACAATAACATTTAGGAAAATGATATAATAACTACGAATATAGATAATTCAAATAAAAATACGGGATATTATAATTCATTCAATATTATAATACGGGACGGGGAGGAGGGGGTGTCTACAGGAAGGAAACAAAACAAAAAAAAAAAAAAAAAAAGAAAAAGAAAATACTCTTCATCCAAATAATGAAACTGAATATTTTCATCAAAGCGATGATATTTGGCCATCCATAATTTGTGGGGAAAAAAAAAAAAAAAAAAAACAGAATCGTTTGTGAAACTATAATAAAAACTCAATTTCAAAAATTTAGCTCCAGAACAATGTATCATCTACTATATATGGAGTTATAAGCAATCAAAATCAACATAAGTTACAAAGTCCTTTGCAACAAATAACATAAATTTTTCCATGAATTTACAAAACCTTAATTTAAACATGAGAGGCGTATTTTATTTCTTTATGTAAATAGAGCAAACCAAAGAGTAAAAAATAATAGTACATAAATATGTTTTATACGAACGAATATATTTCAGTACTCTAGAGTACTATATAAATCAGAAACTTCGAAAATCATGCGAAATCATCGCTACTTTGGTCGAACATATAAATGTTCCTGGATTTTACGCATTTTTGGAAAATAGACGATCAACAATATTGCAGATATCTTAAAGCTTAGCGCCTAAGCTGCAAAATCGCCCCCTCCCGCACCCCGGGAATTTCTAGGAGAGGGTGGCGATAGTTTACGTCACAGATCTGGAATATCGCAGAATACTTAATCATATAAGTTTGTGAAAATAGGCACCCGAGAAGCAAATGTGAAAAAATAAATAAATAAATAAATAAAGACAAGAATATGGCAGGGGATTTTTCCTTGTAGATTTTGATGATAGCTATATTGGGAGAAAATAATTCTAGACATAAAACTTCATAAAAACAAAATGTGTGTTTGCAATCTTCTTTTATGAAAGTTTTACGGTAAGAGGAAGTGATTTCTAAAAACACCGAAAAGAAAGTACTGTTTGGAGAATAATAAATTTGATAGAAGTTTCTATTGCTGTGCTGCGGTAACCGAGGTATAAGTAGTAACTTCATACATAGTATAAAAGAAAACTAATATTAAACTAGATATTGGTCTGAATTTCCATTTGTTGCACTTTACCAGATCTTTGAAAGAAAAGAAAAATGTAATTTTATAAGAAGGGAATCATACATTCAAAATGAGTTATATCAAATTTATTATAATTTTCATGTATCACATGTCATCACAGAGAATCTTAATAATTTAAGTTTTAATACGCATAATACATCAAAAAAGTTATAACAACACACTTTTTTTTTATTTCTTTAATCTTTTCATAATAAAGAAATAAATTCTAATTATCTGCATAAAAAATTCAAAACATAAATATAATTGAAGACATTAATTTAAACATAAGAGGCATATTTTATTTCGTTCTGTAAATACAGCTAACCAAAAGGATGGAAAATAAAAGTACATAAGTTTATTTTATGCGAACTAATATATTTCAACGCTCAAGGGTATTATTAAAGTCAAAAACTTCAAAGAGCATGGCGAAATCATCTCTATTTCTGCCGAACATATCGTAAATGTGTTCCTGGATTTTACGCATTTTCGAAAAATAGAGATCAACACTGGATCAACAATATTGCGGAATTTTAAAAGCTGAGCACCTAAGCTGCAGAATTTCCCCCCTGGATTTCTTGGGATATTTATTCCACAGATCTCGAATTTCACAGGATACTTAATCAAAAGAAAGTTTATGAAAAACGGCACTCTAGAAGGAAATGTGTGTGTGGGTGTGGAGGAGAGGGGGAGGGGGAGAGAGAGAGAAAAAAAAATAAGGCCAGGAATATAGTAGAAGATTTTTCCTCGTAGATTTTGATGATAGCTATATACTGAGAAAAAAATTCTAGGCATAAAACTTCCTAAAAACAAAATAAGCATTTTGCAGTCTTCTTTTATGAACTTCTTTCCACGAGGCAGAAATGATTTTTCAAAAATGCCAAAAATAAAGTACTGTTTGGAACAAATTTAAAATCAGTTTCTATTTCTGTGTTGCAGTAACTAAGAACTTCTTGTGATATTTCGCTTATAAGAAAAGTAATAACTTCATACATCGCTATCGCATATATGAAAATTAATATAAAAGTACAGATGAATCGCAGTTCGATACGTTGGATATGCATTGCATGAGAACATCATATACAAAGAAAAACCTATTTTCATAAGAATGAATTTTTTTTTTTTTTTTGAAAATGAGTTTTTGTAGGAAATTTATGAAATTACACACAATTTCGCAGCAAGTAAGGGTATCATAAAATTTTAATTATTAATCAGAAATAACAAAGCTATCTAAGTAAAAAAATATTCGGCTACCTTGAATAATCCTTATGTAAGTCATATTGTTACAGTTATTAATGTTAATTTGTTCGACTTCAAAAAGCCGTAAAATGGAATAACTCACACCAGCCACATCATTAAGATTTTACGGTTTTACTTCAATCAATGGCTTTCCTAAACCAAGAAAATCGACATCAGTAGTAACTGTAATTAAAAAAATTATGTACTTAGGATCAATTAGAAATGTCAAATAATTTTTATACATATATTTTTTATTAATAATTAAAACTTTATGATACCATTTAATTGGATGTAGGAGATGTGGGCTACTTCAATCAGGGTTGCTACACAAATCAGGAGAAAAAATTCCCTGAGTTTTCCCTGTCCCTTTTAGAAGTAAAATAGATGACACGCAATCATGCAGCATGTTTCTAACATGTTTACAAGTTAATTGAACATATTTAGGGTATATTAATTTTATTAACTTACTACAGTTGGGGAAAAACACATAATTGATTCATTATAAAGCACTAAAAATTTTAAAAATATTTTATTATGAAAAATTTTTCCTATATTTTTCCATAAAATTTCAAAATTCCCTGATTTTTCCCTGTTTCTGCAATAATTTTTGAAAATTCCCTGAGGTTTCCCTGTTTTTTAATAGATTTTCAAATTCCCTGAATTTTCCAGGTTTTCCCTGTTTTGCAGGTGCCGTAGCAACCCTGTCAATCTACGGCTTCCTAAAATCAAAGAAATCAACATCAATAGCTGTAATTAAAAATATTATGCGCATGAGGATAAAGGGATATGCAAAATAAATTATATCCAGTTATCTCGGTAAAATGAAGATCTGGAATTAACGAAATTTGTTAAAACAACAGGAATCGATGATGGCCGAAAAAATTTGCTACTTAGGAAGGGCGATAAGGTGGTTAGAATTTCTCGCCCCTCAACAAGTTACAAGTTTTTTCTGCCTACATGGTAGCGAACAATACTTAATCTCGCCGACAGTAGTGGCCCATGTTATTTTCGATGGGAAAATTCGTTCATTAATTACTCATCACCTAATGTATTTTTTTACATTCTGTTTTCAGATTCAGAAAATTCCCAATGGCTATACACATTTAATAGTCAAAATTAATAGTACTTATTTTCCAAAAATTGATTTTTTTTTAAATTTTAATTTTCAGTTCAAAAATGCGAATTTTCACAAAGTGCGTTTTTCTCATTTTTTTAGACGCAAAATGAAATACTAAAAATTTAAAATATTAATTATTAATTTTAGGAAAATGAGTACTGATTTAACGACAGTGAATTTTCTGTATCTGAAAGCGGAATTTAAAATAATAATAATAATAATAATAATCTGGTGTGTCACTCGCACGACTTTCTCTTAATACAGACAAAGAGTAAGGGGTAAAATAACGAGTTCTGTTATGTCTTCTAAACCTATATTAAAACAATTCAAATTATGCTTAGGAACCGCTTTATTTGACAGCTTTATTTGTAGCACCCCTCAACACCCCATTTCATTATTGTACCTACATTCATACAGAATTCAAATCTGTTATTGAATTTATAAGTTCATTTGAAATTATTCACACGCAAGTAATTGCGCAGAACATTTCCTTATTTTCATACAGAAACAGATATTATATAACTATTAACTTACTTCTACTCATACACGAAAATTTCTCATTTCCACAACAAATATACATTCTCCAATTTTTCGCGCTTATAGATATTTTTTTCCCGGACATACCTGGCATTACATAATCAATCAAGATAGTGGGATATATATATATATATATATTCACCAAAAAAAGTGCACACATTAATCAATCATGTTCATTTTCAGTGACATTATGGCACCTAAAATTTACATTTGCATTTTATGTATTTCGTGATATGTTTCGTGAAGTGAGTGACGTAAGCAAGCACTTTGACATTTCAAAATTATATTATATTATATATATATACAGAGAGACAGATAGATAGGTGAGAAAATTAATGACGCAACAGCTCTAAAAATTATGTATACTTTATATGATACAACAAATATATTTTAATTATTTAAAAATTACTTCAAATAGAAGTTGATGACGTCAGGCGTAATGTCAAATATCAGGGCAAATATCATTACATTATCGGATAGTGAGTTTTACAAACGTAAAAATACAGGGTGTTCAAAGTATATAGACTTCAGTTTTAATTCTTTGAAATGTAGATGTTAGACAAATATAATAAAAGTGAAAAAAAAAAAAAAAAAAAAAAAAAAAAAAACACAAAAACACAAAAATTCATGAAATCAATCGAAAATTAAAGAGAATTCAATTTTAAGGAACACAATTTTTAAATTTTTATACATCTGCAACATATACACACACACATATATATATCAAATGAGAAGAATGTGTTCATATACTAAAAGATGCTGTACGAAATTTCAGCAACGTATGATAAAGAGTCCTCGATATATGGCAAGGCAGATATGCTTCTAATTTAAATTACTCTCAAAATTTCAATTAAATTCTCAGGAGAAAAGAAAAAAAAAAAAAAAAAAATGCCAACAAACTATATTGCAGGGGTCATACACAAAATTACGAGTGGGAGAAATAACTTAAATAAGAACATTTATATTTTATTATCTGATTAAAGCCACAACAACTTTGTTTAAACTTGTTATATAGGACTATTTTTTATGATAAATGCTTAAATGTTGATCTTTATCTTAATAGTACATGGGAAACTTTAAATCATTAAAAATATCTTTGTAATTCGAGAACTTGTAATAATGTCCAAAATCAGTATTCAAGGAAAAGCTAAAATCCGTGTTTTTCCAACATCTTGTATATGTACACATCAATGTGAGAAGTATATTGGTTTGGTTTGTCACTTTATCGTCTTCTTATTTATTTTTTATTTCAATTATTTACATATTTTATCTTCTTCATTTATTTCCCACATTGAGGCTCATTAAGCCGGAATCTACTGATTAAAGTTAATTCTGAATCACTCTGAAGATCCATGCCTGAACCGGGACTTCAATTAGACACCTGTTAATTGCATGCCTGAGTGTTAATCATTGAGCCATCAGACAGGCGGAGTGAGTAAGAATGTTTCATTTTCATTTAATCAGTAACTTAAGCTTGAAGAATAAATTGTATCGCATACATATAATGCCATATTATCCTGATATTTCAATCCTTTATATAAAACTTGATTAAATTGAGATAACTACTTTCTGTAGGTGTCTTTCTGTAAAAGAGAAAAGAATTCAGATACATTACTGTTCTTTATACAAACTTAAGAAGTTGAAGTTAAATACAGTAAGACCCCGCTTAACGCGGGGGATACGTTCCATCAAAGTAGAGCGTAATACGAAACAGCGCGCGCACAATTTCAGAGAATCCCCGTACTGCTGCGAGCAATTTCGGGGAATCCACAGGGGAAATAAAAGAACGCTAAACCGAAACAGCGCTAAATGAAACAGCGTTAAGCGGGGTCTTACTGTACTCAAATATCTTATTGCATTTTTCATTTCTGTTTATTTACTGAATTCTTCACTGATTCAAATTTGTTTATACACCTTATAGCAAACTAAATATTCGAAAAGACGCGTGTAGCTACTCGAGAATTTTTAAGTTAAAAGAGTAATTTCAAGTATGCCCAGAGAAGCGAGATTAGGTTTCAGCAAAATGTACTGAAATATCGATGCTTAAAGACTATGAATAGCAATTTTGTAAGAAAACACTATAATCTGCAAAAACATACGTGAACTGTTTCGGGTTGAAATAAATATGCATGACCCTTAATCAGGAGAGAAAAATTAGACAGGAGTGTAGCATGTACGTTGCCACTTTCGTACTATTTTTTTTTTTTTTTTCGCCAGATGAAGAACCGTTTCAATTATTTAGATTTGAAATCTCTGTTGCGTATCTCGTAATTTATACTGTTTGCTTTCAATTTTTAATTATCCTTATATTTTATCACTATTAAATAAATTCAAAATTTAAAAGTTTTCTATATTCCTTTCTGCAATTTAAAGATATACATTTGCATATCAATTGAATCCAACATTGCATCAATTGAAACATTAATGTAGTATGAAAATTTGTTTGTGGTAAATAACTTCATAAGCCTGTTTGTTTACGTCATTAAATAAATTTCTCATTAAAAACAATAAAAGGTATTTTAAAAATCTCAAAAGACAAAAAACTCTTTAAAACAATTTGAATTACGGTAAGCTCAAAACAAAAGTAACTTCTGTAAATGTTCTCTTATCAAAAGCCTTATATTACGAAATAGATCTTAAAAGTCATTCAAAAAGCTTTCCTCGGTGATTTTCAAGAAAAAATTAATCTTATCAGACCTGCTACTGCACATAAAACGTACATTAATAGCCTACCTTCATTCGCAAACATACAAACACGTTCGAAATCGAAATGAAAATGGATTCGAAAGAAAGCTTGAAACAAAAAGGAGAGGGAAAAAAAAAAAAAAAAAAAAACTAATTCGCAAATCCAAATGATGGGGATGAAAAGAAGACAAGATGGAAGAAATCCAAGTTTTGCTTTCAAAATTCCGACAGGAATTTCTAACTCTGTAAATAAATTCTCTTTTCTGAAATATAAATATCTAGAACGTGTTTAAAATACTGCGATTTAATTTATTTATTTTTAATGGGAGAGAAGATTGGTAAATGTTGTTATACAAAACCTTTAAATAATTAGCTTTCAAACAGGGAAGATTCTTCTTTTTTTCTTTTCGCAAAACCAAGTCCTTATGACTGTTTTTAAATTAGCAAGTTTTTTACTAGAGGGTAGAGGAAAATCCCAATACGGAGATATCAATGTCCCACAACTGAGGTACATTAATCTTAATTTTGTATGTAACTTTACTAGCGTCAGTTTTATGCTTCATAAACTTGTAATTGTGCATTTTACCCTTCCATAATATTTGTGTGGAATACAATGCATATTTATGTGTTTTCTACCACGCAAGTATATGCAGTAGTGCTTTTGTTAAACAATTTTTAAATCGCAGAAATTTATTTATCGCCCATCAAGTTAAATGTTAAGACATTTGTCAGAAAAAAAACATAATATATATATATATATATATATATATATATATATTATATATATATAATGATGATCTATTAAGCACAGTAGAAGCAAAGCAACAGATACAAGATCACTGAAACACCAATGACCAACAAGATAAAAAAAAAAAAAAATATCAGTGGATGAAATACACCAATGTAAAGAAACCAGATTTATCAATTAACAGCCTGCAAAACAAACAATATATATGTATATATGAAACTTTCGTATAATAGATAACTTTATAAACTTATTTATTCACATTTTGAGATTTTTTTTTTTTTTTTTTTCAAATAAAATAAGAATGGCATTTTAAAAATTAAAAAAAGAAAAGAAAGAAAATTCTTGAAAACAAATTGAATCGCGAAAATCTCAAAACAAAAGTAACCTATGTTAGCGTTCTCTTTACTAAAAGCCTTATATTTCGAAATAAACCCTTAAAAGTCATTCAAAAAGCTTTTCTCCAGTGAATGCCAAGAAAAAACGAATCTCATCAGACCTGCTGCTCCACGTAAGACGTACATTAATATCCTACCTTTACTCGTGAACATACAAACACATGTTCGAAATGAAAAAGGATTCGAAAGAAATCTTGACAAAACTTAACAAAAAAAAAAAAAAAAAAAAAAAAAAATTTGCAAATCTAGATGATGCGGATGAAAAGAAGATTGGATGGAAGAAATCCAAGTTTTTGTTTTAAAATCCCGACTGGAATTTCTAACACAGTAAATAAAATCTCTTTTCTATATAAATACCTTCAACGTGTTTAAAATGTTGGGATATTTTTTCCCATTGCACTAGAACACGTTAACCAGAATAAATGGCGGTAAATGTTGTATAAAAAGACGGGTTAGGAAGTTATTTTAATTCTCATTTATTTATTTATTAAAGGAGAAGAGAAGATCGGCAAATGTTACTACGTAAAAATTTTAAATAATTAACTTAAAAACTAAGGAAAAGTTATACATATCCTTTTCTTTTAAACTACATTCGCTATTTAGGTGCATCAGTGCTCACAATTCTTCTTACGTGATGACTGGATGTTAAGATTTTTTATTTTTATTTATTTATTTTTTGATAAATTACTCTCTTAGTTATTAAATTTTGCATCCATACATTACAAAATGTATCAATATTAAGTATATTAAAATTTCTCAAATACTGTTTAAATTAAAAAATATATAATACATATATAATACAAAATTTAAAATTTCTTCTTTATTATTGATTTTTTAATGTTCCATGCTAACTACTTTTTAAATTTTTCCTTCAATTTTATATTATCATGGTTAGGTCAAAACCATTTATAGATAACTTTATAGGTTCATTAATAAGTTTTTTTTTTTCCCCCTTCCCTTAAACATTTTTATGCTTGAATGTTAAAAATCCAGATGAAAATTTAGATTTAAACATAAAAATATTATATATATATATATATTAATTAATTAATTAATATTTCAAATTTGCTAGGATTACTTTCTGTTATTTGTAATAATACTTATCACTTGATTTTTCTCTCCCAGTGCTAAATCAAAATGACTCGTTTCGCTATCGAATACGTATATATTTGCAAGAATATTTCATATCTTTAATTATTAATTTATAAAAAAAAAAAAAAAAAAAAAAAAAATTAGATATTAATATCTTTATTTCGAACATTTAATTTATTAATACACTGAGTAGTTATAAAACTAATTATTTCTACTTTTTATTTTTTAGTTAGTTTTATTTTTAATTCTATCAATTAAACAGTGGGTACGAAAAGAAATAATTTTAACTTCTACTTTCACTGAAGTAATATTTTAAAATTGTTACGCTAATGGATCTGAGTTTAGTCATTAATTTTTAAGTAAATGATATTTCTTTTCCCCGTTAGTAAGTAATTTATTTTCTCTGTTTTATTTTACTTTTCGGTTGATGTTTTGGATTAAATGTATTGCATTCCTGTTTAATTGTTTCCGTCCGCAGTTTAAATGTATTTGTCATTGAAATTTGTATTTTTTCGGGCATTGCTTAAAGGTTTACAGAAGTACACCTAATTTTGCATCCAATTTTTAATCAATGCCCCTGATGATGCATTGGATGTGTAATTTCATTTTTTGGATTTTGTCTTATTTCTTTTTAATAAAATATTTCATTTCTTCCTGCGGGGCTGATTGGGACTCTACTTTAGCACGTTGAGCGCCACGCAAATTCTTAAAATCCATTAAAATTCCATAATGATTAATCCTGTAATAAATAAAAATTTAGCAAAATTTTAATTTTCAATCATTAAATGTAATATTTTTAGTTTTATATCCTATTTTATATCCGCCTCCGATGGTTGACGCGACTTTATATCATATTTGCCACTGTCAGCCACCGATGGCTGACAGGGCGCTCAACGTTTTATTTTTTTATTGGTACTGCTTTTACTTTCGGGGTAAAACTTTCACTGAAATATTTGAAGCATAACATGTTCTGCACACTCCTAAAGTTTCAAGATGATTCCTTCAGTACTTAGAGATATATGACAAAATGTCTAGAATCTAGAATGGCTGACATGGCACGCAACGTGTTAAAAATCCTGAAATTAAACGAAAAGAAAAAAAAAAAAATCCAGTGTACAATCAACACTTTTTTTATGATTGTAACCAATAAAATACTTGTAAAGCTTTTGTAAATCTAAAAAATTATCAACAGATTACAAAGATGTACCTAAATTTTCATTATACAACTGTTTTCCCTTAACAGTCATTGGAAAATAAATAAATATATATATATTAAGCAAAGATTCTTGAAATCAGGAAACAATTCTACACACAATCACCCTTGTTCATGTGATATTTTTTATTTCTTCCTGTAAAGTGTTTTGAAAAGGTTTTCAAGTGCATGCATTATATTATCAATGAATGTACAAAATAATATCCAAATATATTTAGAAAATATTGTTAATTATTGTTAATATAAAATAATGAGAGATAAAAGTTGTTTACATTGAATATTTTCGAACTTGATAAAATATTTTATTTTATTTTTATTTATTTATTTAAATGATTTTCCAGAAATTTCTATATATTCAATATTGATACGTTTTAATGGATATGTACGCACAATTTCATAACTCTAAAACAGTAATAATGATAATATTAAATAAATAAATAAACTTATTTATAACGTCTATAAATTCCTTAACGCTCTCATTTTACTTACACCTAAGACCAATGTCTCACTATTAACTACCATTTCGAACGCTTCGATACATTTACATTACCTTGATTTTTTGCGTAATTTTATGGGCAACAGTTTATTGTACGTTTTTCATACTTGTTTGTAACGGTGCAATTGTTTCCACTACCTTATTTACTGGAAAATACTATACACATTTTAATGATAATTATCATGCAAATCTGTGCAGCAGTACTTTTTCTAAATAATCTAAGTCTCAGAAAATGTTTTTTTCTAAATAATCTTTGCATCCATTACCATTTACTAAATTAAACGTTAAAACGTATTTGAACAAAATTCTTTGGGACGGGGGGGGGGGGGGAATGTATGCGTGTGAAATGGAGAGATTTTTTGTACAAAATCCATTCAGAAATCGAGTCAGTATTAAAGTATTCACATATTACGGTAAATCTTGTCACTATAAATTAAACTGGCTTTTTAAAAATTTTAAAGGGAAAAAAATTAAATTATGAAAAAAGCACGGAACCAAAATGACATTTATTAGCGTTCTCGAAAAGCCCTATCTTTTGAAATAGATCTAAAAATTTTATCCAGCAGATGGTGAGAAAAAACGAATCTCATCAGACCTGCTGCTCCACAAGCATACAATAATATCTTACTTCTCTAGCACACACACATGCAAACACATGCTCAAAATGAAAAAGGTTTCAGAAAGTACCTCGAGGAAAAAGAAAAAAAAAAAAAAAAAAAAATGCAAATCCAAATGACGGGATGAAAAGGAAGAAATCCAAATTCTTGTTTCAAATTCCGCGACAAGAATTTGCCATCCTCTAATAAAAATTTCTTGTCTAAAATACAAATACATTCAGAATTTTTAAATATTTGTTTTTCTTTTTCCACTGGAGTAAGACAGATTAAGGAAAACAGCTGATATTACATATATTCAAACGATCTTTTTATTCTCCCCCCCCCCCCCTCCTAGCAAAAGAAATTACTACAGTTGCTAAAATATTACGTTAGCATGTTTGTAATACATATAATTGTATTTAAAATTATTATATATTAATTATATAAATAATTTGTCTTATAAAATATATCATTTGTGTTCTTTAATTATTATTTACTATTGATTACTTAATTTAATAGCAGTCACTCTCATTCCTGTTTAGTGACAATAATTGCATAATTTGTGGGATGTCTCTTCATTAACTTATTCGTAATTATCTATTTGGCTCTTATTGCTGATTTTACTCAGATGAAGGGCAAATTAATAAATACTTTAATCCATTGCTATTATCAGAAACATCTTAGTATCTCCCCCCCCCCCTCTTGCAATAATTTGCCCTTGAGAACGATGTTGTAAGAGAAAAGGGATTTGTAATGAATTCTCTTATTTTACCATGTTTTTATTAACTCGCTTTCTTGTTTGTTTGTCCAGTACAAATCTTGCAATCGATTTTTAATTAACTTCCCGACTAGCTAGACATTTGAAACTTTTAGAATAGCCCAGAACACGGTGATAATTTTAACCTTTTATTCAATTAAAAAATGTTTGAAAACTTCTTATAATTGCTCTCTTTCTTACGCATTTGATCATTTTCTTTCTAGTTGTAATTCAACAGAAAATTTAAAAACACGGTATATAAAAAGTTCTTTTTACCTTGTAATTATTTCTAATTATTTTGGATTAATCTTCATTTGTTATGTTATTTCTGCTCTATTAATTTGATTTTTCCCTAGTTACACATAGTTTTCTGTTCTTATATAATATATAACAACAACAACAATAATAATAATAAGTATTCATTTTTAATTACTAAAATAATAATAAATTTCTTTTTTGCAGATTTCTCCATACTTTGTACAGCTGCTTAGTTTTATTTTAATATCTGCAATTCTATTAAACTGATAGCAGCCTCACAATTTAACCGATTTTGTTATACTATGGTTAAATTAAATGATTAAAAAATTATTTGTAATATCTTGAAGCCTTTTGAACTTGTAATGGTGTATAAGATATCATTATCCTGTAAACCGATATTAAATGATTTAAACGATATAAAAGCTCGAAAGGAGAGAGTAATAATTTGCAAAAACGTTTAATTGAAAATATGTGAAGCCAGATGCCAAAGACTAATAAGTTTTTTTTTTTTTTTTTTTTTTTTTAATATTCTTGTGTAAGTTTATTGTATGAAGTGATAAGGACTGCACAAAATTAAATTTTATTAAAATATTTTTACGCATTTAAATTGTTAATATATAAAAATCTTTTTTTTTTTTTTTTTTTTTTTTTCCCTCCTCTTTTCCTAAGTCGGATAAAGGTATAGCAGTGCTCCCCACAAAACGGAAAATATTTTTTAGACTTTCAATAATATTGATACAGTAATAATAATATTTAATAATAATAAAAAATCTTATGCGTAACAACTACACGACTTCCTTTACTCACTATTGTGCATTATATGCACTTTTTGGAGATAAGGTAATCAGAAGACATAAAATTGACCAACAAATTAGACATCTAACACTTTTCCTGTAAGAGAAAACTGATACACGTGTTAAGACATATAAAACAGAGTTTACGTAGCGAGTTTAAAAAAATCGATAGAGCCTTTTCCGAGATCTAAAGCTCATCTTATCAGGATGATTGTCAATTTTCCTGTAATAACCACGTAATGCATACGAAAGAATATCTGAGGAGATTATGTAGCAATTTTTAAGAAAATCATTAGAGCTGTTTTTGAGATACCAAATTTCACCAACTTGGCAAGCTCAATTGTTGACCGGAAAAGAACAATTACATTCGAAAGGATATCTGAAAGAGAATTAATACGGCGAGTAAAAAAAAAAATCAGTACAGACGTTTTCAAAGGAACGTATTTGCGAGAGCTCAAATTGACATACAGGACGCCTATCAATTTTCATGAACTAATCAACTATTACATACCAAAGAACATCTAATAGGGTGTTTATATAGCAACTTCAAAGAAAATCGTTAGAGACTTTTTGAGATATGGACTTACAGTCCTACTTCCGGTTTTCAGTATCTCACTTCTGGTTTTTCGATTTTCACCAAAAGTTTAAAAAATCATCTGTATACTAGACCTAACTTAATACTGGAGTTTCATCGTTCTACCTCGGAGATATGATTTTGACAATCCCACATACATACCCCACATACATTCCCCACATACATACACACATACTAATTGCCAAAAACCACTTTTTTGGGATCAGGAGATCTCTAAACATGAGAGTCAGTTGAAAACTCGATATCGAATTTTTTGACTGAAAATATTACTTCCATTACCTTACGGTAGTAGGGTAATGGAAGTGAAAAAAGAGAATGTTTTTTACTGGCTTCTCTTATACTAATTTTCTTTTTCCTCTTTATTACAAAAGAAAGAAACTTCTAAGAAACAATTATGCAATGGCAAACAGTTTAATAATACCTTTATGTATTATGAAAATTAACAAATAAAAATTCGCGAATAACTCCAATTAAAAATACTTTTAGAAAACTAAAATGGAAAACTCTAATAAGGCAACTAAAAGAGTATTTACTTCTTTACAGATTAAAAAATAAAGAACAACATAAACTCTTTTTCCCTTTCTTTTCAAAACAGTCTGTTGCGAACAAAACAAAACATATTCTTTACACCTTTTGTTTTAGGATATGTATGCTTTATTTAATAGAGGTAAAAAAGCACTCTGACTAAATTAAAAATGTTGCCCAAGCTTTTTATGAACATGAAACTTAAATAAAAGTTTTTTAAGGCTGTCATCTAATTATCTCTCTCTCTTTCTCTTTTTTTTAAGCGGTACCATTTTACGATTTGGGCCGGGTTAATATACCTAGCTTAATTCCTTGGAGACCCGAAGAGTAATCTATTTAAAGTTAAAAACCATTATTCCTTCTTCTTCTTCTTCTTCTTTTTTTTTTTCTTTTTTTTTAAAGATGAAATTATAAAAAAGGTTCGAGATAGAATTGTAATTTCTTCAACTACATGGTACTACAAACTTTTGGGTTTTTTTCTTCTCTTCAAAACAATAAGTAAATAAATTTAAATGAATTGCATGGCATAACTAACTTCATGTTTTTTTTTTACTATTATTTCTTGCAACTTTCTATGCATCAGTAACGATTTTAATACATTTTTGAATGTGGTGTAATTGAATCACACACGAACAAAAATGAAAGAATAAGTTGAATTAAAACAGCTAATATAAAATTTTGTTCAAAGTTCTTATCAATAATTTTAAATGAATTGTGGTATAGAGAGACCACGAAACGTCTATAAGAATGGTACTTGGTATCAACCATAACAAGTACATCTTAGACCAACAATCCATGCTCAAACTGCCCGTGCGACTTATACCACGTTACTATGGTAATATTATAAAGTATCCCCTTTCACCCTCTCTTTTACCATGCTTAAAATCGTATAAAACCTTTTCCATTGAAGTATCTTTAAAAAAAAAAATTATAAAGATCACTTTTTGAAAATTTTGACATTGTGCAGTTTCATTTAGAGCATACACGTTGTAACAGCTGGTACATTCGATGTAACAACGTTGGCAGTTCATGTCCAAAATCCTTTTAACCATGAGCAGATTTGGAGCAGGAATCTCTCTTTAGTATGCATTTCAGGATATGCTCCTAAAGTTATAACATCATCAATTTTATTAAAGCTAATAAAAGAATATATATATATATATATATATATATATATATATATATACATATAATGGATGCAAAATACTTCGAAGACATAGAGTGAACTTAACATTGTATTGTGCACCACAGTACTGGATTCCCTCACTTGGCCAGAAAAGAGTGAACATTCAGGGAAAAACTATTACAAAATCAACATTCAGATATTCATTAATTGTGTATGGTCTTATTTCATGACAATTTTTTATTAAAAATACATGCGCTGAAAAGCAAATGAAATGTTCGCAAATATAGAATGTCTATAAAAGTTCTGACACATTCCCATGCTTAATAATTTATAAAATAATTAGGCTACATTAAATTCAATTGCATTAATGGTTAGATTCGTAAAATTTAAAAAGTTTTATGGCCTTTATTAATGAACTTTCACATGTTCGCCCTTTGTCGCAGGGAAAGTCAATCAAGCCTTTAGTCGATTTCACTCCCGGTACGGGCAAGCACATCAGCATCCACAACTATACTGCGGTTGTAATCCTGGCATTTAGGCCATGCAATGTTTGACATTTTATAACATCACATTCGTATAAAACGTCGAACAAACACACCAAAAGCCAATATTACATTACATCGCATTATAATCGTTGCCAAAAACAAAAAAGAGAAACATACAATAAAAAAAATGCGGGGAATGTCATTTACAAAAGAAAAGATATTCAAAAAGAAAAAGGAAATTGCAGGGGTAGTCAATCAGAGGTCTAAAAATACTGATTTTACTAACAAAAACTGGAAAAATACTGATCAAATTCTCACTAAATTTTAAAAAATACTGACCTAACGTTGTACAATTTTTTCTTTTAATTTTGTAGTGCAAAATAAATATTTTGAGAAACTTTAAAATGTATTAGCTATCAAATTATTTAATAAACTGCTCAGTAAGTTAAAAATTGAGATTTTTAATGAGAATAAGTAATGAAATTTTATGTTAATTTTTGGATTAATAACAAATGCTTAGAAGTGAACTACTTTACATGCTAAAATACTAATTCGCATTTTTCCCCCCTCCCCTTTAATTAAAAAAAAAAAAAAGTGAATAAGTAAAAGGTTCAACTAGCCACTAGTGAGTAAAAGATGTAATTTGTAGGTCTGGAGGAAAGCACTTTCTAAAGTCCTAGTCAATATTAAAACAAATTTTGGACTGAGAAAAAAAAAAGGGGGGGGGGAATTTCGAACAGTTAACTATTAAGCACAATCTGTATTCAAACCTGACACTACCCGAAAAATATTGTGTGGTGTACCTTTACTTCATAAATAATTAGTATGTTGTGGCCATCACATAGCTAACCAATTAACATAGCCTTTCACAATGAAAATTTTATATAGCAGTTTCATGCCATTTTAACCAATATATGTTGACATATATCTATTTTAAAAATCGCAGACAGTAAATATCCGCAGTGACATTTATCATCCGACATACAGTACCCGCCATCTATTAAAATCACATTCGTTCTGAGCCAAAGTAATTTTATTAAATGGCTGATTTTTATGTCCGGCGAACGTTTCTACACTCAAGAAAAGGGTATTACTTTCTGGAATTTGGAAAGAAATTTCAAAATATAACGAACAATGGAATTATTAAACAAGATTAATTAATTTTTGACAGATAATTGTTTCTTCAAAATAAGTAAAATAAACACATCCCAAGTTCCGATGCGCTTTTTAATGAAGAAAATCATCATGACTTTGTCAAAAATTTAAGCTTTTCTTTTAAATAAAAAATATTTTTGTTTAAACCACTTGCTTCTTAATTATTAAAAGACAATTTCTTGTAATTGTCTTTTAATAATTAAAAATTAAGGGGAAAAAAAACTCGTTTTCAAGAATATGTCCCTTGAAATTGTTACTAGCACAAGTGTTTGGGCGTGTTTAACTTGTAACTATGCAGCAAATATAAAATTTTCCACAAAGAGAAATAACCGAGAGATTTTTTTTTATTTATTTATTTATTTATTTATTTATTTTTTTAATTAAGAAAAAAAAGTGTAATAGATTTTGTTTTGTGTGCATAACTGACATTTTTGCTGCTGAAGAGATTTTCTGAATCTATTAACTGGCGATGCTGATTTTATTCAGCGGCGGTTTTATAAGTAATTTGTATTATTTTGATCAGATTAAATGGCTAGACTTTTATTGACCAGTGAACTTATTAAGCGACGGTTACTGTACACCCAAATTGAGTCAGAAATATTTTTCATGATATTTTCCCTAAAATTTTTCATGTTGGTGCATTTTATATACATTACGAGTCGAGATATATAGCCCACCAATAAACAAAAAATATTTTATCACCAGTCCTCCAATTATCACGCCAACTGATTTAGCATAATTTTTCATAATATCCATCTCACCTACCAAGTCTGGCGAATTTTTATATCATAGAAGCTGAGATATTGCCTTAAACATGGTTAAACTGCAGCATAGCAATGCCACCTGTCAGCTTATATGTGCTCGAATTGAATTAAGATAACTTTTCATCATGGCAATCATACATATTAAATTTAGTCCATTTATACACTATAAAAGCTGCGATATATTCTCCTCGTCATATCCCCTCTTTCTTTCTTTCCATGTTATCCAATGGGATTTTTGTTGCTTCATTTAATAAGAATATATCTCTTTGAAAAATGAAGTTTTTTGAATTCTGTTTCTTGAATATTACTCTTTAAACATGTTGCCTTTTAGCTTAGTGAGCAATTTTTTGAAAAAATTAATTTAAATATTTTATTTTATTAAGTAAATAAAAGGACTTTAAATTTGGATCTCTAAATGGGATTTTATTTTATTTATTTATTTTTTTTTTTTAATTGCTCATTAAACTAAAAGGGGACATATGCAAAATGAAAAAAAAAAAAAAAAAATATTTTTGAATGAAATATTCTTATAAAGAAGCAACAAAAATTCTATTGGATAACATAGGAAGAAAGAAAGAGGGAATCTGACTGATGTACAGCCTTAAATGGGGGCAAATAGTAGCTTAGTAGCAAAACCTACTGTATCCGTATATCCTAAAATCTAATCAGCATCAATGCCAGTCAAGATGCAATCAAATATAAAATTTTGTTGAACTGTCTGTCTGGTTCAAATGATATAGTCAATATTTAACCTGATGACATCCACTGAACATATTTTGCTAAAGGTGTCACAAAAGTTCATAACTGATGGGAATATAATATGCAAATATTTTTGAGGATTTATCTCACAAGGGGAAGTTACAGAGGCAAAAATCAGTCACACTGTGCAATTTTGTCATTCTTTTTAATACACCTCTGCCAAATCTATTTTATTCAAATTTTAAACATAAATCTATGTTCTATGACAATAAAATATGTAAGCATTTTCAGGGATTCATCTCACTAAGGGCAAAAAATTTGTCTGCCTGTGACATAACTTGTGATTCATTTTTTATTCTCTTTGCTGAACTGATTTTACACAAATTTTGCACATGAGTATAGTCAATGACAACGCATTACGCCAATACTTCTAGCAATCTACTCTGACCAGGGACAGGTTCCAGGGACAAAAATCTTTCTGCCTCGGTCAAATTTTACTATTCATTTTTAATGTACTTTATGCCAAACTGATTTTAATCAAACTTTAGACATTATTCCTTAAACAATGACAAAACAATGCAAAAAAAATTTTCAGAATTTTATCTTATCAAGACAGGGGAGGGAGGTTCCAGAACCCATAGTAGAAAATGCAAGATTTGAGATGTATGTCACAGATTTTTTTACAGTCTGCGGATTATTTTTAAAATATAATTGTGTGTGGAATATTTTTCCTAGTCGTTAGCCCTAGAGATATTGCAAGGGCTTTTATGTTGGTAAAATTTAGGATTAAAATATTACCAATGAATGTTTCATTTGCACATTTTTATGCAAGAAAAAAAGAAATACCACTTTAAGTATGTTTATAAAAAAAAAGGGTTTAGGAATAATTAGGACAAAAATACTGACTTTACTGACCATTTTTCAGCCCTGAAATTGTCTATGGAAAAGTTCACAGTATAAAATAAAACATACGACTGTGAACAAATGCCATAGGTTTGTCTATATCTTCTTATTTTATGAATTATTAAACCTCAAAATATGTCAGACATTTTATATGTACCCTATAAGCCTATATCAAAACTTGGACCCACCATACACAAGATTTAAAATATATATATATATATATATGTATTTATATCCACCACTAAATTTGAAATGTAACAGTTGCCTAATCACTTCGAAGATTAAACATCTTCTACGTATATCAAATATCACTCCTCAAAATTATTGAATCAAATTTAGCAAAATTTCGCAACACTATTTACTATTATCAACAACTTCCATATTTGTTAAAAAATATGTCTAAAAATTTGTACATATATATACAAGATCTATCACTCATTCTTTGCCGAATTTCCTATACTCCGCTAAACAATTTACTCGCAAATCCCGATTACAGCATATAATAAATCAACCATGTACTTTAGAACTATCCCCCCGAAATACTATAAGGAATCTCTCTCAAGAATCAACCCATTCAAGAAGTTATGGTTCTGCATCAAAACTCCCAGAAAGTTACTGTGGATAATCTGGTAGAAAATTGAACACGGCGGACGATCAAATATTTTAACATGGATGATTAATGAAGAAAGGGATTCCAGGACGTTTCGGCTGCATGTAGCTTAAAACGAGATATAGGAGACGCAGTTATATTATGGAACTTATTCATTTTTTTGAATTTCTGAAAAAACGATTTTTAGCGGATTTATCAAAAGCAGTTTGAATTGTAATCACAATAAACAGATATCACGGAAGGAACTCGCAACTATTGTTTTGAATCGAAAGAAGACACGACCCTTCGTCAGGCGAAAAAAATAAACACGAGTGTTGGAATTCCTTTTTTCTTTTTCGAAATCCTTTGTCCCTCGTCTTGTTTAAACTTCTTACAAACTCTGGCGCAATTTTTGCAATTAGATCTTACTACAGAACATTGTAAGCACTGTCAATTTAATTATAGCCACCTTGTATATACAAAAAATATATATAAAATTTCTAAATATTAGTTTTCATATGCACACATTAAAAAAAGAAAAGAAAAGAAAGAAAGGAAAAAGTGAAATCACGGAAGGTAAAATTCAATGCTCTGTAAAGTAATAAAAAGCACCATAGGACTGGCGTTTAAATGTAATAACAAAACTTTGAATAAACACCATAAAATGTTAAACTCGCAACAATTGTTTCGGGTCGAAAGAAGACACAACCTTCCGGCAGACGAACAAAATGCTGCATCCCCCCCCCCCCAAAAAAAAAAAAAAAAAAAAAAAAAACTTCGTCTTCCGTCTTGTTTGGCGCCATTCTTACAGTTGGATCCTACTGCAGAATATTGTCAGTGCTATCAATTTAATTATGGCCACCTTGTATATATAAAACATAATTAGAATCCCCATATATTAGTTTTCATATGCAAATATTTAAAAAAAAAAGTATTAAAACATTTATCATAATTAACTTTATCGCATGTCTGATATTATTATTATTAGTGTAACCAAAAATAAATAAGTTTCTAACGAAATTTACAAAATTAATGCTACAAGAACGGAGAGACAAAAGCATGTGTAAAAGTTTGCGAATTTTAGAACATGGAAAACAGCTTATAACTGATGTTTGCGTAATATAAATGAAGTAATTTCGAATTCGAAATTCAATAGGAAAGAATTGTGACTACACTAAAATAACGTATAAATATAAAAGACTTATAAATGGTGTTATTCTGTATATATAAAAATAATATAAATAATCAAATTTATTTTTCAAAAATCTGGAGCCCTGAACATGGAAATTAATCGGAAGTTTCGCCAGTAGATCTACTTTTCTTCAAATGCTCCAGATCTATCAATAATGCTCATTCCTTTCCAAATCCAATTCTTACGAACAATTTTATTCGTAAATCCTGATTGCTAAAGATCTCACACAATAAATCAACCGAAACCCCTAGAACTCTTCTCTCGTAAGTGTAAGGAATCTTTGAAGCGCAAACCAACTCATAGAATTGTAGTTTTCAAGATTATATGGCAGAAAATTGAACAAGGATAACGGCCAAATATTTTAACATGGGTGATTAATGAAAGAAAGAGATTCTTCGATACAACTTCTACAGATTTAAAAAGGAATATATGAAATGCATTTATGCGATTTATTATTATTATTTTAAAAGGAATTTTACTTTAATTTTTTTCTGTACCATATAAAGCAAACACAAAATATTTGAATTGATTTTTCTTTCTTTATTAAATATTATTATTTACTGAAATATATTTTTACTAGTTAATTGTAGGGCGACTAAGGTACCCGTTGAAAAATGATCATTTCATTTTATTTATTCCTCACTTTAAATAATTCATTTGCTAGCAAGCCCGTGCGAAATTTGCGCACTTTATTTATTTCTTTGCTGCCTTTAAAATTTAAAATTATTATTATTATTTTATACAAGTCATTTTTTCATATGTATGAGCAAATTTAATATTATATATATATATATATATACAGTCACGTGAAAGCACATTTCATTCTAGGCTGGGGGGGGGGGGAATTGGCAACAATTAAAAAATTAAATGTCTATTTTAAAGCTGTTATTTTCATATTTTAATTAATTTTTAAAAAAAATCTAATGAAAAATTCGTTACAAATAAGGTGCCAAATGAAAGGGCAGATTTTTCTGAATCTATTGGATTAAACACTGCTTATCGATTGGACAATTAGATTTTTTAAAATTAATTAAAGCATAAAAATCAGAAGACAGAGTCTTTAGGCGTTCCTCTAATACAACACATTACTTTTAAAAAGAATTTTACTGATTCGTGTTTAATTCACTGAGTGCTATCGTTGTATGTATATATTCTTCAGGGCAATTGCCACACTGATTGTTAACGATAAAATTTAAGTGATTGAAACACTGGTGTGAAAAATCCTTTTTGTTAAATAATGTAACGTTTTAGGGAAACGTCAAATGGCAGAGCTTACAAATAAAAATAGGAAAATATGCGGCCATCAAAGTATTAACCTATACAAGAACGATGAGTAATACGTATTTCTTTTTATGTGTAATTCTGATGAAAAATTTTATTCCTAAAACCTGATTATTGAAGTCATGCACAATAAATCAACATAAACGTCTACAACTCTTCTCATCTAATGTAAAAAATCTTTGAACTGCAAGCCAATTTATACAACAGTAGCTTTCTGCATAATATGGCAGAAAATTGAACGACTAAAACATGAGTAAAGAGTAAAATAAGAATGCTTAGATACTTCTAGAAATTTAAAACAGAATGTATAAAACATATCAAATACAACTTAAAAAAAACCTACTTAAAAGAATTGGGGATGGATTTTGAAATTTATTAATTAGTTTTTCGGGGGGAAAATAATATAAATAAGTAAATAAATGCATATCTATGTATTTTTTTTTTTCTTATATTTTAAATATTTTTTCTTTTAAAGATATCACAAAATCCATCCCTGAGTCTTTTAAGTACATTCTATTAAACATTTAAAAAAAAAAAAAAAAAAAAAAAAAAAAAAAAAAAGACTTTTCTTAAATTTCTGTAGAAAATTTAGCTTTATAAAGATCATGAATTTAAGAAAAAACGCAAACAGAGAAAACGCATTTTTAAAGATTTCAAATCTGTATAAAATGTATGAAAAACCATAAGAATTGTTGCCTGGATATATATTTTATTGAACAAAACTAATATAGTTCAATTTATAAATATTAAATGGAAATATAAGCTTTTATATGAAACCATCAGTGCCAAGTCAAAGGAGGCAAACATCCTTAAGAAATTTACTAAGGCAAAAACTTACTGAATCTTATACCGTGGGTTCTTAAATGAAAACAAATAATAACGATATAATACCAAATTCAATAATAATAAAATATAAATACCGACTGCAAGCAGTTTTTATGCAATTTTCCACAGGATAAAAATATATATTACATAAAAAAGAAATCTACTCGTAAATCATACCAACTTCTGAAAAACTTTTAATGCATATCGCAATCATAGTTAAAGCACTTTTTTATACAAATAAATTTACCTCGAAGGAAGAAAAATATTTCTACTCTTATCACAAAAAAGGAGAAAGCCCAGGGCTAAATACACAATCCAGAAAATGCCACAAAAGATTTTTTGATAGATTGAGTCTCTAAACGGTTTTGAAGGAAGAAACAAAAAAATTATCATTTGAAAGAAACGAAAATATGGAAAGAATATGATTTCAGGAATATAGGGGGAGATATAACAAATTCTTTCAAAGAAATTGATAGATTACTTTAATTTAAAAAGCCGATTTTATTTTTCTTGGTATGAAAATTTTCTTCACTATAAAAGAAATAAGTGTCAAACGATAAATATTTCTTTGTTTTCAATCGTATGTTGGACAGTATTTTCTTTAGTTCAGGTCTTTAAGCTGTTATCCATACAACATGCTCACGTGGGACGCTGCCCCAAATCATATACATGTTTTCCATTTTTTGAAACATTTTACATACCTTCAATATGCATGCATTAATCATGAAAACAACGATGTGGCTTGTTTTAGAATCTAACAGACATTCATCATCAAGTTACATATCCTTATAAGTATATTCTGGGCATGCTTAGTTATTTTGATTTAGAGAATATCATTTTAACGAGAAAAAATGACCTTCAAATAATCTTTGAATTTGTGAACCTAAACAATAAAACACAACTTCAGCTTTAAGACCATGTAAATGCTATGCAAAAATATTCTCAGTATCAAACTTTATTTCTTAGGTTTTTTTCAACCTAAAAAGGTAAAAAGTCTCTTTTCGTCCCACGTTAGATTCCTGTCCCAAGTACGGATTTTCGACTGCACAAATAATAAAAAGTACAATAATAAAAAAACATTATGATATATTGCAATACTTTACAGCTAAGACAGTTTCAAATTTCAATGTCGTGCATCTTATACATATTTAGGAATAATTGTTTAACTGTAAATACATAATTTCTACTATATGACGCTTAGAACTTTTCGTTAGGAATAAAATAGCAAACGAGAGAAAATTAAATTTGAATTTCATTATTATTATTATTTACCTGCATGTTCTATACGATTTTCCCCTCTTAAAAACAAAAGTAGACTGGAAAGATCGAAAGCTTCCGCTCTTTCAACAATTGAAAATAACAAATAACTATTTTCATTTGAAACACGCAATATTATTCGCAAATCGAAACTGCAATTTTCAAATACGTTATTTTTTACGCTATTATTTTTATCTCTGAGATAAAAACAAATTTTGAACAAAGTTCTTAATAACACAATGTTTAAAAAAAAAAAAAAAAATCTATAAGGTGAAGTGGGGTAAGTGCAACAACATTTTGGCATAGTTCGACTTTGACCACAGTTTGCTCAGTAGCAATTAGACTTACATTTCTGAAAATTACTAGGCATAAACTATAACTAATTGGCTTTTAAAAAATAACTTTTTATAATTTAACAACGCTCCACTTGAAGAAGAGAGAGAAAAAAATGACAATTACATGTTTTGTGGTACCACTTGCTTCATGGTTTAAGGCAAGTGTAACCTATATCCATTAAGAGATATGTAACTCAAATTTCCAGGTAGGGAAAATGAATCTGCGACTATTTGAACTTTTAAAAGATCTCAAATTATTACAGGGTTACAAAATTTTCGGTACGTCTCTAACTACCACTTCATATCTTTAACTTTTTAGTACTCCAACAAAACATAAAAAGATCAGGATATTAGATTTGACTGAGCATTAAATGACAAAACTGACAAATCTAAGCAAAAAACATATAAGTGATGCAATGTAAGGACTTGAGACCCGTGTAACACCCTGGTTACACTTTCCCGGCATACAAAATTTCCGGGGCAAGTGTAACAACGGCTTCAGAAATAAAGCAAGTCAGAAGTTATATTCAAATTCTACATACAAAATTCCGTTTTCTTACCAATGGCGTTCTTTTCGCAAGTACAGCAATGGCAGAAGGGGGGGGGGGGGGGGGAGAGAGTTTTATTTGTGGTATATTGTGCAAAATACTTACACGAAACTAAGTTTTGCTTTAGTTACAGTTATTTTGAATTATAAAAATGTATGGTGAAAAACTCAAATTAGATATACATTTCCAATTACTTAAAAAAAGAAACTTATCGAACAAAATTAATTTAATACTTTGGGTACGGGGGGAGGGGGATAAAAAAGGAAATGAAGAAAAAAAAAAAAAAAAAAAGCTTGTATGTTTATATCGAACAGCACTGGTAATTTGGGTGTCAGCACTTTTTTACTGAAACTTAAGTTGAGGGTTGAAAACGTATTTACAGAATTTTTTTGCTGTATCCAGTTTTTTCTTTTCTTTTCTTCTTTGCCCTACAATATATTTATACTAACAGACAAAAAGGAGAATTAGTTTATTAAAATATATTAGCAACAATACAGCAGTCAAGATTACCCATTCGAAAAAATTTCATTAGAATTTACTTACACTACATTCGTCACTCTCAAAAGACGAGTTTTAATAAATTTAAAAGGGTTAAACGTTCTGTAGGAATAGGAAATAAATTTTCAAGACCAATCTATTTGTTTTGATATAAACTTTGTATTTAAAAAGTAATCTAAATTTTATCGGAGAAGAGATTAGGAAATAGATAAAAAGTCTGAAAATATCAACAAAATTTAAAAGTAATTTGATTTTTGCAATATTCCCAATGAACTCTATCATTTTAAAATGAGAAAGAAAATTTTTGAGGTTCGCACAGCACAGACTATTAACACTGTCCAACTGTACGTACAAATGGAATTCAAAATTGCTGTTAAACATTATTGGAAAGTGTTAAAAACGCTTAACACAAACGGAAATAAAATTTCAGCAATTTCAAACTGTAGCCCTTGTATTTGCCTTGTATTTGAATATTTTAGTGTAGCCCTGCAAATCTTAACGTTACATATCATATTCTATGGATTTTTTTTTTTTTTTTTTTTTTTTTTTTAAGTATATGAATAATAAATGTTGATTTCATGGTTTGTGCTGCACAAAGTCATTTAAATATGATTTATAAAAATGCCTCTTACAAAACGCAACGCACTGGCATTCTTTTGGGTGTTCCTGTACACCGACACGATATAAACAGCATGACCGCAGTCACGCTATTTATATCATTTTAAAAAGGAAGCACCATAAAATACCATAGTGAACTTCAATAACATATATCATTTTTAAGAAAATCAGAAAATGTTTGCGGACCCTAGAGGTGCACTGGCAGACCGATTAATTAAAATCATAATCCCTCTTAAACAATGTTAGAAAGTGTTAAAAATGCTTAATTAAATGTGATTGCAGAATTTTCAATTATAGACCTTAATGTATTTGAGTATTTTTGTGTGGTCCTATACATCTAATGCTAATCATCTGCGCAAATAATTAATAAAAGTCAATTCCATTATAATTTGTGTAAAATTAAGATATTGAAATATAGTTATAAAAATAACTTTCGTATAACGCAACGTTTTGGAATTCTGTCACTGTACACAAACAAAGTGATGGTTTACCCCATTTTCAATAGGGATCATTCCATTGTAAACTTGAATAACACATATTAGTTTCAAGTATTGCAACAGTATTTACAGGAATTACAGCGCAGATAGATGAACAGACACACACACCGAAATCAAGCACTTTTCAACTTTGTTGGAAAATGATAATAAAAAAGGAAAAGAAACATATACAAGATATCATATGATAGAACGATTGTACATAAAAGAACAAAGAAAATAAATCAAGAGATTATTAAGAAAATATTTTTACTTTCTTTTAAATTAAATAGAAGTATTGGATTCGTAAAAATTTTCTATTTCCGGTTTTCGATGAATTCGCGCATTTTGAGACAACCAAAGCACAATTTTGACTATTCCAAGAAAATGTCTGTCTGGGTTATAAAAATTTTATGGCATTTCTCATGAATTTAAATGAACCTTAAGTTGAACTTGACATAAATAGTGTGGTGAAAATCGCCAAACATGCAAAAAGAAGTATTTATTATAATAATAACCAACCAGGAAAAAGATTTTGTACATGTGTGAGCATTCCTTCTCCCTCTTAGGGGGATAGTTTTTTCTGCTGGGTGTGTAAAGTTTCAATACATATATATTAACACCTGCAAACAAATGCTTGAACTATGCATCTGTGATACTTTAAAACAAAGTTATTTTATTTTATTCTTTTTTTCCCATTAAAAAAAAATAATAAATAAATAAATGAATAAAATAAATCTTTACAAAAAAGAAAGAAAACAAAAGAAAAACATTTTTTGAGTCGTCGTCTATATAAGGAAAAAAATTCACTGTCTTTCGACATTTAGCATAAAATTTGTATAGGAAAGTAAAGAAGAAAGTTTTGTGACTTCCACAACATACTTGTTTTAAAATGTATAGCACTTCTGACAGTTTACACTACCGTTGAAATAACTTTACTATTACATAAAAACTGAAAATTAATCAAAAAATGAGAGAAGGAAAGGGTTTAAAAAAAAAAAAAAACATTTTTCGAGGTGTCTTCTATATAAGCAACAAAATTCACTTTCTTTCAATATTTAAAATAATTCTCTGAGGTGCATGGAGTTCGTTTGCATTCATCATGGAATTTTTATAAATAATGTGCTCTGCGTGAATTTGTATAGAAAAATAAAGAAGGAAGTTTTATGACTTCCACAACATACTTTTTTTAAAATGTATAGTACTTCTGACAGTTTACATTACTGTTGAAAATAATTTTATTACTACATAAAAAAAAAAAAAAATCTGGAAATTAATCAGAAATGGGAAAAGAAAAGAAGAAGTGTATATATATATATATAGGAAATTTCCACAAAAGTTCGAAAATTTTCATTTCTATTTTAATGAAATTAAGAGAGAAAACCCACTAAGTTTCTACATAACATAGTAACCCAGCCTAGGCTACGAGCATAATTTTATATTAGATCAGGTTGGCTTGGCTTGACTTGGCTCACTCCTTAGACAGTAAACTTTATTTCATTTATCGGAAGAGAACGCGTACACGTTCCTGGTAGTCTTCTCAAATTATCTTGGAAAGTATCCCTATACCCTTTTTCAGTTTTCTCTGCGATGCATTAAAAACAATTTCAAGGATGGATGACTAGAAATAACTTCTGTTTGGAATTCTTTTAATATAAAGTATCAAGCTCTTGAATAATTGATGGAATAGCTAGTACTAATTTATTTTAGGCATTACGCAGGAAGAATACTGCTTGAAAAAAATAAAAAAAATAAATATTTTTTAACAACATTATGCATCTTTAAAATTTTTGTTCAATTTTAACCTTTAAAATCATATGACTTTAATTGCAAAACAGAATATTATTTAACACTTACTTTTTAAATTTTATGGTGTTAGTTAAGGTGAAAAGTGTTTGACGTCAATTTCTAAAATATTAGAATTCCTAATTTTTATTTTCCCTTAATTACATCAAGAAGGATGTGTTAATTTTCTTGAATAACACCGTAAAACACGAGTATGTAAAATGGGTTTATGAAACAATTTTTAAGAAAATCGTTAGAGCCGTTTTTCAGATACCGACATTTAACATAACTGGGAATACACAATTGTTGACTGGAAAACAATTACATACAAAAGCATATCTAAAAGCGGGTTAATATGACGTGTTAAAAAAAAAAAAAAAATAAAAAAAAAAAAATCCGTACAACCGTTTTTGAAGGAACGCGCACTTACGAGACCTGAAATTGAGCCTCTTATACAGGACGACTATCAAGTTTCTGACCTAACCAACTAATTCATATGAAAAGATATCCAATAGAATGCTAAAATAGCAACTTTCAAGAAAATCGTTAGAGCCGTTTTTGAGATACGGACTTACGGCGCCACTTCTGGTTTCGGATGTCCCACTCCCGGTTTTACAATTTTCACCAAAATTTGGAAAATTCATCTGTACACCAGTCATGTCTCAATTCTGAAGTTTCGTAGTTTTATCTTTATTAGTTTCGGAGATATATAATAGTCAGAAGATTCCCCATATACGCGCGCGCACGCACGCACACGCGCACACACACGCGCACACGCGCACACACACACACACACACACACACACACACACACACTGACCAATATCCAAAAACCACTTTTTTGGACTCAGGACACTTTAAATCATGTAAATCAGGTGAAATCTTGATATCGAAGTTTTGGACCGAATACAAAACTTCCATTACCTACGGTAGTCAAGTAATGGAAGTAAAAAGTGAATTCAGGGTGCCTTAAAACGTACAGCTATGCATATCTCGTGGTTGGATTTCTTCAGAAATAAATTTGAAAAGTAAAACTTTTTTATAAAAAACCAGGGACTAAAATAGGGGGGGGGGGAATTAAGAAACAAGTAAATGATCAAAGAGAAGATGAGATCAATGAGAAATTGATAACACTGCAATTACTCAGTAACAAATACTTCTAATGAGAGTATTTTCGATGCTGGCTAGGTTGGATTTTTCTTAAAGAAAAGTTCAAGCGAACATTAAAACATAAAAATATTTTTCTACACAAGGCAAGAAATAAAAGAGAAAAGGAATGAAAATAGGCAAATGCTTAAAAAGAGCAGATGAAGTGGGTGAAAAACGGATATCGCTCCAATTACTTGCACCACAACAAATACTTCTAATCAATGAGTCGATTTCTCGGTACTAGCTCGTTTTTTCTTCATTGTGTCATTAGATGTAATAAGAAAAGGGGATTGTAGACGTAAAGATATATCCAGATTCGAAAAGAACAAATTTACAAGATTTGATGAAGTCCTATAGTAAGAAGAACTCACTAGACAAATATGCTGAATTATAAATTAATTTAACTTCTGCATTCTATAGTTTGTTGATCCAGGAAAGCTAGTTGTGGTGTAGTGTGAGTGTGGTTAGTGGATTAGGGACTAGAAGTACATATAAGACTTAGACTTGAGTGAAATGTCCTCCAAGGGGGTTCTTTTTAATGGATCCTTATTCAGTTTTCACGTAAGTTGTTTCAGAGTAAACCCAAAAAGCTTCGAACGGCTAAGTTGAAGAGTGCGACCTGGGTTTAAACCAAGCATCTACGGTCTAACAGCATAGAAATCAAAACAGATTAGACACAGGTCAAGCGGCAGAGGAATGCAGATGAGGAGACATTTAAAAAATATGTAATATGTATTGATTTCTACGATGCAGGCAGAAATACTAAATTCTGGAAATGTATAACACTGGAAGTGTACGTGTCAGCATATGTGTGTATACATTACGATGTTCTAACGCTATCAACTAAGGCAACAAATAGTAACCGTTGCAGGCGTCACGACTGAGCAACAGGCGCGTGATTGTTAGGGCAACTTCTGAAGCGAATGAGAAATGGTAAACGTTTATTTATTTGTAAGTACAATGCAACGGAGGTTTTAGATACTTTAGCCTCAAAGCATATTATGTCAATATAATAAATAGATATTATAGCACTTCTTCAGCGTATATATGCATCAAACTTCATTTGCAAAATGACCATTATGAAAAAAATGCTGATTTAAGTTGCTTGCATATGGCCTATAGGTGATGCTGCTATGCTGTAATTTTCTCCGTTAACGAGGCGGCTATGTCTCAACTCCTAAGGCTTATATAAATGCACCATACTTCATATGTGAGATGGATATTATGAAAAATTACGCTGACTTAATTTAAGTGTATATCATCCGGCAGGTGGCACCGCAATTACCCACTTTTTGCAATTTTCTGTAGGACTTTGTATTTGGCTAAAATTGTATATGTATAAAACCTTGTGAGAAACTATGTTGATTAAATTTTTGTGCATGTTAACCAGTAAGTGGAGTTAATACAGAAAAATATAAAAGAAAACTTTGTGATAGGAAGAGCATACAATTTTACTTAATCGGCAAAAAACGTTCTTATGATTAACAAAAATATTTAATAAAGCAATGAAAGCTACACACAAATAAAAAGAGAGAGAGAGAGAAAGAAAAAAAAAGAAAGAAAAGAAAGAAAGAAAGAATCGAGCAGCTAAATTTAGAATAAGGATGGGAAATTGACACCAGTGTAATTACAATTCCCTATCAAATGCTTCTTCAATCAGGAGTCGATTCTGAGTTGTTGGTTTGTTTTCCGTTCTGTTACCGGATCTAACAAAATAAAACAGGGGTGAAACTTTCAAGATTGCTAAAAAGCAAATTTAAAAGCGACAGAATCTTCTTCTTTCCTCCCCCCACCCCACAATCAATGTTTAATGAAATACAGTAGTAGTTTCAAAATACTCTGAAATATCCTTTAATTTGACCTTCTAAATTCATCAGTTTGAAGGAGGGAAAGCAGATGGATAACCGATGAGAAACGATACAGTGCACAAATATCAGTCGCTAGGATAGAATTGAATGCCATGGAATGTAATTGAACGAAGTTCAATTAAAGTATCATTCGGTAGAAAGTCAGTCTGTCGAAAGGAGAAAAAGTTATCGTGAGATGGTGTTTATTTAAATGTGATGAATTATTGAATAATGCTATCTCTTTTCATAATAATTATTATTTTACATTAAATTAAACTGAAAATTATTTACATTTCAAATGCAAATATAAATTTAAATATTTCTGAACTTTTTAAGGAAATTATATACAGGGTTAAAAAAAAAATTAAATGTGAGTAAGTGAGTGGGGGCGTGAAGGCGTGGAGAAGAGAGAGGGGGGAAACGTCCCCTACGTGGAAAAACGGCATATTTGATAATATTACAATATATAAAAATTATTACATAAAACCACAATTTAAGCGAGACGTAGCTAAGCGTCGACGATAGCCTTTTATAAAATTTTAAATTACTCCTTTAAAATAATAATAATAATCGAAAATTTAAGTATGATTTTAAAAATAACGGTTTACAAATTATCTACATGATATAATACCCTTTCGACTCTCCCTCTCCTTCTCAAAACACACATACAAGTTCCTACATTAATTAAATTAGGAGCTGTAAAATTCCCTGTCAAGCAAACATATTGGGGGAAAAAAAATTGTAGAAAATCTACTAAATGTCGCAGTAACTAGAATATATCGTTTCCAAAAGAGAAACTAACCTACTTCGACCTTAGTATACTTATGGCGGAAATATGTTTTCGGAAATAGGCTTAACATTAATTACAGAAAGAATAATAGAAATTGCTTTAAAAGTGTTTTAATATGCCGTAAAATCGCGAAAATAAAAATCTATGCAAAACTAGCTCGATATAAAATCTTAATCCAACATAAATAATCAATAACTTGCTATAATAAAGTCAAAAGAAGACACGGAAAGCCTTCACCTTACTCCAACGTAATTATTCATCTGTACTTACGTGAGCGACGCGAATTCCACGAAGTCAGAGAGAGAATTCGGAAAAAAATATGAGTACAATAATTTCACGTATAAATCGCCGAGGAAGAGCGTAAATCAAGCAGCTTTTAAACAATAAATTACACTAAAGTGAGCGAAAAAATATGAAAATCAATAAGAACAAGAATGGGCGAATGTCACGAAAGATTTTAAATGCTGGGGCGAGAGGTCAGGAGCACGTGATTTAAAAAAAAAAAAAAAATACAAGATTTATATTATCTATATACATATGAATGGCTAAGAGATTTTTAAGTCTGTCTGTGTATTGACGCAAGTTGCCACCAGCTTTTCATAGTTTAGTTAATTTTAAAAAATCTAATTATCCGATCAATAAGTTAATTAAACCGACGGATTCAGAAAAAATGCCCCTTTCATTTGTTACCTTATTTGTAAAGAAATTTTGATTAGATTTTTAAAAATTAATTAAAATGTAAAAATAATAACTAAATAATAATAAGCTTTAAAAATGGACATTTAAATTTTTAATTGTTGAAAAAAAAATTATTATTATTATTATTATTTTACATAAAATAAAATATGCTTTCACGCGAAAAAAAAATAATAATAAATAATAAATAAAATAAATAAATAAAAATAAATATTAAACATTAAATTTGCCCCTGCACATGAAAAAATGAAAATGTAAAAATGGAGTAAAAATATAGAAATATATATATAATTTGAATAACTTAATTATATATACCTTAATTTTAGATTCCCCCCCCCCTTTTGCTTAAATAGTATGTTTTTGCACGGATGAACCGCGCTTGGCAGGAAAGCTAATTCAGCATTACATTAAAGAGCTTTACTTATTGATAATCCTGGGTAATTTTTAAAATTTTGATGCTAGATTTTTTAAATTTTTGATGTCCGCAGTAGATCGGACATTTTTCGCCAAGGACTCCACTTTCGCAAAAGCCACTTTAAGCAGAGTAGCGCATAAAAAATATAAATAAATTATAAAATATTGAAAAACAGAAAAGAAAGGAAAAGAAAAGAAAGAAACAAAAAAATTAATAACATAAATTATGTATTTTTGTCTAAGGTGACGATAAAAATTCGAAAGTCGCCAAGGGGACATTAAGGCTGTACCATGATCAGGTTTACATATTTCATTATTTATTTTTCTATATACCAACTACTATTAACTAACTCAACTACTATTATAACCACAAAAATTAATTGTCTCATGCAATAGACGTAGCCGATCATAGCACATTGTAATATTATATTTGGTGTGAAATTGTTGTCATTTTATGGTTGATCGAATAAATCAAATATATATAGAAAATAACGTGAAAGAAAATATTATGTACACTACGTATAGTGTTGTTCATATGTAACTATCAAATATAAAGTGCCTACTTCAATTTTCTCGATACTATATTGACCAGCGAAGCAAGAAAAGCCTTCGTTGATTCACTACCTTCATTGATTTCATGAATTAAAAAATGGTTTCGTTAACAAACTTTGATCTATTAGCACGCAGGCAGCATCAGACCGAGTTTTGTACATTTCGAGTTTGATTTTGAAATTTTTCCCGCATTCGGAATTCGGTTCGTTCCCGAACCGGGGCTTTGCTAGTTACTTATAATAGCTAAGCTGTTAGATTATTTATGTGGCAGAATATTTGAAATTTATTTTGCTTTATTTAAAATACATTAATATTGCATGTTTTTTTTTTTTTTTTTTTTAAGCGGGAAAATCGATTCTTGCAAAGATTTTACTACAAAAAATAAAGTTATTACATGAATAGTAGGACGCTTTATTGTTTCCAAATCAATATGTATGGACTAGCTGTGTTCAGAGAAATTTATCTATTTTCGCAAAAATAGTAATGTGCGCTCTCCGCAACTTAGGTTCGAACTTGGCCCCTGCCGTCTACCAACTTACAAAAACCTCTTGGAATCACTAGTGGGGGCTATTTTTATTGAGTAAAAGATATTCATGTTTTTATAGAGCCAAAAATGATATTTTTTTATGGACAGCAATTTCGCTGTTAAAAAAAAAAAAAAAAAAATCTTTTGGAATACATTTAGCAGTGATTCATTACTTTAAATGAAGCATTTTAAAATAATACAATGATAATAAACAGGATGAATAAAATATCAGGATAAATTTTTTTATTAGCTAGAAAAAACTACTCAAAGCAAAATACTATGTCGCAACTGCAGAACTAAAGGCAATTTAGATTGTGGTTACAGGACGTAGAATAAAGTTTGTAAAACTAAAGTTTAAGAGTGAAATGAAACGTGAAATTTACTCCAATACACCGTTAAAATGTTGTGGTACAATGAACCAAATTTCTATACTGTTATAGCCGCAATCATTAGATGGTGAAACATTTTACCAAACACCTGCTTTCATGCGCCAAGGTATCAAAATAGAGCTAAAATAAACGAACTACCGAGTACAAAATTTTGTTTGAACAGGACAAAAAATCATTCATCCATAAAAATAAAAAGCATGCTGATTTTTTTAGGTTACAAACATGTTTAAATAACTTGTTATTAGACATGCTATTTCTACACAAATGCATAAGGCTAATCCGCAGAGTTATATAAACATTTATAAAGTTATAGACCAATTACTTTTGTGATATAGATTGATGCCCTTTTTTTTACATAACTTATTGTTAGCCTAAAATTATTGTCGCCAATTATTGTTAGAAAATATGAAGCTGTGGAAGGGCTACGTCTCGCCTATTATTACTTTTGGTGGATGGGCCATCACCGCAGTTCAGAACGGGAAATATCATAGAAAATGTAAAAGAAAAAACATTAAAATACATGGCGAAGAAAATGGCAAGTGAGAAAAAAAAAAAAAAACTAACACTAGTCAGACCATGCAGAAAAATTAGGGAAAAAAGCGAGGAAGGGTAGGCACGAAGCCCTGAAGCTATTGACAGGACTTATTTATTAACCATATCATTTATTTCCTCATAAAAAAAAAAATATATATATATATATACATATATATATATATATATATATATATATATATATATATATATTATTGCCGTTATCCTGGTGTTATTTAAAGTATGTCGAAAGCAAAGCAATTTTAAAAATTTTGAAAAATCATGATTTTAAAATAATATGAATATTCATTTGAAAATATTTAATTTCCAACTTTTTTTTTTTTTTTTTTTTTTACTTAAAAATTAAAGTATAGTAAAGAATTTTCATAGTTCATTTTATAAATGCATTCAAAATACAAATTTGTACATTAGGAAAAGGATTATGCCATATTAATACTGTTTTATTACCTATGTAAAATATTTTTAAATAATACATAAATAAACAAGGCAAATAACATCGCAGGGCTGGAAAAGATTCTGGAAAAGATTCAAGGCAAAATATGTCACAATTACACTACTAAAGGCAATTTTGACTACGGATACAAGACGTCGAACACAGCTTCTAAAATTAAAGTATAATTAAGAATGAAGTGAAACGTGACATTTAAAGAGAAGTTTCGAACAACTATTAGTTACATCTAAGTGCGCAGTCACCTGTATTATATTAAAAGGATGGCATTATATGGGCTAAAAATTCAAACTTTTAGGAAGCACTCTGCAAGTACGTCTGGATAAGTTTTAAAATGCGTACATTATGGTTGGCTGGTAAAGAATCGAATATAGTACAATTATTATTTAACATACGTGTTATTTAACATTAAATATATATACAGGGTGTTCAAAATACTTGGGAATCGATTTTAATTCATTAAATATTAGCCTTAGACATATGTAAGAAATTACGAAGTAAGATATTGGAAAAACACATAAATATACAGGGTGATCAATTAGAAAGAGTACCCGTTGGTTTTCCTTATTACCCTTAAATATGAGGGATATGGCAACTATTCTAACACTGAACCACAATTGTTTGAACCTTATTTAAGTGTGGGAGACAATTTCCAACACTGTTGGACTCTTACAACTTTATTTGTGAGGTAAAACAGAAATGGAGACGTACGATTTTTTTAATCCTGTAATAATTTTATTTATGAAAAACAAAATTTAATTACAATTTTTTACATTATCATTTTTACAATATCATTTCATAGGCTTTTCCAGAGAAGTCCTGCAAACATCGATGAATTAAAACAGATCATAACTGAAGAAATCTCGTCAATAACACCAACAATGCTGCAAAGTGTGTCAAAAACCTCGTTCGACGTGTTCATTGTTTGCAATCAAAATGGTGGCGAACATTTTCAATATTTTCTATGAGGAATGATAATGTAAAAAAATTGAATTAAATTATGTTTTTCAAAAATAAACTTATTACAGGATTAAAAAAAATGTGCGTCTCCATTTCTGTTTTACCTCACAAATAAAGTTGTAACAGTCCAACAGTGTTAGAAATTGTCTCACAAACTTAAACAAGGTTCAAACAATCATACTTCAATGTTAGAATAGTTGCCACATCCGTCAGATTTAAGGGTTATAAGAAAAACCCACGGGTACTCTTTTAAACTGATCACCCTGTATAGGGGTAGGGTGTGGAATATGGAATAGTCGGGTAACATGCATGAAGCTAGAGAAGGCCCTCTATCTCCATGGTAATATGGAATACCGTTATATCTCACCTGTACGGTGCTGCAACCTATCGGAAACACGTCAAACGTCTTCATCGGGCCTTAAATATGAACTGTAATTTACCTTGTGTCACCGAGAAGAGCTGCTTTTATGTCGCACATCTTGTTTGGTTTATACAGATTCAGATTTTTTTTTTTTTTTTAGAGGTAAGTATTTTGAATTCTGTAATCTATTTACGAAATAGAAAAATGACTCGGTGTCATTTCCAGTACGGGAGTTGAGTACTTAGTAGTCTGATTCCCATGAACTTATTTTTAATAACAGGTGGTTAAGATTGATATATTCTCCATGATGGCGATTCGGGTAATATGGAATATACCTATCCCATATTATTTGCATTTTTTGTAAAATTTGAATGATAATTTTTTTCAATAATGTATACTTTCGATAATAATTTCAAATTAAAGTGTTTATATTGCAATTATTCATGATTTTCTGTAAAAATACTACCCTATTTCATATTATACTTTATATATTTCCTTTCATAACTATTCCATATTACCCAAAAAAAACTTTTTTTCTCAATTAAAAATTTTGCAAGTAAACTATTTTTTGTAACATAATAACCAATAAAACACATTAACAACATTTAAAAGTTTGCAATAAAATATTTCAGTTTGTTATGGCGAGTTTAAATAGAAATGGTATTCCATAATCACCTACTTTTCCCTATGTATTATGTATAGAGAGGGAGAATCTTATAAAATCATTTAAATTTTTGAGAAGATTTTCAGCATTGTATCATAAAAAGTCGTACAGGTTTGTTTAAAAAAAAAAAAAAAAACTATGAAGGAATTAGTCTCTGATGTAAATGTATTTATTACTTTCCTTTTTATTACTTATATATCGAAGAAAAAGTATTATTTTGGAGTCAAATTTATGAACTTAAGATTTAGTTATATTTTACACGTTTTCAGGTTCCCTGAATCTGAAAAAAATTTTTAGTCATTGGTCTGTGCATCTATTTGTATGTCTGGCAGTCTCTTACTAACATAACTCCGAACAAATATTACCAGAAAATACAAATTCAGTATTCTAAATCTGTATTACATGGGGATTCTACTCGAAACATTTTACTGAAATTGGACAAATGGATCGAGTACAGGGACATGCAAGAAAATTTAAATATGTTACATTTGTAGACAAAATTTTCGGCAGATACAGTTTAACACAATTATACTGCACTACATAATATGAAGCGTACATAAATTCTTTATATGTACAAAAGCATGTTTCACAGAAGATATGGTATGAGAAATATTTACTGTTTGTTTACAGGGCCACACAAAAGAATTCCGATGTATTATTGCTGACTCGAAGTGAAATGACTCGAAGTGCATTTCAAGTCGTGTCATGCATTATTATTATTTATAGGGTAGGGTGGGGTAAAATGGGTCGTGGGGTAAAATGGGTCACTTTATAAATAGTGCTAAGTAAATATAATTAGACTAGAATTTTTTTAACCAATTTTTGTAACAATATTTTTCAAGTTTTTAATAACATTTTCCAATTTCAAAAAAGTTATGTTTATGAAAATGCAACACAAGAAGAACAGTTTACATTCTAAAGATGATAGTGTGAAAAAAAACATGCTGAACTAACTTCAGAAAATCTATATTTTTTTATTAATAATAGTGCAAGCTTGAAGCATTTTTTCACAGAAGAAACTCTAGAGAACATCTCAAGCCAATCAGTTAAGAAAAATGTTAAATATATTCTTTTTTATTTAAATTTTTCTTGGGTGGGGTAAAATGGGTCATAGTTAGGCTTAGCTGATTCTTTTCAAATATAGATTAACTGCAATAAATTTTGTTAAATTTAGGCAATGTAAGGTGCTTCTTTTCTTTAATTTTAATGTTATATTTAATAATTTATTAAATTTAAACAATGTTTGTCATTTATTAGTATTTTTATTGAGTTTTCAGTTTCTACATTTAAACAATGTAATTTTCTTTAAATTCAGGTTGTAATTAAATAATTTTAGACTTACTATGCCTCTTGTTCTTTTTATTTTGTTTTTGAATAAAGATGCACTAGTCCTAGGGTTATTAGATTTATTTTGTTCTCAACTTAGCCTAATTTTTTTTTTTTTTTTTTTTTTTTTACATAGCATTTGTTATATGTATAATATTTTATTCTTATCAGCCAATCTGTCTTTTGTATCTCTAGTACATCCTTGTTTTGCCTTAAACACTCTTTCAAAATTATTGAGATCTAAGATGTTTTTATTAGAATTATAAAACGTTATATACTTTTATGGTTTTCCTGAGAATGATGATATTGATATAATAGAAAAAACTGACATTGTATCTGTTTTAAAAGAACCATTTTGCAATAACCGTGAGCACGAGCAGTACTTCTTTAAAATGTAAAACTATCATTATTTAGCTATATATGTAACAAGTGTATTCCTTATTTTAGTCTCATAATAAATATATTCTTCAGGCATTATTTGCATTATTTTGCGTTCTGACTCATTTTACCCCACAGTGGGGTAAAATGGGTCAAAACATACACAGTTAAGTTTAACCAATTTATAATTTTTAAATAATTATTATAAGCACATGAAAATGTTCTGAAATAATCAAATGTAAAGATACAAGTGTTAAAGAACTGAAAAAAAAATATTTTATTAGTGCTACAGAAGATTAAATGTGAAAATAGCTAAAAAGTGACCCATTTTACTCCACCCTACCCTACATTTATTATTATTTCGCTTTGTGCTGCACTAAGTAAATTGTTTGCTTGCATATATAATTCATAGATAATACACAGGGCTACACAAAATTAGTCCAATAAGTTTCAAAAAGTGATTTATGTGGCAATTCACTGAATAATTTGAAATAAAAGTCTGAAAAGTTTCATAAATATATCTACAATATTCGAATGGTGAGGAGAGAGTGTAAGAGAGCGGTACGCCAACCTCGTCAGACAGAAAACTTTTTCAAAATAAATAAATAAATAAATAAAAACTGTTTCTCAAATTGTTTTCAGTAAAACATAATACAAATGTTCAGATACAGTGTATCATATGATACAGCTTAAGCTCTAAAAATGTATGTCTATAGGTAAGAGGAAAGTAGTGCAAGTAGTATCTGTTTACTAAGAAAACACCACAGAACTGGCGTTTTAACCCTTTAAGCGTTAACCCCGTCATTTTCTGACATGCATAGTCAAAATAAAAGGCTTGTGTGGCTAAATTTTGAAATATATGCGCTTTTTTCGACAAAATATGATTAATAATTATGTATATTTTAGTATTAAATTCTCATATTTGTACGTTGTGCATAATATGACTGTGCATAATTTTATGAGTCATCAAACAGGTATACCGAAAAACGGCTAACGCTGAAAGGGTAGTAATCAGTGCTTACATACTGTAATTTAAAGTAAAAAATGCTTACATACTGCGCACGAGTGCTTTGACTGCAGCACTCGTGCCTACTTTGTTCGTCTGACGAAGGCTCATGTGTTTTTTTTTTTACCCGAAACAATCGTTGCGGATTTATGGCATTTTATGGTATTTATTCGAAGTTTTGTACTTATTATCTGTTTACGTTACCGTTGTCTTCCCTCGTAATTTGTCTATGATCTATGAAATACGATCTGAGAATATTCTTTTTGGCAATAGTTTTTAGTCAATAGTTCTTTTTGCCTTTTGTTAATACATTAGAAAATTAGGTCAGCCCCCCCCCCACACACACACACACCTTGTCTTGTCGTATATCGAAAATTTTATAATACAAAGCTGAAATTTTACACATCACCAAATTAAGGTATTAGGAACATTTCAATCACGGGGAATCTGTTTACATAGGAACCGTATACTGATTAAAATTTTGAAATTCGGAAAATTAAATATCCTGCAAAATTTCAACTGATTTTTAAAAGTTTTGTATTTAGAAACTTAACAATTTATTTGCAGTATATTTATATGATCAATACTTAGAGGAAAAAAGCCGGAGTCAAGGATTTTTAACATGCTTTGTGTAAATATATACATACGTATTTTCACAACTTGTTTAAAACTGCAATAATTCCACAAGAAAACTTCTTTGAAATTGTAATAGTTCAAAAAATATCAGTTTACAGGGTATGAAAAAATCATGACTTTTTTAAAAAAATAAAAAAAATCAGATTTTTTTTTATTAAAATCAGATTATTTTGATTTAAATCAGATTTTTTTTTATTTAAATTATTTGACAAAAAATAAATGTTAAAGCAAAGCATGAAAAGAATTTTTTTTTTAAACTTAAATGTGATTACAAGAAGCAATATATATATATATATATATATATATATATATATATATATATATATATATATATATAAAAGGAATGAGGATATTAAAAAAAATCTGGTGTGAAACAACCACACGACTTTCATTACCCACTATTACACGTATTATAGGCACTTTTTGTAGATAATGTTATCAGGAGACATACAATTGACCTAATGAAATAGACACCTAAAAATTTTCCGGTAAGAGAAAGTTAATACACATGCAAAGACATATAAAACAGAGTTTACACAGCGATTAAGAAAAAGAAATAATAATTTAAAAAAAAAAAATGGTAGAAGATTTTTTTTTTTTCCTTGGACACCAATTTCTGAGATCTAAAATTGATCTGTCTGATCAGGATGACTATTAATTTTCCTGTGATAACCAAATAAAGCATGAGAATGGATATCTAAATGGGTTTATGTAACAATTTTCAAGAAAATCGTTAGAGCCGTTTTTGAGGTACCCACTTTTACTGAAGCTTGGCATAATTAATTGTTGACGAGAAAACAAAAATTACATGCAAAAGGATATTTAAAAGAGGGTTAATATAGTAAGTTTGAAAAAAAAATCACACAGCCGTTTTGAAAGGAACGCACTTGCAGGACCTGAAATTCAGCTATTTATACAGGACGCCTATCAATTTTCCTGAACTAACCAACTATATCACTCGAAAGGACATCTAATAGAGTGTTTATACAGCAATTTTAAAGAAAATAGTTAGAGCTGTTTTTGAGATACATACGGACCTACTTCTGGTTTTGAATGTCCCACTTCCGATTTTCCAATTTTTATCAAAATTTGGAAAATTCATCTGTATACCAGACCTGTTTCAATTCTAAAGTTTCGTAGTTCTATCTTTATTAGTTTCCGAGATATAATAGCCAGAAGATTCCCCACATACACACACATCTAAAAACCACTTTTTTGGACTCAGGGGGCCTTAAAACGTGTAAATCAGGTGAAAACTCTATATCGAATGTTTTGACCAAATACAATACTTTCATTACCTACGGTAATGAAAGTAAAAAATTGTAGTATTGGCCAATATAGGTGTATTCTGCCCCCCCCCCCCCCCCAAAAAAAAAAAATAAATAAATAAATAAATAAATAAATAAATAATAAAATTGAATAAATAAATAAATAACTGAATGATTAAGTGCAAATATTTTTAAAGCATTAAAGATCTATCATTGTTTGTTTTTTTTCAAATATTATTATTATTATTATTGTTATTAAAATGTGCATGCTAAAACATCTTGAATATCACATTATGAAATTTTTTGGAGGGAAACTTTTTAAAGAATAATTTATCAATTAAAGGAAATCCAATGCATATGTATAACACACACATCAGTTTGTGCAATTTATTATCAATAAATATATATAAGGTTAAAAAAAAAAAAAAAAAAAAAAAAACATGGTATATAAATTTTTTTTTTTTTTTTTTTTTTAATTTTCTGTTGAATCATATAAACTTGGCAATTCTATATATTAATAAATACCTGATTTTTTTTTTTTTTTTTTTTGTATGAATTATCCCATTAATTTGAAAGAAAATAATCAAATGTATAAGAGCAATGTACAGAGCAATTATGAGAAATTTTCAAACATTTATTAATTGAATAAAAGTATTAAGAGAATGCACTGCCATTGAGATCTGAGCTATTCTAAAAGTTTATCTCGTAATTTTTTTGGCAACAATTACATTATAAATAAAATTTAAATGGCTAATTTTAAAACTATTACACGGTTATTATTTTCATATTTTATTAATTTATTAAAAGAAAACATTTGTTAATTAAATAAAAGTATTACAAGAATGCATTGTCATCGTGTTCTGAACTATTATAAAAGTTTCAAATGTTTAGCTAGTCGGGAAATTAAAAATCGATTGCAAAATTTGTATTAAACAAACAAGAGAGAGAGTTAATAAAAACATGGTAATGAAAGATACATTAAAGTTAAAAAAATTTAAGCAAACTGAAATAATTGGACAAGGCATTACCATTTCATTTCTAATTTTATAAAAGCCTAGTTAAAAAACCATAGGAAAATTTGCCTAGGATTGCCTTGGCCAGTTCAAAAATATAGTGATTGGAATTGGTAATATGAAAAGTTAAAAATGAAAAACAAATGCTTCAGTTCAGATGATACAATATGTTATTTATTATTATTATTATTTTAACACTTAAGGCAGAGAACTCATGGCTCGGTATAAAAAAATTTCGCTCCAAAATAAGAATAGAAGATAAAAATACATAGAGTTAAAAATTTAAAAGAATCATTTTTAAAGTTAATAAACAGATTTTTTTTTTTTTTTTGCGTTGGGGAGGTGGTATTTGATGTAAATAACAAGTGAGTTCAAGTTCTCTTATGTTCTAAGACATATAAAATTACACATTCCCCCAAAATTATAAAATTTTCTTTTCGATTTAAATCAATGATTTTTTAAAAAAAATCACAGTGATTTTAATCACGATTTTAATCATGATTTCAATCAAGCTGATTTAAATCGGCGTACCCTGATCAGTTATAAAGAAAAAATTCCAATTTAGCAATGAGGAATAAAATGTAATAAAAATTAAAACTCACCACAATGTCTATTACTCTTAAAATATAGGATCACTTACCTAAAAAAAAAGAAAAGAAGAGAAATCAGAAATGGAAGAAAGTTAAAAACATTTAAGTACTTTTTAAATTCCAGTAAAACAGTAATTAGTGCAATTCCTGTTTAATATATTATTTTCAAGATTACTCAGATAAATACGGAGTATTATTTTCATTATACTGCTAATAAGAAGAATGCTCGAAAGAAAGGGAAGAGAGGATGAAATGAAAATGAATGATAAAAAAAACATCTCAAAATATCGTTTAACTTCATGAGTTGTACATGACTCGTGATTTATCCGGGTAACCGAGTAACGTTAATGTAGGACTGGCGATTTTATGCAAATTTCAATGAAAAAGGTATACACATTAACAATAGAGTTTTAATGGATTCATTAATACACAAGCGTAAACCTTGCTTTAGTAATATACAGGGTGTTCCAAAAGTCTCATCCCCCCCCCCCCCCTTTTAACTCGAAAATGAGCCGAAATTTTGAAAAATAGCGAAAAACGTATTTAATGAATTCGAGAGGGACCTCTGAAAAAAGTTTGGGCCCGTGGGGCTAGGGGGGCAGCCAGGGAGGGTAACTTTAAAATTTTAAATAGGTAGGTATGCCTTGTGATACATCCCTGGAAACGTCACTTCAAGACAATGAATTAGATATAAATAGTTTATCCCTACGATGATTATTAAAGGAGACAGATGAGTTTTTAGACTTTCGAAATGTGGATTTTATACTTATTTATCCCTTTTAATAATCACTACAGGACAAAACTATTTATACTAAATTCCTTGTCTTGAAGAGACGTTTCCAGGGATGTCACAAAAGACATACTTTGCCCAAAAATGTTTGGGCCCGGGCAAGGGAGTGGTAGGAAGTTCGCTAGGGAGTGCAACTTTAAAATTTCTGATGGGAAGGCATGTCTCGTGATACATCCAGGGAAACGTTTCTTCAAGACAATGAATTTGGTATAGATAGTTTTGTCCTGCAGTGATTATTAAAAGGGATACATAAGTATAAAATCCACATTTCAAAAGTCTAAAAATTCATGTATCTCCTTTAATAATCCTCGTAGGGCGAAACTATTTATATCAAATTCATTGTCTTGAAGAGATGTTTCTGGGGATATACCTTCCGATTTGAAATTTTAAAGTTCCCCCCCCCCTCCCCAGCGGACCCCCTAGCCCAAACTTTTTTCACCAAAAGAGGTCCCTCTCAATTCAATAAATACGTGAATTGATTCGCCATTTTTCAAAATTCCGACTTATTTTAGAGTTAGGAGGGATGGTGTGGGACTTTTGGAACACCCTGTATACCTATTGAACTGGCGATTTTTTGTTAGGAACTTCAAATCATTATTGTTAATCAATCTTTTTCAAAATTAGATAAAAACTCGCGATTTTTTAAAAAAGCCTCTAAATTCCAATTTAAAAAAAAAAAAAAAAAATAACGCGAGGACGTTTACCCAGACTACGTTTATTCAGAACCACCAAACATAAATTCAGATAATACACTGAATTCGTTATGCAAAATAAAACATACTATCTTTGATTTCTAAATATTTTTAAAAAGCAGTGAATATCAGTGTTGCCAATTTAGCGGAATTTCTGCTAAATTTAGCGGATTTTTGACACGATTTACGGGAAAAAGGAAAGGTTTAGCGGATTCGATATTACATTGCACTGTTGCTACACTATGGGCAATTGAATTTTTAGCGGATTTTCATGTGTTCTTTTAGCGGGAAAAAATTTGTGTGGGCAACACTGGTGAATATAATCAAATAAAGGATCTTTACAGAAAAATCAAATAACATAACAAATGAACTTAAAACGTTATAATAATAATAATAATGATAATTTAACATCAATTACGTCAAAACTTATTGCTTAAAAAAAAAAAAAAAACGCCCTTAAAATATGCCATGATATACTCTATCTGAAGAAATGTATGATGCATTCAAAAGAGTTAAATGTACATTATCTGTATTCAAAACTATATTAAAAATTTTAAATTTAAGTTTTCCGCGATTTAAAATCTACGATGCATAATAAATGAAGACTTTACATTATGAAAGCTGGCAATCATTATCAGCTTAAAAAAGAAATCAAGTGTTCAATAAATATAAAAAATAATTGTACATTTTCTAATATTGGTAAAGAAATAAAATAAAATAGAGGCAATATTAATAATGGCAACTGCAGGCATGTACCCCACATATTGCATTTTCTATAGTGATCTTAAAAACTTGGTCTTAATTACACACGCAGCTGTTAGAAACAGCTATTCTTTCTGCGAACAATTGCACAACAGACTAATGAAAGAAAGTTTTCTTGACTTTTCCCCCCTCTCTCTCTCTCTTTCTTTTTTTAACATAAATAAAAGCACATGCTTTCTTCATTTAGAAAAATAATCGACATTAGACTGGAAAAAGAAAAAAAAAACTTAATTAAGTTCTTGACAAGTCTCCAGAAAAATCAATGACATGAAAGAGGAAAATTACAATAAATAAGTGTTGAAGGTAAAAACGTGTATTTGTTTTTTAAGGGGCCTATTTTTCTACTTTCTTTTGTTTATTTATTTATTTTTAATTCATTAACCCCCAGATTATGACTGTTATGAATAAAATTTAAAATCCCTTCTCAATGACGGGTTAAAAATAATCTTCATTTTTACGAAACTTTATCCTAGACTGCCATCTTAAAAATTAAGATAAAAGCGAGCGACATCACCACCTACTGAGTGACATGTACAAAAAATTTTACAGACACCGATTTCTGTCAAGATGCAACTAAATATAAAATTTTATGAAATTCTGCGTATTAGTTCTTGATCTACAAATATCAAAAATTTTATTTTTCACACACAGACAGATATTAAAAAAAAAAAAAAAACAGTTAAAACGAGTTCAGAATCTCTTTAAAACGTATAAAAGCATAAAAAAAAAAATGGGAAAAAAAAAAAAAAAAAAAAAAAAAAAAGATTATGAAATTAAAATTCAACACTTTCGGGATTTAACTTTCTTTTACAATCATAAGAAAATAAATAACCAAGTTTTTCTTCCTTGGGAAAAAAAAAAAAAAAAAAACTTTCCGGCACAGAGTAATTCTGCTCATTTAAAATCAACTGGAATTCAAGAACGATATTACAAGACAAAAAATAAATGAAGCTTTTCTCTATATTATAGAATAAAAATTCTATAAAAAATTTCTGGGGTGAATTTTTGCAAATGAGAATTAAAATTACGTGTTGGTGGCAGCTGCAATACTGTGCCGGAAAGACAGAAAATGTGTAATATATAAATGACTACAGAAATAAATGTACAAAATACACGAATTAAACAATATACTACTTAATAAAATCTTTTTGTTAAAAAAAAAAAAAAAAAAAAAAAAAAGAACCGACTCCAAAAAGGAATTATTATTAAAACCAATGTAACATTTAAAATGAGATAATGAATAAAAAAATTTAAAAACTTTAAAAATACATTTTAATTAAAAACATTAAAATACACGACACACGTTTCAGCTAGAACACTAGCCCTTCTACCCGAAACGTCTGTCGTGTATTTTAATGTTTTTAAATAAAATGTATTTTTAAAGTTTTAAAATTTTTATATTCATTATCTCATTTTAAATGTTACATTGGTTTTAATATATTAATGAGACGTATAAATTATGTTTAATTTTATTAAAGGAATTATTATTGTTTTTACAACTAAAAACAAAATAAAATTGTAAACTGCGCCTAAGTATGAAATAAATTCCTTCACCAAACAACATAAACATTACAATTAATCATAGCTTCTGAAGTCGGGGCAAAATTAAATAAAATTTTATTATTATTTTACAGATTTGTTTTTAGAGTGATAGCTACAAACACTGTTGTCTCGAAAAATCCATCTTCATAGTTTCCTTTATTACTTTATCACTGTATACAGTTGGTCCATTAGTAACATCTATATTAAAACAGCGAACACCCTTCGCATTTATGCTTATACAAAATTACTAGAGTTTTCTTTAACTGGGTATAGCTTTGAGATACCTGTTGTCCTTGGCGGTTTTTGGATTTGGCGATTAAATCGTAATACAGTAATATACACGCGAGATGTATATAATATATTGTTTCACATTCTTGATTGCTTTAATATACCTTATTAAAATAACCATGATTTTTGAAAGGAATTAAATATGTTCGCCAGGTAATTTGGCGATCCCCCCCAACCAAGGACGACAGATACTAAGCAGGGGTCGATCCAGGTTTTAATTTTTGGGTCCCTTTTTTGTGAAAAACAAAATATTTTTGTGAAATTTTTATATATTTTTGTGAAATATAAAATATTTTTGTGAAAAAGTAAAATATTGTGTAAAATCTTCCGTTTTTACAATCACTTTATGTAATGTTTAATATCAAGTTAATAGAGTTTCGTTGAGCCAAATTAAGGAATTAATTAAAAATAATACTGAAACTATGAAAACATTTAATAAAAGGATCATTTTTATAAAACAAAATCTTGTGAAGGGACTCATTTTATAAATTTGAATTTTGTGAAGGGTCCCTTTTTATGAATTTGAATTTTGTGAGGGGTCCCTTTTTATGAATTTGAATTTTGTGAAGGGTCCCTTTTTGTGAATTTGAATTTTGTGAAGGGTCCCCTTTTACTATGTGGAATTTTGTGAAGGGACCGCAAAAGGGACCCAAATTTTGCCTGGATCGACCCCTGCTAAGCCGACTCCGCAAACTTCTGCACCTTTCGAAATCTTTATTTGAATCAGAGTAGTTTTCGGCTGTGTTTTGCAGATGGCAAAGTGAGATGTATATTTTGAATAGAATTCGATCAAAAAGATATTTTCCTTTCAGTGAAAATGTATTCAGAGCCGAAAATGAGAAGATGTTCGACGGCGGTTTCAAATATTGCAACCCGCAAGAAAAGTGACAACTAAAAAAAATGGTAATGTTGAGCTTATGTCACTGAAAAATATATTAAGTGCCCAATGTGCGCAAAAAACGTTACTTATCCATCTCGAAAGTTATTCACGCGAGAGGCAGTTGGTTCAGTTATATTGTAGTCAGTGCCTTATCTTTAAGTTGATTTTTCTCAAATACTGCATTTTTAACACAGAAACCATATAACAAAACCTCTACTGCAATGCACATCTGGATTCTGATTAAATTTTACAGAGCGTACGCGTCACCCGCTACTCTGGAATGTGCACAACATATAGTTCAAACAGGTATCCAAATATGCATCGAAGCTGACGGATAGAAGTTTAAACATCGAAGTAAAGTTCCTTTTGATCTCTCGCTTCGGTACGTTACAGTGTGGGAGACTGTCAACAAACAGATACACGTTTAAGCGTTATGCTTTTAACAATCATATTTATAAGGTGTCTTTCTGTACTAAATCGATAATGCTCTACAACTTTGTAATTTACTTTTTTTCTCGTATCTCGTACTTTATACGAGATAGAAACGCTAACTCCACAATTTTCCACCAGGTGACGCTACAAGCAGTCGCATCTTGTAGCGTATCGCCACTTTATTGTACTTAGATAGTACTTTTACGAGTGTAATTCAGCAGTTAAAAAACTGTAAACGAACTTTTGGAAGCACCCTGTAATTTGTTTAGATCTTAATCATATCATAATGTTTATTGAAATTTTATGCTGACCGGTTGTCGGCCTGGATAGCTCAATTGGTAGAGCCTTGATCTTGTAAGTCAAAGATCCGGGGTTTGACTCCCGATCCAGGCATTATTTTCACTCAGTCGGAAAAATAAAATTTCAATAAATATGATTTTCTTCCACAGTTCATTGTGTGATTTTAATAAAAATTGCAAATCATAATGACCTATTTCAGGCCAAAATCTTTACAACAAAAAAAGTTTTAAAATCGGAGCATCTCTAACAAAATTATAAGCTAACAAGCAACAGTAACAAAAAAAAAAAAAAAAAAAAAAAACATATGCTTTGAATTGAGAACTTGTCCTTTGTGAAGTCTGTTAAAAACTATTATGTGCTAATGGATATGCATATGACCGCTTACAGTGACCGTACTTTGAACTACATAGAATACGTGTCACCCGCTACGCTACAAACGTGTGGCTCAAGGATACTCAGTGTAGGAAACTGCGAGCAAACAAATGCATGTTTTAAGCGTTCTGTTTTTACCATTAATGTCTACAAATTGTCGTTTCGTACTAAATCGATGACGCTCTACAACTTTGTAATTCCTTTTTTCCTCCTATCTAGAACCATTTTCGAGATAGGAACGCTAACTCCGTTGTCTTCCACCAGGTGGCGCTGTAAGCGCTTGAATCGGCCACTTTATTATACCTGCATACCACTTTTATTACTATAGCTGCAGCCACTCAGTAGTTAAAAGAGTCGTGACTATCTTTTCTGGACACCCTGCATTTTCTTTAGATCGCAACGATATTACAATGGGACCTATTTCAGACCAAGATCTTCACCAAAAAAAAAAAAAAAAAAAAAAAGTATCAGAAACGGAGATATGTTCAGAAGTTATGCTAACAAACAGAAAAAAAAAAAAAAAAAAGCATACGGTTTGAATAGAGAACCTCCTCCTTTTTGAAGTTGGTTAAAAAAAATATATACTTCTATATAAATACATATCAAAATAAATACGAAAATATTAATATAAACATCTTCAAAGGGATGATTAAAATCTGCGATATTACACCTTTAAAAAAACAGTTCTAAGTACTAATAAAAGGAAGGGGGGGGGGGGGTGAAAAAACAAGTTACTAATAACTGAATAAAAACAGGAAGGAAAAATCTTAGTGAACATAAAAATTAAGTAGTTTGTTATCTTTGCATCTAACAGCAAATATATTAATAAGCTTTTACAAGAAAAAGCTTTAAAAAATAAGCTAGCAAATAAACAAAACTATGAAAAGATGAGACTTTTTTTTTTTTTTTTTTTCTTTATGCTTCACTGGCGCAAACAAATTTACCTTACGCAAACAAGAGAAAACTGGCGTATACTGGAAGTTGAAAAACGAGAACTGCGGGTTAACTCAAATTTAATCAACGAGATTTTCACATTAATTTACTAGCCGAGACAGGAGTTTCCAAAAATCAATATTTAAACTGATGGTATCGAAATTAAAGAAGGTTGCAACTGCAAAGACTTTGCTTTAATTTACTCGACCCGTAATATTTTTTCGCTTTCTAAGCACTTACGAAGCAAAAGTGTGCATAGAAGGGGGAAAAAGGATTTTATTTTTAAGTCTCTTTAAAGTAATGATGATATAAACCCAAAATTTATTATTTGAGATGGTAAGTGAAAATCAACACATAGAAAAGGATAAAGTGCAAGAATAATTTTAAGAAATAATTATATAATTTTTTGAAAGAATTTTTTTTTTTTTTTTTTAAGTTGCTAGGATGCATAGATGTTGATCACTTATTTTGTTTCTTATCGTACGTTATCTTTATTATAAATCTCAAAGTTTTAATATTTATAACCCAAGAGGTCAGTCACAAGTTGTCTAATTAAAGAAATTATTAAAATTAAAATTTTGATTTTGAATTTCAAAACTTTAGTGACAAATGCATACCAACCACCTCCACAACCTCTTTGGTTTCCTTCTACAATTTTTTCTATATTTTCTTTCGTTCTCCTTTTCCTTTCAAATTTAAATTGTACAAGTAGCGGACCTTCTCTAACTTCAAAGAATTCTATCGAATTTTTCAAGTTATATTTTTCCCTAACCTATTGCAAAGTGCAAAATTTCAGAAAAATTAACCTGTACGCAAGCTGAATAATAATAATAATTGAAGAAGAAAGAAAGAAAGAAAAAATCCAGGTATTGCCCGAAAAAATACTGAACCGTAAATATATTTAATACTAAAAGTATTGTGAAGTGTGTGTTTACACAGCACATACAGCAAAAAAAAAAAAAAGTGATGGGTGTGATATTTATGTGCGTACCTATGTTTGAGATTTATGCTTTGTTAATTAAACGAATCTATATAGTGAACATTGATGATCTCACAACTGACCAACAGGAATAGACGGTTACGCCTTTGAAGCGATTAACCAATAGCAAGCGTTACGGATTTTCTATGTATCGCGGATTTTAGATAATACGCTAACTCCAAAATATACTTGCAAAATTGTAATAAAGATAGTACGAAACAGCATATATCTTATGTTGCAAGAATCCCTAATATACCTAAATTTCTCATCATTTTACACTGAAGATGATGACTATAGATACTTTTATTTAGATTGTTTCGCTGCGTATTGAAAAATAAAAAATAAAATAAATAAATAAATAAAAATTATAAGCACATGTAAAAGAACGAATATCCTCTTTTCATGTATCTTATGCTGGCATGAATCCCTAACACATTAAAATCTCTTCTTTTTCTCTCATCACGGGTGATTAGAAATCATGAAAAAATACCTGAAATTTTAGCGAGAAACATTTTTCCTAGGGTGAGAGAACATATAATTTATTGCAGGGAAATTCAGTCCATATGTGAAATTGATACTTTAGTCTTATTTTATGAATTAAACTATCAGAAAACTTAAATTTCGGTATTGAAAATTAAATAAAAACCAGAAATCAGGTAAATTACCTGAACCCAATCACCCTGCTCTCATTTTAAACCATTTTAAAAATGATGACTATATCTTGTTTTAGATTGTTTCGCGAAGTGAAGAAAAGAATGTGCACATGTAAAAAAAAAAAAAAAAAAAAAAACGAATATAGAAATACCCACTTGTTTTTTGTTGTACCACTATCATTTTCCAACTCTTTTAAGAATAATACTACTTAAAATCTCTTTTAATAATGTTACAAATCTTAGTAAATTTACGCCGATGGAAATGTCGGAAATATTTACAATCAATGTAAGCCAGTTTCATATCTTATATATATTCATGCAAATGAACAGCATCTATGATTATAGAGAAAAGTTCTCTATAATCGCCTAGTTTTACAAGAAAAATTCTAAAATAATAATAATAGACAGAAAACACTTTATACATGACATGCAGAATAAAACAAATCTAATAATAATGATAATATTTCCATTAACTTGAAATGAGAGATTCAATTTTTCAAAAAATAAGGCCTGCACCCATATAATCGAAATGGGTATATCTTCTGCAAGATGTCGTTCAAATTTATACGAAACTTAAAATTAATTTTTAACCTTACAGAAACAATAATATACTGTTAGTACTTGTCTGTCCGACATTCTTTTCCTTTATTTTCGTGGATGAGTGGCAGTTCAGTATAGAAGAACAAGAAGATAGGGGAGAACACTGATGCTTTTGAAACCATGATCATCTCAAGAGTAGTAACTCCAACGAAAGCAACAAAGCTGTCAGTTTAACAATGTTAAAAGTGGAACATTTCGAAGATTACGTTTAGTTTATGACAAGAAAACTTTTCTCACTTGAGAAATTTAAACATCTTTAAACAAGATTTTTTTATTATTATTATTATTCTGCTGGTTTCTATAAAACAAACTATATAAGATTTTAAGAAATTATACACGCAGTTAACTGTAGGTTAATTAATTCTACTAATGATAAAATACTTATTTATATGTGAATCTGCTTGCATATTTCACAATATTGAAGATTCAAAATAAAGCAGATTTTACAAACGACGTTTTCAGGTTTAGATATAGATAATAGGGACAGGTTTTCGACAACTTAATCCATAGTTTAAACTTCTAAAAACGTAAGTAAATATTTGGTAATTATTAATAAGAAATTTACAGCAATCTATTAAAGATGCAAACGGATATATATATATATATATATATATATATATATATATATATATATATATATATATATATATTTATTTATTTATTTTTATTATTTTTTTTACGCGAAAAATCGTTCCTAAAAAATAAAGGTTTGTTGAATTTTTTATATATTATATGAATAATTTTTAAATATTCAAAAAACGGGAAAAATGTACAAGGATATAGGCAAATAAAAGACCGTCCCAACAAAGTAGGCATGAGTGCTGCAATCAAAGCTGCTTTGATTGCAGCACTCGTGCCTTCTTTGTTCGTCTCACGATGGGTCGTGTGTTCTTTGGACCTGAAACAATTACTGCGAGTTTATTGCATTTTGTGGTGTTTAGTCAAAGATTTGTACTTACTACTCGTAGGTAAGTGCTTGGCATCAAGTTTTTGCATAGAGAGAGATGACCTAGATCCACAGAAATTCGTACACAAGTGTATCTTTACAAGAACTGATTGTGCACTAAGTCTGATTTTCGATTACGTTTTTGGTTTATTTTATGTTTTCAAAAATATATAAAAAAATGACGTCGTAATTAACAGGCAAGATATACTGACATGTGGAAAATGAGAGTAAAAAAAACTATTTGTAAAATTTGCGTCATATTTGATTTCAGATACTTATCAAATGTGTGGAAAATGACGTTATGTTTAAGAGGAATATACAGTTCCCGCCGCTGATTAAAATCACATTCGTTTTGAGCCAAAGCGATTTTATTAAGCGGCTAATTTTTATATCCGGCGAACGTTCCTGCACTTAAGAAAAAGGTATTATTTCCCTGAATTTGGAAAAAACTTCAAAAGGTAACGAATAATGGAATTAGTAAACAATATTAATTAATTTTTGAGAGATAATTAATTAATTGTTCCTTCGATATAAGTAAATTAAACGCATTCCAAATTTCCATGCGTTTTTCTTTGAAGAAAATCATCATTACTTTGCCAAAAGTTCAAGTTGCTCTTATAAATATAAAATCTTTCCGTTTAAATCTTACGAATTATAGTAATTTCAAAATAAGAACTAGAAATTGCTTTTTAATAATTAAAAAAAAAAATCATATCAAATCAAATTTGTAACTTATTACTGCGCTTTGAAGAATACCTTCCTTGAAATTGTTACGGAGATAAGTTATGGGGCGTGTTTAATTTGTAACTGTGCTGCAAATCTTCGACAATGAGCGATAAAGAGGTTTTTGTTGTGTTTTAATTTCTTTTTCTATTCCCCCCCCCCCCCAAAGAAAGAAAAATCACAATGCAAATAAAAATTTTTTGAGTTTGTTTAAATGATATTTTTTGCTGCTGAGTAGATATTTTTGAGTTTATTAACCGGCGATACTGATTTTATTAAGCGGCGGGTTTAAAAGTAGTTTGTATTGATTTGATTCTGGTCCTGGCAATTTGATCACATTAAGCGGCTGACTTTTTTAACCAGTGAATTTATTAAGCGGCGGTTACTGTACTTAAAAAAAAAAAAAAAAAAAAAAAAACTGTATTTTTAAAGATATATTTAACTGAAACTTTAGGGATAATAAACAGCTTATTTTTACTAATAATATTTTTAAAGATATATTTAACTGAAACTTTAGGGATAATAAACAGCTTACTTTTACTAATAATATTTTTTATTTTAAGTAGTATCTTAATCCGGTGTTTAATGCAACAAATAGCGATGAAGCCGTATACATATATATATACTCATTGAATCTTATAGATATATTTGGCAGTTAATCATTTGTTTCTCTTACATTCTACAATTATATGTGAAAATTCCCAATATGAACAAAGATAAAAAAGATCAAAATCGGTGCAATTAATGATCATATGGAAAAAGATCAAAATAAGACGAAATCAAATTAATGAAGGTATGCTGAATTCAAAATTTCATCAGGGGCATTATAATACAAATTGTTCTTTTCTGTGAGTAAATTGCATATTGCTAAGAATTTTTTACCCTAATGTAAGAACCATAATGACTAAATAAAAAATATGAAGAAGGAAATAAATTTATAAACATACACACATACGTGTAAAATTAAGCTGCATCAAATAAAAAAGATGCTAAAATATATAACATAATTTAACAAATTAGGATGTTCCGAAAAACTAAATGAAACAAAGATTATGTACGAGTAGAATAATAAGACATCTATAAGTAAGCAAGCTATACTAAAAGGAGGTGCAATGATACAAGAATTTTATATTTTTATTTATTTTCACAATAGGTACTACATAATGTCAATTTACATTCATTCACATTTTAATTAAAAATTTTATATAATTTGTTTATATATATAACGTATTATATATTTCCTCCCACTGCCTGCTAGGAACACATTTTTACATTATAATGTCATATGATTACTTTATGTTAGATTCTAAATTGTGTCTTTGTAACTTTGTAATAAACAAATTCATATAGCATATAAATAACAGTTTTCACATTAATTTCATTATTCATAAGTTCATACTATACTGTCTAAAATATTTAATTTTAATTGATTGTGAAGAATTCCTGATTATTAAAAATTTATTTTCTGACAATTGAAATTTTCGCTGGAGTCTGATTAAAACGGCATTCAATTTTATAAAATATATCATACGCTTTTATGTATAAATTACATATTTTTATTTTTTTTCTTCTTCTAATAAATAACGTCATCAATTCCTATAGCATATACCTTTAAATTTAAAACACCAGTAGATTTTTACGGAAAAAGAAGAAAAAGAAAAAGTAGATTTTACAAATTGACATATTTAACAATAGAGTCTAAATTTAAACGAATATACAATCAACAAAAAGAAAAATATATAAATTTACAAAAAAAAAAAAAAAAAAAAAAAAATCTATAAATAGTAATATTCTTTAAATAAATCACTCATCTTTCAAATGAAAACAAATATAATATTGAGATTATACGTATTAAAAGAATTAATTTTAAATCCGAAAAAATTGAAAAAAGAAAATATTGCTAATGATATTTAATTAAACTTTTTTTTTTTTTTTTTTTACATTCGTAACAGACTGGTTTATTAACAAAAGAATAATTAAACTGTTGCTCATACAGGCCTAGGAGTGGTAAAACACTCCTGAAAAAGAGAGAAAAGAGACTAAAATGTCTAAAAAGGAGACTGAAAAGAGACTAAAATATTTAAAAAAGAGACTGAAAAGAGACAAGTTTTTTTCCTAATAAATGAATATTACGAACAAAGATGTAAAATTAATGTATATACTGCAGTGGCATACCATATGGGGAAGATGGAGGGAGTGGGCACCCTGGGTCTCTGATCATGAGGGGGTGGGTGGGTCTCTGAAGAAACTTAATCTTTAAGTATATATATCTAGTGAAGCTGTCGTGCCATTATTTTCTTCCCTACAATTCCATTTTAAGTTGTAGGTTCCTGTCTAAGGAGCTTTAAAGTGCAAAATGTGAACATAGAGCGACAGCTCCAAAACCAAAAGAAAACTCAATATTTCTGCAAATCCTAAATAAGGCAGGGCAAATGAGGCCACCAGTGAGAATTTCGTCTCTGGCTTCTACAGTTGTAAGTCTGCCACTGATATACTGTTTTTTTTTTTTTTTTTTTTTTTTTTTTTTTAAACATGGAAAAAAAAAAAAAATCTTTGTAACAAAATTTATAGTAATACCAGAATTACAAGTATTTGCTAAATCTTATAGAATCCAAATGTTTACAAAATTGTTCTATGAAGTTCTAAATTAAAATGCATCACAGATGCTACTAAATTCTAATTCCTGAATACTGAAATAAGAATAGCATGTATGTTACTTATATGTAAAATAATTTTTAATAACGCACTGGTACATATATAACGAGGAGGAGAATTCACCAAAAATCTCACCAGCCAGCAATACAGAATTGGAAACTTAAGACAGAATAACAGTTACATTACATGTAGTACATGATATGCCCAATAGCAAAATTTTCTATACCAACCTGCAGTAAAATGATAGTTTAATTGTGACCTAAAAATGTTTGCCTAAGTTTGCTACTTCAATAGGTACAATAGGTAACAAAAACTAGTAAAATAAGCAAAATCTGTATTTAACAAAAAAAAAAAAAAAAAAGTATTATAGTAATTTAGTAACATAAAATATGTTTTAAAATTAGCATTTCTTTTTAAACTGTTAAATTGATTTACCTATATCTGAATGAAGAAAACGAACTTAAGTTTCATGATTACTTCATTGCCCTTTGCATGTGGTGAAGGAATAAACTTATCGCACCGTGACAAGAAAAGTGACACAAGTAAAAGAATAGCAATTTTGAGTTTACATTAAAAATATATATGATGTGCCCTCAACATGCAACCTTTTTTCTTGAATCTAATTTTCATTTTTATTTTTAAATTCTGCATTTTACATTCTATATAATACTTTTGACATCCCTCTTTAAGAGTTAAAATCTATTACATTGATCTGAAAGTGAATCTTTGAGGAAAAATGGGTAAAGAAAAAATATCATTGGAAAAAGCATGGGAAAAAAAGTTAGAAAAGAGACTAATTGAACAAAAAAGAGACTAAAAGAGACAAATGTGAAAAAAAGAGACAAATAGTTAGAATAGCTAGCCATTCCTAGGTCTGCTCATAGCAATTTTAAATCAAATTTTCATTGCATTTAGAAATTAAAATATTTCCCTGATAATGACGATTGAAATTCAGTTTTTAATTATGTTATTTGGCTGAAATTACATTCACAATAACTACGTAAATATATTTATATACAAAAGCATTATTAACCCCCCCCCCCCCCCCCCCGAAGTCTAAGATTATTTTGAGATAATTAAAATCAATATTGCTATTTTTTACATATACATTTAATAAGCCTCATTCCACTTGTATATTTATTTTCTGGATATTTGTCTCCATATATTTTACAGGAAGATTGCTGAATTTTATGATTTTTCTGGTAGGTTCTTAAAAAACTGTCGATTTTTAACAAAAAAAAATCCAGTAGAAATAGCCAAAAAACAATAGTAGTAAAAACAATAGGCTTGGCAGGTATGCTATGATGAAAATCTCGTAATATACTATTATTGGGAAATTTTTATTTTTAAATAATAAAATATTAAATATATATATATATATCTTAATATATATAAATCTCGTGTCACAATGTTTGTCCTCAATGGACTCCTAAACCACTTAACCGATTATAATAAATCTTAATATATATAAATCTCGTGTCACAATGTTTGTCCTCAATGGACTCCTAAACCACTTAACCGATTATAATAAAATTCGCACACCATGTGCAGTTCGATCCAACTTGAGAGATAGGATAGTTTAAATCTCAAATTATAGTCGCAATTTTAATTTATTGCTAATTATTTGTTATAATTTCAATATTTCATTATTTCAATTTCTAATTATGATTAAATTATTTTGAATACATCATTCGAAAGATATTTTAAAGTTCTTTTAAATTATCGAAAGTTTTCACCAGATTTACACGTTTTGAGGTGTCCTGAATCAGTTTTCTTTTATATCTCAGAAATTAATTAAAAAAAATTTCATAAGTAATACATCATTTGAAAGCTTTGTTGACTTGATACACATTTTAAAGTACTTTTACATTATCGAAAATGGAATTCGAGATTTCACCCGATTTACACGTTTTGAGGTGTCCTGATTAGGTTTTTTTTTTTTTTTTTTATCTCAGCTACTAATTAAAATAATTTTATAAGTAATAGATCATTAGAAAGCTTTTTTTGATTTGGAATCGAACAGTGGATTACAGAAATTTCTACCGCCAGATGGCGCTGTAATACATTCAAATTTCAATTTCTAATTATGATTAAATTATTTTTAATGCATCATTCGAAAGATATTTTAAAGTTCTTTTATATTATCGACAGTTTTCACCAGATTTACACGTTTTGAGGTCTCCTGAATTAGTTTTCTTTTGTATCTCAGCTACTAATTAAAATAATTTCGTAAGTAATACATCATTAGAAAGCTTTTCGAACAGTGGAATACAGAAATTTGTACCGCCAGATGGCGCTGTAATATTTTAAAATTTCAATATTTCAATTTCTAATTATGATTAAATTATTTTTAATACAGCATTCGAAAGATATTTTAAAGTTCTTTTAAATTATTGAAAGTTTTCACCAGATTTACACGTTTTGAGGTGCCCTGAATCAGTTTTTTTTTTGTATCTCAATTATTAATTAAAAAAATTCATAAGTAATACATCATTTGAAAGCTTATTTTAGTTGATACACATTTTAAAGTACTTTTGCATTATCGAAAATGGAATTCCAGATTTCACCCGATTTACACGTTTTGAGGTGTCCTGATTAGGTTTTCTTTTGTATCTCATCTACTAATTAAAATAATTTCATGAGTAATACATCATTTGAAAGCTTTGTTGATCTGGAATGGAACAATAGATTACAGAAATTTCTACCGCCAGATGGCGCTGTAATATTTTTAATTTCAATATTTCATATTCTAATTATGATTAAATTATTTTTAATACATCGTTCGAAAGATATTTTAAAGTTCTTTTACATTATCGAAAGTGGAATTCGAGATTTCACCTGATTTACAATTTAAAGTGTCCTGATCAGGTTTTCTTTTGCATCTCAGCTAATTGAGTAAGACCGTTCAAAATCGGTATATGCAAGTTAATTAGGAGGGGCTGGAACGGTGGGGAAGGAATAGGCGCGCAGCGCGCATGGGTTTGGGACCCGGTGCGAGTTTTTACCCGATGATAAAAGATTTTTTTTAAATTTAATTTTCTTAATAAAAGTTTGAGTTGAGAAGGAATATGCGTGTACAGCGCACGTATATCCTCAAACGTGCGCGCGCAGCGCGCATGGGTCTGCGCTGCCGAAGGCAGTGGCGTCCCGGTGTGAGTTTTTACCCGATGCTAAATGATATATTTTTTAATTCCTTTTCTTGAGAATGAAAGTTTATGAGTAATAACATGGAATTTTGAGAAGTCATAAGGATGGTGAAGGAATACTTGCGCGCAGTGCACGGGTCTACGCTGCCGAAGGCAGTGGGGACCCGGTGCAACATTTTTCCTGATCAGATTTTTTTTTTTCTTTTTTTATCACATGATAAAAATTAATGCAATTTTGAGAATTCATTAATTATTGTGATTCATTTAAAAATAGTGACCAGCGAAGCGGGCGTAGCCTGCTAGTATATATATATATATATACATACATATATAATCCCAGTAAATAATATAAATATGCATATACGTTGTTAATTATATAACAATTATTATTATTTTATTTATTAAATTTTTAGGATAACTGTGGGCCCTACACCCTCTACCAGCTAGAAATGAATCGTACAATTGCTTACATGTACAGGACTGTTCAAAGAAACTATTTCAAAATAAAGCCTTAAAAAATACTAAAAAACGGAACTTTTAAAATATTTTAACAAGCAAAAAAAACGTATTATTAATATATATATATATATATATATATATATATCTGTTTTTGACAGAATTTAGTACGACAGAACTAATTTATATACTATTACTATCTCATTAAAAAAAAAAAAAAAAAAAGTTAGAAAAGTTTTAACAACTATTCGGAAGATATCAACGACATATATTAAGAAGACATAGCCATCTATTCAGAAACCATTATCAATACATATCCAGAAGAAATAGAAAATAAATATTCAGAAGCCATAAACCATACATATTCTAAAGGTCTCGCCATCAAATATACAAATAATAATATAAAGAACAAATTGAACAACAAACAAATAAAATTACAATATTGTTTACCAAGAGGCTTGCAAAACCTTTCCAGGTAAATCTAAAAAATATATAAATATGAATAAAAACAAACTATTCAGAAACTATTTTATATACATATTCTAAAGTTATAGCCAACAAATATTCAGAAGACATAATCAATACATATTCAGAAAGATATCGCCAATACATAGTTAGAATCCATCATCAATATGTATTCTAACGATATCGTCAACAAATATTCAGAAGCCATCATCAATATATATTCATTAGATATAGTCAACAAATGTTCAAAAGCCATCATCAATGCATTGTCTGAAAATATCTCCAAGAATATCCATAAACCATTATCAATACATATTCAGAAAATATTGCCAATAAATATTCAGAAACCATCCAATTTCACAAATGTGATGGTCTCGGATACCAAGATCGGAAATTCATTTCTACATGCAAGGATTGGGCATTAGAATGAAAAAAAAAAAAAAAAAACATAAAACCTAAGATTAGGAAAAACTAATTACCAACTTGCAAACATTTTATCCAAATCGTAATTTTTTAATATCATTAAACAACGACGACAGTAATTTTTTTTTTTTTTTTTTAAGAATAGAGACATTTTTTACAACTTTGGTCAGTTCAGTATTTGAATCTGAGATACTTTAGCGTAAATAAATTATGTACAAATATTAACAACACAATAAAATAATAATAACATAACCAAACTTTAATACTTATAAAAAGAAAAAATTAGTTGGTAAAGTAACTGAGAAACCAAGTGTCACAGGCCATAAACCAGAAGCTAATGTGCATGAAAAACCTAAAGAGAAACATCTAAAAGGAAATTGAAAGGAAATCGTAAAGTCTAACTGCTTTTCCGATAATTTCCGCAGGTAGCGGAAAAACATAAAGATCCGTTCACCGCCTCAATACTTAAAAGCGGAGTTTTTTTTACATTACGTATGAAAACTCATCGAATTTTTTCAACAATTACTTGAAGCTAAAAAATAATATGTTAACAGCAATTACTCTGTTACAGCGAAATCAAACAAAATAAAATATTAATTACTAAATGAATTTATTACAATATTTGCATTAAAGAAATTGCTTCTTACAAAAAGGTATTTGCAATCTATATATTTTGTTAATAAACAACAATATGATTAAAATAACAAAACAAAATAACAATATGATTACAAATAATCAACCTGCTCATTCCACACACAGTATGTGTGTGTGTGGGGGGGGGGGGGGGGAGACTTTTTTTTTTTTTTTTTTTTTTTTTCAATATAACTGCGTAACATTGTGGAACAAAATACAAATATAATAAACAAAAAATAATTATTTTTAAAAATTTAAACTTTTTTGAAAAAGAGGATAACAATGTTTAACGGTATAAAAATATGGACAGGTCTGAATTTGTCAATTCCAAAATTGCAAAGCCCTTCCAGTGGAGAAGTTTTTGCTCTAAAAACTGATAGATGGGGAAACGCTGGGTTCGAAATCAGGTCGGGCTCATCTGCCTACCCAAGCCGTTCAGAGTATCTGTGATTTTCTGACAAACTCGCGTGAACATAGCTAGTAGCACTCTTGAGAAATATCATCCGCCGCTCCCACGAAATGGTCTCCAGGCCTTGTTTCTTCGCATAAACAATCGGTAAAAAAATCTGACTAAACTAGAAATTGCAAAATTATATTAGAAAATATCCGTTGGAATCTGTGTATTTCATTTATATTTGAATTGAATTGACATTTGCATATTTATATTATAACATCTAGAAGCATTGATACATCATATTTTGTTGGACTTTTCATCAACGAGTTAAAATTTGCTCGATTAATAACACGGACATATCATTTCGGGCAGAATCTAAGACCCGCAGTAATTACAAAACTTTGAATAACCACCACAAAACGCAATAAACTCGCAGACAACGTGCATTGCCGCTTTGACAGCACTCATGCCTACTTTGTTCGCCTGATGAAGGGTCGTGTGTTCTTTCCACCCGAAACAATTGTCGCGAGTTTAACTATTTTTCTTCTGTGTGATTTACTCTTTGCGGTGCAAGGTAATTTTGTTCCTCTAAATTAGACTGCCAGCAGAATTTAAAAAGAAAATTATATATATATATATATATATATATATATATATATATTAGTATGTTGGCCACCACATGACATTTTTTTATATTTTCCTATACAAATTCACTCAGTAAAAGTAATTTATTAAAATCATTATTTAATAAAATTATCTTTCATGATAATGCAGACGATTTCCATATTAGAGAAGTAGTACAACACTAAATATCTAAAAAAAAAAGTCAATTTTATTCTGAATATTACATTTTAAAAAAAATCAATAACTTTATTTTAGATTATCACAAATCGATGGTTCAACCATTCGTTTTAAAGGAATTGACAAGCTCTTTTGAAAGATACTCATCATGAAAATTTACTCCCCTCGAGGGGGGAGGCGAGGCTCCTACATACACAATTTTTTTCCCCAGTTGATTATCTCTATAACAAATAATTCTTTTAAATTTCATAATGATTATTAAAAATTAATTTTCTTTATGCACATTTATACAAAATTTTGTCCTATACCACCATGTTAAAAATTTAGAAAAAGCGGGAAGGCAACGCAAGCTGTTGGACAATTTTTACCAAAAGTTGATAGGCACTAATTTATGTCAATGTGTAACTACATACCAATTTGTATGAAATTCTGTGCAGTAGTACTTGAGATACAGTTGCCACAAAATTTTGTCACACACAGACAATCATTTCCTAAAAATAGTGAAATCGTGTTCTACAGCTCTCAAAACGTGTAAATCCATCAAAAACCCGAGGTCGAAAATTTTTACGAATCCAATACTTTCTTCTTCTGAATATAGAAGAAAGTAATAATAATAATTTATTTTTCTACTATGTTATAAAAGTAAAATTGTGTTTGAAAAATTCTGGGAAGAATTTTTGCAATTGTGTCTTCGTAAAGAAGTTCTCGCAGCGAGGACACTGCGCCTCAAATGGTTAATACTCCATTAAAAAGAAAACATTCAGTGAACGAATGCTTTACATGAATATGAATCATATTAAATTCTATATAAAGCATGCTTTTGTGCATAAAAAAAAAAAAAAAAAAAAAAAAATATGTTAATTTCATAATGCTCAGTGTAGCCTAAAAATTTTAAAATGTCAATTTTACCAACAAGAAATCTAGCGCATAGACGTAACGTATTTTTGCATGTCCCTGCACACGAATCATTTGTCTGATGTCCATAAAAACAGCTTCTAGTAATATTACCAAGTCGCACATATTTATAACCTTCCTTGCTAAGATGTATTCTGAATTGTGCTAACAAACTCATCGATAGACGATACATATAGACCGTTAAAAATCTGATTTTCGAACTGAGGGGACTCTCAATACAGTTAATTAGAATAAAAAATCAGTTTTGGAAATTCGCCCCAAAAAATAATACCTTCTCAACTTTTAACGTTTTTTTCCCCCAGTGTACGTACATTTTCGATTTAATAATTAGTTTTATTACGCTCTACGAAGTATTTAATAAAAATCTACATAAAACTTTCTTTTTAAACGTAATATAATAAACAAATACTTTGCATTCTATCATGATTTATTATATGAAATAAACAAGTACTATTTTAATGTAAGAAATCTGCATTGGATAATTCCGCCTTTATATGAAATTACTGCTTTAATGCTCAATGGCATAGAATTTTACAGTTTTGCAGCATGAAACTCAGAAATTTCACTGTGCTAAAAATCATAATTTTTTTTTCTAGTTCTTTTAAAGTTGTAGGCTACAAATTTCTAATCCCCACCCTCTTTTATAGACTAAACATTTTCCAGCGGACTGAGATTAAGACAATTTTCAGGTCTAATAAAGAAGAAATCCTGCGATATTCTTTGTGGGATTTAATTTTAAGTAAAACAAGTTATGATAACTTACAAAATTATAGATGCTCATGAGAATGGATAAGTAATTTTAACAACTTGAATCAAATAAATGTATCACAAACGCCATATAATATGGTGCATTATCATCTTGCAATGCTGATTATGGAAGAGTCTGAAATACCCCCGAAGTAGTCGGTCAGGTATCAATTTTTTAATGGCCAAGTTTTATTTCGGGTTAATTGATCCCTTGAACATGAAAATTTGCCAGACTCCCAGAAAAATTACGCATTTTCGTATCGTAATGTACGGGGAATATGTCATTGTTTTAGAAGTGCGATTTTCACTAAGTCAATCACATTTTCGTGATCAGATCTGCTTGTTTCCGTCAGTTCCAAATAAGTTAAACTTGACTCATCAGAGAGAACAACTTCAGCCTAATAATTAATTGAAAATTTTTAAATTTTTTTAACCCTCTAATGTCTTGGTTTTCTAATTTTTTTCGTTAAGAATGAATTTTTTTCTGATTTTCTGGTAATTAAATCTGTTTTGTTTAGTTGTTATTTCACCGTATTTAGAAAAATTATGTTACTAAATACTTTTTCTGAATCCCTGATATGTTCTAAATGTAATACAAACTGATTTTTTAAGCGCTGGCTTTTTAACATGCGGTCATCTCGACAGGATGAGTAACGTGGTCGCCTAAGGACAAATGCGCAGTTTAAACAGAAACAAAAAAATATGATATGTTGCTAAAAACCAGATCACTAATATTTTGTTAACATTTAATCATTTTGACATCCCAATTATTAATTTTTTTTTTTTTTTTTTTTTTTCCGCTCTAAAATAAATATTTTTTGTGGTATCGTTAATTGCCTTATTCTTGCCATCTCTGAAATACTTTCTAAAATTACAATTTTCCAAACAATTGCATCTTGTTTTTAACACTTGGCACAATCCTAAATTGCACGCGGAACACAACGTAATAAAATGTGTTCAAAAATTTACTTTTGAAACAATAAAATTAGCGATTACACAGAAAAAAAAAAAATGGAAAATATCCAAGTGCGGCTTTTTTTTTTTTTTTTTTTTTTTTTTTTTTGTCGCTTAGTGTTTATATGGGCAACAGAAAGAGAAAATAATAATAATAAATTGCACCTGTCTATAATTATTTTTAAAAAAGCCACACATCGGTGCGTTTAAAGTCATTCATTGACTTTTAAATGCACATTCAAGTAACTTACGAATGAAAATAAATCTTCCTTAAACTGATTTTTATAATGTTAACCTCGTGTTATACAAGCGGCCCTTTTTCCATGATAATAATAACCTTCATCACGCTTATTTTCATCGTCTCGCTGCATGTGATTTAACAAGTTCGGAAAATTGAATTCGCTGTATAGTAAATGATTAAGAGAGATGTCATTTAATCACATCCTCAATAAGTGATACGAGAAGTCTTCAGTATCGAATGAAAATGAAAAAAACTGATTTATTTGATTTTATTCGAAAAAATCTTTCGGCATTTAAGCGTTTCGTTAAGATTCCAATAGGAAATGAACTCCCTCATTAAAACAATATTATTATTATTATTTTATTTATTTATTTTCTGTTTCTCACAAATACAAGGTAACTATAATTCCATAATAAAGAACATTCTGTAGCTAAAACAGATGAGCAAATTGCCACCAAATTTAGCACACGGACGATAAATGAGATGCTCTCAAGAAAAAAATAGTTCAAAAATTTTCCCCACCAGAAGGTGCTTTGCTTGTAAAATTAGAAAGTTTATCAAAGGAAATAGGCTACATAGGATCAAAACCTAATTAATAAATGTTCAAATTGTACATGTATTCTTTATCTAGTTAAATATGTATCTAGTTAAATATATATTATATTTTCCATTTTTATTATTCATTTTATTTAATTTTTCATGCAAAGCTCCCCGTAACGGATTTTTTCCAACCTTAAAAAAAGAAATAATAATAAAAATAATAATAATCTTTAACGCATCTTATGAAATTTGGTGGCAATACGCTCGCCCTTAGCAGCAAGGAGCTCTTTATAAGTGAAATATTAATTAGATCCAAAATGTACTTTATGAATGCTAGAAAACATGAAAATAAAAAAGCTTAAAACACCCAATTTTAATTTATAAATATTCTGCTAATTTTTAGGGGAAAAAAAAGCTTCATTTATTGGAAATTAAAATCACAATATTTGAAAAGGTTCTACGCACAAATAAATAAAATAGATAAATTTAAATTACATCAACGCTTGAATAATTAGATTCAAAAACAGCGCTAAAAAACCATTTAAATATATCAAAGAAATAAAATATTTATTTATTTGGAAAATAATTTTTAAATAACTCACACAAAAGCACTTCACTTTTTTTCCCAACAACTATTCTCCTTTCTCAAAATACAAATTCAATCAAATCACTGAAGGAATAGTCTCTCCTACTCCAGGGGGGAAAAAAAGAAGACACTGCAACTCTATCTAACCAATAGATACACGTATCACGTTTCTATTCTAAACAGAAAGCCAACATTCAATGCTACACAGGACAGAAATGTTTAGTTTTTCGCCTCCAAGTTTAAAACTTCAAATCTGAATTTTGGCAACAAAACAACCCTCCAAAGAACTTTAACTTTCAAAAGTTATAACTAACCAAATGCAGCATTATTTTGGAAAGAATGTCAAGCACAATGGGTATAACACAAAATAAAAAGCGAAAATGAAAATAAAAGTTGGGACATCAAAGGACAAAGCTTTTTTAAACAAATTCTTTTCTACGAAAAGTTACACTTAAGTCAGCGTTGAGATATAGTACAGTATTTATTGCAAATAATGGGATATTTTGATCAGCTAATAAGCAAATTAACCCCCCCCCCCCACCTCCCATCCCCACACACACCCAGAAGAAAAGAAACAAAGCAAAAACAAAACAAAAGTACAGTAAAATAATAAAGTGACATTTACTTATTAAATTTATTAAATTTCAAATACTTAAAAAAAAAAAAAAAAAAAAAAAAAATAGTATCGCTCAAAATAATTAATTAGGATATCTTCGAATTAATACTCTACTCTTTATCCCAAATGAATTTAAATACTTAAATCATTCACTAAAACGTTCACAGATTTTAATAAATTTAATTAATCAAAATAGTTTTAAACCAAATATAATTAAAGTTTTCAAAAGAAGAAGAAGAAGAAGAAGTAAGGAAAAGGACAATTTTTTGTACACGATAAAAATTTGAATTGTGACACTTCTGGAGAATGACTCAAACACACCTAATATGAATCATATTTAGAATATCCATAGTATCATAAAATTAAAAATGGGAAATACCTAAAAAATCATTAAATTTTTATCCATAAAATGTGTGATTGAAAGTATGGTAATAATTCATATTTGAACTAACCAGAAAAGAAAAAAAAAAAAAAAAGAAAGAAAGAAAGAAAAAAATTCCCCATCTTAAAGTAGAATGTTAATACAGTCGAATCTCGTTAACATTACTTTTAACATGAACTGTTTCCACAATCCCCGTCAAAATTAAGATCAGTTTAGTTAGATGAAGATTAGTTACTGATAGCATGAACTACTGATAACGTGAACAAATTTTTCATCCCCCCATGAGATTCACTCAGGGATGAGATTAGCAAAAATACAAAAAATCTGAAACTGTACACAAAGGCAAGATATTGAAATGAAATACTAGAATTTTGATGACAAAATCTATTATATTAAAGTAATAAATATTTTTTTTAAATCTCCAATGTATAAAAAAAGAACAAATGCACATCAGAAACATAAAAAAAGCTAAAAAAGTTGAAAAGCTAAATGTACAAAAAAAAACTGAAATCAGCTAAAAAAGCTGAAATCAGCTGAAAAGCTGAAAAATATCATCCCTGGATTCACGTTAACGAGGTTCGACTGTATTTATCAATGTTCTTAGCAGTATTATAAATGACAGTTTAAAATTAGTCCAATTTATTTACGATGAAAATAATCTTATGCACGTTTATGCAAAAACTTGCCTTATTCTGCCGTATAAAAAGAAAAAAAATCATACTTTTTAAATTACTTAAGAAGATTTCAAAGTAAACTGTTTTAAATCAAGAGGGTTTTGAGGTTTTGACCAATATTAGAAACGATATTTTGAAACTAATCTCATTTCTACTCATAATTAAGATAAAACTCTGTACGTAAGTACCGTAAATTTGTTCTCATCAACTTTTTTTTCGTTGTCGCTTTAATGCTACACTTGTGCCCAATTTTTTTTTTTTTTTTTTTTTTTTTTAGTGCTAGAGGCCTATTTCAGTCGGTACAGCGTTGTCGAATTTTTATACGTCACTCTTAATAGTGCTAAGGGCCTATTTCAGTCGGTTTATTGAATGGGGATTTATTGAATGAAGTCCCCCCAAGGCACAACTTTGACATGAGTCCCCCCCAGGCCCAACTTTGACATGCGTCCCCCCCAAGGTACAACTTTGACATGAGTCCCCCCCCAGGCCCAACTTTGACATGAATCCCCCCAAGGCCCAACTTTGACATGAGTCCCCCCCCAAGGTACAACTTTGACATGAGTCCCCCCCAAGGTACAACTTTGACATGAGTCCCCCCCCCCAAGGCACACCTTTGACATGAGTCTCCCCCCAAGGGACACCTCCCCCTCATTGGGAAAAAGAGCAAAAAAACGTTGTTTTGCGGCTATAAGACAGTTTGGACTTCCAACGTTATTTGTTACAATATCTGCAACTGAAACACATTGGTTTGATTTAATGAAAACTTTATCATGGAATTTAGATCGTCACGAATTAACTAAAGAAGAATTTGTCGATATTAACAAGTTTAGCAGTAGGCCTCTGGCACTAAATTAAAATCTGTCAATGTCAGATTTTCATGTTTTAAATAATGAAATAATGTCGTGTCTGTATATTTTTATTATTATTTTTTCAATTTATGGTGTTTTACATACAAAACTTTTTATTCATAACTTTTCAACACCCGTCTTCCAGTGCATTTCTTTACATCTACAGCATATGATATGTTTATGTGGAAATTTGCTCTATTTCGCCATGTTAAAATAAATTTAAATTTCTAAAATTTTTCAAAAAACAAAGGTCGGAAATTTTCACAAATACCTCAATTTTCCATACTTATAGTATAGTGAGGAACTATCAACTTAATTTTGCAATAAAAAATCATATAAACAAATGAATTAAATATAACATCTACATACTAAAATTTTTAAGACCATCACCCAATTTACCTAATTTCTTATTAAATTTATGGCCCAAAATTATTTAAAAAGACTTGATTACTTTATGTCTGGTCGCCTTAGTCTTAAATCTTATTTCGATCGAATGACTGCAAGAAGATTCCTTAAAGTTTTAAAACATCCCCGAAAAATATCAGAACTTTGACCAATAAACACGCATATCACGTTCCTATTCTAAGAAAAAAAAGCCAAATTCAACGAATCTCAGAAAATAATGTTTGGGTTCTTGATTCTGACTTGAAATCTTTAAATGGGAATTTCTTCAGCGAAATGACACACTGGGGAACTGGTTTCAAAATTTATAACCAACCAAATGTAGCAGAATATTTGAAAGAATTTCAGGCATACTGCACTCAAAATAGGGGAGTGTGTGGAAAGGAGAGGAGTAGGGGTGGGAGAGAAAATAATAAGAAAGACATCAAAGTACCAAAAGTTTTAAAAGTAACCATGTCTAAAAAAAATTTCATTTTCATGAAATTTCCAACAGAAATGAAGATATGTCTAAGATGTCTATTCAAGTTTCAATAGAAATAAATAAGCATAATAATAAATATTTAGTATAGTTCATATTTCAACGGTTGTTAAAATAAGTATATTTTTCATTGAATGAAAAATAAATATTAATAATAACAACAAATAAAATTTTTAGAATTCAGATGTTTTGACCCTCCATTATACACCCGCCATATTACTTTTACCTATTTTCGATTGCAATAACACTTAAACCTTGCGAAAGGCAGACAAAGCTATTTTGAACAGTAAGTCCCGCCTTTTGGTGTTCCTTTAAAGCGCTACTGCATTTTAACAAAATAATTTTAAGTATTCGGTTTTAAATCATTTAAATTTTATTCCGATAAATCGATATGGTAAATTCCACATGCATATATATACGCTGATGGTGTTTGAGGGGTTAAATACGAATTCACAAAATCCATTTTTAAAAGATTTGTTTTAGACGAAGGCCTAAGATCAGTTTAAAAAAAAAAAAAAAAAAAGCCTTGAACGACTTTTTGACGACACTCGATAAACATATCTTAATTGTAATTCCCATGATGTTAAGGGTCGCGTGTTCGGGTTAAGGCCAATTGTTTACACTAGGGACCTGGGTCTAAGGGGAGATGCCATCCGTGGGGTCTTTCTAAGGGGTCCTAGCCCGTATTTACGTGAATTTCGGAGAAAGCTGCGGAAAACTACGAACTCCTCATAACAGGTCATATTTAAGACATAGAACTTAATTATGACCTATCAAAAAATTAATGAATATATTTATGGCTATGAAAAATAAATTTTGAATATATTTATGTCTCTTACTCGTAGCTATATCTTAGCATCTCCTGCATAAAATTGTCACAAATTGCATATGTAAGATCTTTATACCAAAAAGTTGTGTTGCTTTAAAAAAAAAAAAAAAAGCTCTTGTAGATTGGTAGGTGGCGTTGTTGTATAAAATGATATAAAAGAAAGTTTTGTGATAGCCACAACATACTAGTTATCATATATTTAGAGATAAGTTATCAAAAGCGTTTAGTGAGCTTACTGATAATTATTATCACAAAAGCAATGTAACGACCCATGCAAACGTCAGATTAGCGTCACTCCTTATACTTGCTTAAAATATACTATCAATACAGACAGTACGATATTCATGTCTGAGGGTTTTTAATTCGTTAGGCTGAAAGCACATAGAAAAATTACACGAGCCAAAGTTAGGTTTAACTATAATATGCACGTTGCAACAAGTCACGCTTCCACAAGAAAAGTGACAAAAGTCAAAAATGGCAATTTTGAATCTATGTCACTTTAATAACACACCGGGCTGCCAGACCACCAAGAAAGACTTCAGTCTATGTCACTGAAAAATGTGTATTAAGTGCATCAGTATGCATAGAAAGCGTCATATCTCAATAAATTTCGACGAAATTTATCCACTTGAGATAAGGTCGTAGACAGAAATTTTTTTCGGAAGGGTTGGCGTGGGAGTTCAAACTTTAATACATAATGCTGAATATTAAAAAGGAAGGATAACTCAAATATTTTCAGCAAATCTGCAAATATATAAGTGTGTGTGTGTGTGTGTGTGATTTTTCTCAAATACTGCTTTTTATAAATTTTATAACCTTTGTTGCCGGGATGCGAAGTGTTCTGATTTGCATTTTCAAATTTAACTCTGTTTCTAGATCAAGAATATAATAAAAAATATACAGACACGACATTATTTCATTATTTAAAACATGAAAATCTGACATTGACAGATTTTAATTTAGTGCCAGAGGCCTACTGCTAAACTTGTTAATATCGACAAATTCTTCTTTAGTTAATTCGTGACGATCTAAATTCCATGATAAAGTTTTCATTAAATCAAACCAATGTGTTTCAGCTGCAGATACTGTATCAAATAACGTTGGAAGTCCAAACTGTCTTATAGCCGCAAAACAACGTTTTTTCTCTTTTTCCCAATGAAGGGGAGGTGTGCCCAAAGTTGTACCTTGGGGGGGGGGGGGGGACTCATGTCAAAGTTGGGCCTTGGGGGGGACTCATGTCAAAATTGGGCCTGGGGGGGGACTCATGTCAAAGTTGTACCTTGGGGAGGACTCATGTCAAAGTTGTACCTTGGGGGGGACTCATGTCAAAGTTGGGCCTGGGGGAGGACTCATGTCAAAGTTGTGCCTTGGGGGAACTCATGTCAAAGTTGTACCTTGGGGGGGGGGGGGGGGGGGGACTCATGTCAAAGTTGTGCCTTGGGGGGACTCATGTCAAAGTTGTACCTTGGGAGAATTTTTTATATTTTTTAAAAACTTGTAACCTTCGTTATGAGTAATCAAATTATCTACAAAATCTTCATTCAATAAATCCCCATTCAATAAACCGACTGAAATAGGCCCTTAGCACTATTAAGAGTGACGTATAAAAATTCGACAACGCTGTACCGACTGAAATAGGCCTCTAGCACTAAAAAACGAATAATTCATTCAATATATCCACCAAAGCCATAAAGGAGAGAAAAAAAAAAAAAAAAAAATGAAAGAAAGGCTATTAGATTAAAGCATTTATTCTATTTTTCGGAAATGCCGTCATTTTAAATTAAAGTATTAACAAAACACAGAATAGTCCCATTGGGTAAACACCGTGAGACATTCGCAGATTCAAACTGAGTATTTTGCAATTAGATTGTATACAGGGACTCGCAAAAGATTTCCGGTGCATTAAAGGTGTAGAAGAGGTATATATTTAAAGCATATTTTTATATTACATACAACTCAGCGATAGTAATATATAAAACTGAGATATACAAAATCCCTTTTTCTCTAAAATGAAGCATGATTAGCATGAATGATTGGTTTACAGGGCTTTAAAAAGTTGTTATATTTCATTGAGTATCATAAGTGACTATTGTATAAAGTAAATTTTCAATGTTATGGGGAGTTTTTAGTGCGTCATATATTCTGCGTGTGCAAAGTTTGAACGCTATACAGGCCTAAATAAAAACAGTTCTTTTAATGCTTTTTTTTTTTTTTTTTTTAGAATTGAAACTATAAAAATGCTTTTGTGAAACTCTATACTGCATAACTTAAAAAAATAAAAAAAATTGTAGGCTTGCTACTTTTAAACAATTACACCACAAAAGCAATCAGTACGCATGAGCTACAGAAAAGCAATGTATTGTACGCTGGTTTTTTAATAAAGAAAAATGTATAAAAATAAATTTTGCTAGTTTCTTCTTTTTGATCAAAAAACAAATATTTTTTAGAGCGACATGACGGTGGCAAGATACTTTAATAATAAAACGATGCAACGGGTATGGATAGTAGATAGTAGGAAAAAGTTTATAATCTATGCAAATAGCATGTTTTTTTTTTTTTTTTTTATCATCTTCAAATTGCAATTTTCAAGTTAAATTTATACTACAGGGTATTTGAGTGAGTACGTAGCCTGAAACGTATGCAGATTACTCCAAAATTTCCATGGAAAGTACGTTGATCTCTTAGATTTTAAATACGTTAAAAAATATCTTTTGTAAATTATGTATTTGACTAGTTGGAAAATTTCTTTTGACACCGGGACTTGTAAAAAGTTTTCTAACAAATTAAATCTTCTCTATACTGAGAAGCTCAAAATACTTTTACAAAATTACCGTATCAAAATTATTGTACGTAAATTCGTTATTACGTTATGAATCTACATTCAAAGGCACCCCTCTCCCCCCCCCCCATACACACATACTTATGTAGGGTCATATTGACATTCTCATTCCCGATATCTCATGCTGTGTACCCAGTAAGTCACCCTGCATTAAACTTCAGCGAGGGGGAAATTCATTTCATTCTTTTCTTCAAGATACGAAAAATAAAAAATAAATAAATAAATAAAACATACTAACTATGACAAGAACAGGCATTTTATAAAATAAAATATTAATATCCCGCCATTATTGTTTTTTATTCACTTCCACTTTTTCAACAAAGCTTTAATGCAATTTATCAAATTTCGTTTCTCCTTTTTGCTTATACACTGCATTTTCTCTTTTCTTCATAAATTATTTCTTGGAGAAAATTAAGTTTTTCCACGTCCTAGGCGTATTTTATTCTCAATAAATGACAAATAAAGTTGAATATCATTTAATAAACAGGAGGAATTATTTTATTTTTGAAAAACGCAGCCCCACTCTCTCTCTCTTTTTTTAAAACTTACTGGGGGGGGGGGGGGGGCTGATAAAAATGGACAACATTTTCATTGCTTTTTTTTTTTTTTTTTTTTTTTTTTTTTAAACCCGGAGTAAGTAGTAATTACTATTCTAATAAGTTATTATATCTACCATAAGTAGGCCGTGTTCTACAGGAAACAGGCTTTTGTGTATTCCAAAAAATATTTATTAGTTTTGTAACGTTCTGCGCACTATAAAGTTATTACATGAGTGCTGTTTATACCATTTACAATAGGGAACGTGTTATCAGTGTACCCGGTTAAAAATTATTCGTTTAAAAACAGTCTAAAAAAATTTACATTTTGTAATTAGAGCGCGGATGAACAGATAGACATAACAAAAAAACAAATAAATAAATAAAACTTTTGAATTTTGCTAGAAAATGTTAAAAAAAAAAAAAAAAAAAAAAAAAAAAAGTTTTTTTTAATATAAATGTCTACATAATAAAGGAATATATAAGAAAAGAAATTATATAAGAAAAGAAAATATAACAAAATAATTTTAGCAGTAAACACAATTCAATAAAAAAATGTTTAAAGAATTAAAGCTTTTGTGTATAAATTATTGTTGAATGTTTAAATTTTTTAAATGTTTCAGTAGTAAACTCCATTCAAGAAAGTTACCCGGATTTCAATACAGGAAATAACCAGATTTGCGATCAAATATGTATTTAAAATTGAAAAAATACTGGTTATTCCACAAGTTCTGAAAATATTATACATACGCATACATATAAAGAACACAGTGCAAATAGGAATTGATTAAAAAGTAAGCGCTCAAAAATAAAGCTATCAAATCTTTATACTGACAAAATTAAGGCTTTTCGGTGACACAAATTTATATAGTTATTCATGGTTTTCAACGACTAATTTTTAACATATCTCCCCTCCCCCCCCCCCCCCCCCGGCGAGAAGAATGACACAACTCAAAAATGCAGCATTTCAGAAAAATCAACTTAAAGGTAACGATAAAGCATTGATTAGCAGTATAATAAAACTGACACAACTGCCTTCAGGTGGACATTTTTCGTGATATAAAGATATGACGCTTTTTGTGCAGGTATCGGCCTTCAATACACATTTTTCAATGAAAACTCAAAATTGCCTTTTTTTGAGTTGTATTTGAAAATTTATCATTATTTTTTATTTTCTGGTATTTTTTATTTTCTGGTATCTTTTATGTTCTGGTATGTATTTCGTTTTTTAACTTGTGATAGAACTTTAAAATTTCGCGAATAACCAAAATATTCTCTACGTTCAGCTCACTATGTAATCAACTTTAGATAAAAATAATTAAGGCAAAAATTAAAAAATAAACAAATAAAACGTTTTTATTTCAAAATGTACTAAAAACTCTAAATCAGCTGATGTGAATATTATACGTGTATGCAAGAATTCAGCTCACAAGGAAACATTCAAAAGGTGTCGTCTTTAAAAAATATTGAAAAAAAATATATATGTGGTTCTACACTTCATAAAATACCAGCAAGTGAAAAAATTATCGACTGAAATGAATTAGTTCGACCACAAAAGATTATCAAAATTAAGTATATTTGGCGATTTAACGCTGTTAGGCGTTTCGTTCTAGCACCGAGATTGCCGTGTACGAATAGAACCGTGTTTTGTTTCTCCGCCAAGTACTCAAAATCAATCGCCTAACAATGTGAAATCGCCAAATATGCTTAATTTTTATTTATTTATTTATTGTGGTCGCTGTAATTCATTTCAGCAGATAATTTTTACACTTTCTGATGTTTTAGGAAGAGTAAAATCAAATATATATATATATATATATTTTTTTTTTTCAATATTTTTTGAAGACGACACCTTTTGAATGTTTCCTTGTCAGTCAGATGGTAGGAAGTGGTTTAAAATCCGAAAACAAATTTTGAAATGAATTTGGGCGCCCAAATTCAGAAAAAAACTAAATTTGGGCGCACACTGAATTTGGAAAGTTTGTTACTGCTTGAAAATGTATTGTCATTAGAGTTATACATATACATGCAAAATTTCAGCTCAATTGGGTGATGGAAATTGGGGGGGGGGGGGGGTTTAAATTGTTAGTTTTGACTCATATACATAAACAGCATATCAAGTTTAAAGTGTGTAAAAACAAAATTATTCAAAACGAAAAAGATTTACATTTGGCAAGCTCATATTTGATAATTAAAAAACATATTGTTATGTGTAGACATTTAAGCATGCAACATCATAAACTTTGAAACTTAAAATATTTACACAAAATGAACATGCGCCAAAAAATGAAAAAAGACTGAGCTGACAGAAGTTGATAAAAAGTGAAAACTTATTAACCATAACTATCAATTTCTTAAAATTGTCGACAGTAATGGATTTCGGTAATAAGAATTTACATAATTATTTCATGTTTAAATATTAATTTCCACACAGTATTAAATAAAAATAATTATAATAATAATAACCTGTTAAATTAACTTTTTTTTTGGAAAATGTGAGAGAACGTTGTGATTTTAGATATGAGGGGGGGGGGGGGGGGAGGATGAAAGCATCACGTTTCGTTTCACTATGTGATCAACTCTGATGCATAACAAAATCATTCGATATGAAAATATTTACATCTGGCAGGCACATAATAAATGTTGTGACAGTTAAAACAAACAATACGCTATGCGTACACATTCAAACACGCTACATTATGAAATTAATCTTAAAATATTTATACAAAATAAACATGCACCAAAATATGAACAAAGCAGTACTGGCAGATAGAAATCGATTAAAAAATGCGATCTTATAAAGCTGTCGATTTTTTTATACTGCCGATATTAATATTATTCAATATTAAAAATTTGCAAAGATCCCCCCCCCCAAGATTTTCTATACGAAGAACTAATTGTAACATATCATTATTATATATTTATTTTATTTTTATTTTTTTTCAAGCATGTTAAATAAATGATTTTTTTTTTTTTTTTTTACGGAGAATGCGAGAATTTTGTAATTTTACAAATTACGCGTTGAGCTACCTACCTATCTCAGGAAAAAACGTACAACGAAATTATTCAACAAGAAAATACTTGCATCTGGAAAAGTAAAATAAACACATTCCAGTTTACACATCTGACAAATTTGTATACTGCCGATAATAATGCAATTCCATATTAAAAATTTACACAGATTTGGCCCTAACCCATCTATGATTTTCGATTTAAAGAACTAATATTTTATTTCTCCCAAAATAAATGTGACCTTTAAGTATTCAGCTCACGAACTCAAGAAAAAAGGTTACCAAAATTATTCACAACGAAAATATTTACATCTGGCAAGCTATAATAAACACATTCCAGTTTAAAACAAACGAAATGTTATGTGTACACAATATAAACACGCTCCACCATAAACTTTGAATCTTAAAATATTTACACAAAATAAACATGCGCCAAAAAAAGAACAAAGACTCTCGCATCTGCGCAACCTTCACGCTTGACAGATCGGTCGGAAGACTGAAATCCCACCTGTTTTAATACTACTCTCCACATACACGTAAGCAGTCGAGTAATAAACAAAGAATGTGAACGTAACATACCTGTATATACACATACCACCTTGAAAGGCGAGACATGCTGTTCCGGCGTGACTTTTTGCCCATTTTTACACAAATCCTAGATGTACATAGTTAATCCTATAATATAGAATAGTGTCGTCGCACTAAAATCACGATAGACAGTGGAGGTAATGTGTAAGGGATGGTACCTCGGACTGAGTATGGCCGAGATACCCGAGTTGAAGCGGCGGAAGTAGAATGAATTTCCGAACTGGCCGGTGAGCGTGAACGGGGAAAGTTACAAATTATAGAATAGCAGCAAACCGAGAGATGCGCTATGCTAAGTACTAAGCCATTGTAAGTCTTCTTTTAGGAATAGGAAAAACTATTATGTATATCAGGATGAATCGGGTACTTTGTACTAGAAGAGGTATACACCCTTCTTTAGCACAATTAACAGCATGAAAAGTGCATGTACTAGGATTACAGATGAGCTTGTTTAAGCTTTATTTTTACGTTTATTAAGAATGCGATTTCTGAACGACAGGTTCGTCAAACTCGAATAAGACTTCTAAAAATAATATGTAAGTTACTGACATTTCTTTCTTAGTTATCTTGAATAATTCTTTGTTATCTTGACTATAACTAACTTGACGGTAGTCAGAAATGGAATTTACAAACTAATTAAAAAAATATATTTAGCCTTAAAGAATAAATAAAATGCTCTAATAACGTTTTCATCTTTTAAAAAGATTTTGTATTTTAGAAGACCATTTTTATTACGTAGTTATTCTTATAATAATTTACGTATAATATTAACCCTTTACGCTAGGCACATTTTCCGTAAGACCCGCCTTTTGGCGTTTCTTTAAAACGTCCACACGTATAGTTTCCAACTTACGACCGTTTGGCTACCGAAAAATTGTAATAGTTTGTTTTATTTTACTTCATCATTAAATAAAATAAATCTTTCTGTTAAAATTTTCCAGTAGCCGAAAGGTAGCCTATAGTTACACGTTTTAGAAAAATAACATTTCATTTGCAGAGGAACACCTTAAGGCGTGGCTCGATTTTTTAATGTCCCCTCAGAAGCGACACACGAGCGATAAGGGTTAAGAGGGGACAATACCTAATCTCGCCGGCAGCCTTCGCCCATGTTATTCTATGAGAAAATTTGTTGCGACAATTACACATTACCTAATGAATATTTTTAAATTCTGTTTTCGCAGTCAGAAAATTCATAACCGTTAAATGAGTACTCATTTTTGAAAAATTCATTTTTTTTTAATTTTTACATTTTAATTTTGAGTTCAAAAATGCGATTTTTCACAAAATGCATTTTTCTCATTTTCTAATCGCAAAATGAAATACTAAAATTTTAAAAAATCAATTTTTGTAAAACAAGTACCAATTTAACGCTTATGAATTTTCTAAATGTGAAAACAGAATTGAAAAATATTCATTAGGTAATGAGTAATTATGTAAACAAATTTTCCCATAGAATAACATGGGCGAAGGCTGCCGGCGAGATTAGGTATTGTCCGCTCTTAACTTACGTTTTTATTTTCGATTTCTCCGAAGCATTACTAGAATTCATCTTTTTATTTATTTATTTATTTAATTATTTTTAGAGAAATTTTCCCCGATAGGTAATTATGTTAAATAAGAAGAAACTTTAATGCCGCAGAAAAATCTCTCTAATAGTTCATCTCCATTTATGGGCCACCTCTCTAAAGGGCCAAATATTTTCTGTCTCAAATTTTCTCCATAGGATTTAATGCTATTTTGTTCACAATAAAGGGCCCTGTGCAATTGTGTACTTCTCTTAAAGGTCATATTTTGCGAGAGCAGATAATTTTTTTTTTTTCCAATGACTTGAACTGATCATTGTCCACATCCACATTGTATGAAGTGAGTTTTCATGCGTGTAAAAACCTTCTGTCTTCAAAGAAAATAAGTAAGTGATAAGAATTCATATTTCTGAATATATATATTTAAGATATATACGTACATCTATATATATATATATAAATTACGTGTCACGATGTTTGTCCGGGGTAAACTCCTAAACTAAGGAACCGATTTTAATGAAATTTTGCACACTGTGTGCAGTTTGGTCCAACTTGAGAGATAGGATAGTTTTTATCTCAATTTATTGTCACAATATTGTTTTATTGCAATTATTTGTTAATTATAGACCTTTATTAAAGTTGCTCCAAAATATCTGTGAGTTCCATTAATTTAATTGTTGCCAAAAAAAAAAAAAAAAAATACGAGTTCATTTTCTTTCGACATGAAAATAAATACATTTAATCAAACGTGACCGTTAAAAAATTATAAAAAGTAAAATTATGCATCTCACGAAAATTGACGTCATAATCAATTAAAGATTTTATACACATTGATAAAGTGCTAATGTAGTTCTATCATAGATATAGTAACATATCTAGATCTCTCATCCCCATGTTATCGTACAAAGATTTTTGATGCCGAAAAAAATAAATAAATAAAAGCTTTAGAAACAGCCATTAAGTGGTATTGAAAAGAAAAGAAAGAAAGAAATATGAATTTGAAACTGTATCTGGAGTCTTCCATTCCCCTTTAGCAAATAAATTATTCATAAATTTTATTTGCTAAAACATTAGTATCTATTTCCGTGTGTATTCACTCGGGGAAAGACGGCCATATTTTGGTAAAAACGTCGTCTTTTCCCAAATGAAAAGGAATAATTTTTTTCTCCCCAATGATCACTCTATTCTATATATGCTATACTACATCTATGAGTTCTATACGCAAGCGAAGTGTGACTCACTGACCGTCTGTGCAGCCAAGAAAAAGATTTCCTATGTTAATTGCCCACTGGATTTTTTGTAAGAAATTATTAAAAATCGAGGAAATTTATTTCCCGATTTTAATCCTTATATTTGGGTATAGATACGTATTAGTTATCGCGGGTGTTAGATTGAATTATTTTGCTGTCAAATTGACAAAATTTTAATTTTAAATTTCAAAACTCTGTCGCCCTTGGCTTTTATTATTATTATTATTTGGCGATCAAAAGCGTAACACGAAAATATACATGCCAGATGTATGCATTGTACGAAATGTAATATGTATTATTCATTGTACGTATGTATGACATGTAATATGTATTGTACGAAATATTGTTTCATATTATTCATTACTCTTTTAATATAAGTTGTTAAAATAACCATGATTTTTGAAAGGAATTAAATATTTTCGCCAGATAATTTGGCGATATTCTTTTTTTTTCCGCCAAGGATGACAGAAATGAAATCTATTCCGCTGCAAAATATTAGTATCTTACATTAGATATTTTATTTAGACATTGAAAACAAATTTGACTTCAAACTATGATAGAATATTTATCATTTTCCTTTTAATTAGTATATTATTAGTATATTAAAATTTAAAAGCATGGTATATAAAAAGGTTTTTTTTTAAATAATTTTTTTTATAATTTTTTTTTATAATTTTTCTTATAATTATTCTTATCTTAATCCTCAATGTTTTCCATCTTTATTAACTTGAATTTACTATTAAAATTTTAACATACTCAAAAACTTCTCATCACTTCGTTAAAATACACTAAACTTTTCCTAAATCTTTTTCTATTTAAAATGATACATGTATTTACTTTAAATGTCCAATATTTCATAAGATTTCCAATTTTAAAGTTTTAAAATATTTATCAAATTTACTTATTTTTCTGGTTTAGCCTTATTGTTTTCCTTTTTATAACTACAGCTGTTGCCCTCTTTAAAATATTTAAAATGATGAGGTCATTTTATAGTAAAATTATCCATTATAGCATATATTATATTTCACTCCTCCATAAAAATTGATTTTAAAATCGTCTGTTTCTTTTATACTTTTATTTTAATAGAATTTTAATAGAATTTAATTTATATATTAGTCATTTTAGCAATTTTATCCAAAGCAGCATTAGAAATAATATATATCACTTCTCCATTAAAATTTATAGGACCCTACAATAAAATTAATTTGTGCTTAATATCAACACTACGAAAATTTTTATCAATCGCTTCCAAATTTTGACCTACGTTTCAAATCTCAACCCTGTGGGTTTTTACATCGGCTACAACGTTTTCGTCTTTGTTCGTAAATAATAATTTGATTGTACTAAATAGTTTACAGCCGTATAATTCAACGTATAACTTAGTCACAGCAACGCGTGGCCGGGTCTGCTAGTATATATATATATATATATATAAGAGGTGAAGTTCAAGGTTGAAAAAAAATCTAGTAACCACACGACTTCTATTATCCACTATTGCACATATTATATACTCTTTTTGGAGCTAGTGCGGTCAAAAGGCATAAAATTGGCTTAACAAATCAGACACCTAACAATTTTCCTGTAAGAGTAAACTAATACATACGACGTAAAGACATATGAGTTACAAAGAGAGCTTTATAAAAATCAGTAGAGGTGTTTTTTGAAACTCTAATTTCCGAGATCTAAAACTAACCTACCTTATCAGGACGCCTGTCAATTTTCCTGTAGTAAACCAAGTAATTAATAGATGCAAAAGGGCAACTAAAAGGGGATTTGTGCAGCAGACTTAAAGAAAATCAATAGAGCCGTTCTGGAGATACTAACTTTCTGTCACACTTCCGAATTTCACTAAACTTTGCAAATTCCTCTGTTCACCGAAAACCAACAAATACATACGAAAGGATACTTAAAACAAAGATAAAATAGCGAGTTTAAAGAAAATCCGTAAATCCGTTTTTAAAGGAACACACTTGCGAGATCTCAAATCGGCCTACTTATACAGGACCTTTAGCTGATTACCTGATACAAGATGCATATCAATTTTCCTGAACTAACCAACTAATATATACGAAAAGACATCTAACAAGGTGTGTATATAACAACTTTGAAGAAAATTGTCAGTCATTTTTGAGATACAGACTTACAGTTCTACTTCTGGTTTCAATGTCCTACTTCCTTATTTCCAATTTTTACCAAAAGTTTTGCCATTCTATATTTATTTGTTTTTGAGAAATGATAATCAGAATATTCCCCAAACATGTGCATGGACACTGAACAATTGTGAAAAACCATTCTTTTGCACTCGGAACACTTTAAAGCATGTAAATCAGGTGAAAACTCAATATCAAAATGATTGGCCAAATTTAATACAATACACCTCCGATTATCAGCGGAGGGCGCGGTAGCCTGGTTGTCAGAGCGCCGAGCTTGTAATTGGAAGATTGCGGGTTCGATACTCTAGGCGGCCGAAGACCGTTCTGTACACTAATGGTGGCTGGTGCACATAAAAGTTCATCGTGACCGTAATATCTTTCATGCTCCTATTCATATTATATTTTCGGTAGTCACCAAAAAAGTCACGACGCTGGTCATCCCTACCGTAACAACACATCCTACAACGTAAGATGAAAATTGTAATGGTATGTCTTTAGGGGGTGTATCACTTCGGCCGTCGCCAATTGCCCATAATGTACCACTAGTGCAACGTAAAATCCATTCAATCCGATTATCCACGGAATTGAGTGGTTCCGCGGGTGATGTAAATCACAGATAAACTGCAAAAAGACCAAAAATGAGAGGCAAATGACATAATATATATATATTCTAGTTGAAAAACATGATTGTATTTGTATAAAACATGATACATACAGTGAAAATATTCACATTAATATTATAGTAAAAATATTTGTATTTTATGTACTAAAGAGTAAAGGATGTAGAAACAATAAACTAAAAAACGTACTTACGATGAAGTCAATAGTTCAGCAAATTTATGCAATAAATTAAGCAGTGTCGTCCTGTACTGTTCAAAAAATAAAACAAAAGCAACATAGCTTTTTTGTATTTATTTCTTTTTTTCTTTTAAGCAGTAATTTGTTTTTGTTTCTTGTTAAGAAAATACATTCTCTCTTGATCCCGCCCTACTCTCGCGACCGCGAATTATCGGGAGTTTACTGTACTTCCATTACCTACAATAGTCGGATAATGGAAGTAAAAAATAATTTGTCATACCATTATGTAGCTATTACATTTAAATGCAATGGCTTCTAATTGGATGGTGTTGACCTTAAATAACAAAGTAAAAGTAACCTATTAAAAATTAAAAACAAAGTTAATATTTCTTGCCAGGAAAATCTAGTCGAAATTTACAGATTAAAAGAGACATTTTTTCCACACAGAAATTACGCTACGCTGAAAAGCATGTATATATATATATATATATATATATATATATATATATATATATATATATATATATACACACATAAAAGAAATCCTTAAAAATAAAATTATTGAGAAAAAGCTTTAAAAATTCAATCAAATTAATATTATTGATTATTAAAAAGTTCTAAGAGAGACAAATAATGTAAGTTTGAGTAATTAAACGTATTTATTTTATAGAATCTATCGCTGGTACAATGGGTAGCCCTCTTACGGAGATGTCATTGTATATAACAATTCTACATTTTAACCACTATGGCATAACAAACAGTAAAGTTAAAGATGCGTTTAAAATCATAATCATTGGTCAAATACATCCGTTAGCCTGTGTAATAACACAAGAGTAGTTCCCACATAGTAAACCACAAAACCACTTAATAAGCAATTTCAATTTCACGATACACAACGGATACAGGTAGCAATTACTAATTTCCTAATATATAGGAGTGAATAGGATTCGATGTCCGCTCCCGCTCGTATATTCAATATCTATATGATTCAATACAGATTTTGCAGACTAAAACACAATTATTTCAGCCCACAAACTAAATACACTAAATTAATGCACTGAACTCAATATTATTATCACGATATCTAAAATACATACAACAACGGATCGAATGCCTAACACGAAAATCCCACTAAATAACCATCCTGAATAGGACACATTTAATTCATACAATAATCCAAAAGCGGATCACAGTCAATCAATTTCAAGCTTACCGAAATTAAATTAGCTTTATTTTAATGAATGCGCATACCATTTTAACCCTTTATGTACCAACGAGAGTTTAAAGTCCCATCAGATTAAGAAGCGTATGAAATCGAATTCAAGGAAGGAATCCCGAAGATACTTATTAGGATCGAAGGTATATTCGTTACTTAAAATTAGCGCTTTCCCAATCTCTTTGAAATCGGGGAGTATTTAAAATTTTACAAATAAGTGTAAGGCACACTATACATACAAATTTCTGAGAAATATATTAATGGAAGACCTGGTGTGGGATTATAAAAACAAGGCAAACAACAACGTCTAGAACACCAAATAAAAATAATAGGAAAGCAGACAACTGTTTCGGTAGCATTTAGCGTACCGTCTTCAGTGCATAAACAAATGAGAGAGAAGTGCTCTTATACGTAGGAAAGGGTTCGAATTCAGCTCAGGATGGTCAACGAATAGGAAATTGGGGTGGAAAGTGGGTGATTGGCCAATAGGAAATTACGAAACACTAGTTGTAAAAAATATGGAAGAAATTAAGGAAATGTGGACTAAATGTAGAATTTCCAACAATCAGACAAATGAGATACAGCGAAATCACAATTGACAATATTTTTGAGATTTTTATAAGTATAAAAAGTTTCAAAGAAATAGAGTTCATGAGTGGAATGTAAATTATTTTAGCTGAATCAAACATAAAATTGTGGTTTTTCTCCCAGCAATGCTTATAAAATAGCAGATTCATTGGTTTCTTGCTTACGGACGTAATTAATATGTCCTTTGAGGCGGAATTTAGGACTGCGCTTAGCTTGGCCAATGTATGATAAACCACACAGCAGGTATGGAACACGGGCGCAGAATTCATACCACTATCAAAGTAAGAAATTTTTCTACTACTTAAATCAACGTTATTATAGGTTGAGAAATTTCTTAAACAGATTCCGGTATGAATTCTGCGCCCGTGTTCCATCCCTGCACACAGGCAAGAAATGCTAGATGCTCCAAGAATTAAACACATCTATAGAATCTTTTAAAAGGTGAGTTTACTGGAAGGGGAAAAAATTATTTCAAAATCATATTGTTTGAGATTTTTAGCTATGGCATAACTGGATTTAGGAAAATAGGGTAAAACAATACTGATATATTAGAAGAGACTGGTTTAGTAAACGAAGTACGAGGAAGTTGTAATTCTTGGATAGCTTTATCGATAATAAAAGGATTATAACCTCTGTTGATTACTACGGCTTTCTGATATTTGATTTCAGAGCTTAATAAAACAGGATTGGAACAAATATTAAGGGCACGATTAACAAAAGTATAGAAAGCTGTCATTTTTTGAGTAGGTAGGTGACATGAACGCGCATGAAGAGTTAGAGAGACTGCAAAATTTTTTACCATAGACGATGGTGGAAAAGTCATCTACAGTGCGTGAGACAAAAGTATCAAGGAATGGAAGTGAGCCATTATTTTATATTTCATGTAGCTAAGGGGGTATTCTGGTCTGGAGGCATAAGCTTTTTTGGCGCCTTGTCAAATTCAATCTTTTTTTTTTTTTTTTTTTAACAAGACATTTATTAATATTTTAAAAATATACATAAAAATTTCTGAAAAACAAGGTAGAAGCTGGTATTGGGGGTGGGGGTGGAGTGGTGGGAGTGTTCTAGTCGATACATTGCAGCCCTTCTGGTCATCTTAAACAAAAATATTTTTAAAAATAATAATAATAAGTCAGAATGTCGTTACAGTCTTACCTAAGAGAGAGACAAAAAAATCGCAAAATGGTGACAGCCCCCCCCCCTCTCCCCAAAAAAGACCCTTTATATATACACATATATATATATATACAAAGAGAAAGTGAAAAAGAAAAAAAATACAATTGGTAGGGGCGATAGAAGATTATATACTGAAGGTTGGAACGAACAAAATTTGAAGTAAATTGGTGAAATAGAAGTTGAAAAACCATGTCAACCATTTTGAGAAAAACGAGTTTAAAGTTCCAAGCTAAAGTTTCAGGCAGCCGCAGCAGTATAATAAGTCATAGAATTTAACGTCATACTTTTATTTTCTTAATCGGCGATTCCTTAAGGTCTAAACTTTAAGAATATGAAAAATATTAATAATAAGAAGAAATATAAAGAATAAATTATTAAAAAATATTGATTTTCAAAATTCTAGACCAGAATACCGCCTTAACATCCACATTTGAAACTTGCAAATCACTGTTAATTAACATAACCATGATGCTTTGGAAGAAAAAGGAAGGGGGGAGGGAGCTTATATCTGTAATGGTATGGTATAATAGAATAACTCTCTCTCTTTCTATATATATATATATACACTATATATTAGTTAAAGCAAAGCTTTACAGAATAAGCGTATTCATTACAATGGAGCAATGGGTAGCGTACTATGTCATGGTTGCGTCATGGTTACGTCATAGATCGATGACAAAGCCATCTCGTGTTGGAGGTGACTGAACTACTCAGATTGAAACTGCGCATGCTCGAATAGAATTTGTTTACTTGCGTGATGCTCCATATTTAAAATTTAAATGGAACTGTGTTTGAACGAATGCACATTTAAACGAAAAAATTCATGTATTTTTAGAATATTCATATTTCGCATGTTTTCCCGTATTTTAAGATAAGTAATATATTTTAAATCAATTTTTAAAAATTAATTTTTTAATACTTCTTACAATTTATAAAATTATTGAAATCTTAATCTCTTGAATTTTCATTCATTACGGATCAAGAGATATCTATGGAATTTTGAATTCGGTTGTTTTATTTGTTATGAGGTTAGAAGAAGTTAGTTTTGATTATATTTGTTCATTCCTAAATGTTATTTTATCATTCCTAAATGTTAGTTTAGTTATAGATTTGGTTATAAAGCGATTACAAATATATTTTGTTTAGAAGATAAAATTTTTGCGAATGGTTTCGTCTGCGTCTGATTGATTTTATGGAACATGACATATTACTTTTTTTAGAAAAAGAGATAATGATAAAGTCATCTTTTATAAGCGATTTCTTTTCTAAAATTAAAATTTTTTTTACCAAAATTTTAATTTTGAAAATTGCACACGCTAACATTTCTTCTTAAATTACTAATACATGAATTTTTTCGTATTTACAATACAATTTACAACATTAGAAGATCGATTTAAAAAAATATATTTTACACTAATTAATTCTAGCTCTAAGTGAACACTATAGATGTGATTATTTACTTGAAGTTATTAGCGTACATTTGACTTTAAATACAAAATATGTTAGATGTTAACTAATAATAATGTGATTGTTTATTAACTAACATCTAACATATTTTGTATTTAAAGTCAAATGTACTCTAATAACTTCAAGTAAATAATCACATCTATAATGTTCATTTAGGGCTAGAATTAATTCTTGTTTATATTAAAACCATAAGAGATAACATTTTTAAAGAAAGCACAATAGGGGCGGATTTTTCACAGCTTTTATTTGGGCACCGCAGCCACTGCACGAGGAGAAGCGCTAACGTCGAGTTTACTTTGCGAGATTTGTTAACATTATGTGAACGAGCTTAATGTGTAAAGCTTTGAGTTAACGCACATGTCTCTAAAATACTACAGGGAACAACTGACAATCTTCTACCAACAGATCCTATCGACAACACCATCGAACAATTGTGGATCCAACCGAGCGCACCAGTGCTCCCCAACACCCCTTAAAGGGGGATAGTGGACTTTCAAAATGGCAAAATAGACTAAAAATTCAATATTACTAAAACATATGAAACTACATAACATTAGTAATGTGTAGCAAAAATAATTTTTCCAGTTCCCATCATTCTATGCTGAATCATGTGTGTCTGTACTTGTAAACAAGTATTGAATCAGTTGTAAAAGGAAAACTTTAAACATTATTTTCTGGAAACTAATTTTAGCGTAATAAGTTTAAAACGAACATGAGTCTTAATTTTTGTTGAAACTTCACGAAACTTCATTTCATGGTCTTTGTATCTTTGCATAAAATTTTGAAATAAAAAAATTAACTATTTTTTTTTTAACCGCATAATTATGATTGTAAATAAGATATGTCAATTAACTTTTCATCATCAAAAGCTACTCGTAAAAAATTTTAGAAGTCAAAAATTAATAAGCAAGGTTGGCTGGTTGTAAGGTTTAAGGCTGATTGACTACGCTAGGGTTCTAGGCCTATGGGTGGAATGCCCTCTGTGGGGATCGTTCAAAGGGGTTCTACCCCGTATTTACATGAGTTTCGGGGAAAAAACACGGAAAACTCTGAACGGCTGGACCGATGAACGCGACCTACGATATTAATGCGCAAGGAGCATTTTAAAATTTAACGATATAATTTTAATTAATATCTTAATTAATGAGAATGCGAATGTTAATTTTAATGTGGTATTTCTCATCTACAAATATTATTATATGAAACTGTAACTTTTTACAGTAATAGATTTATAGTTGTAGTTTTATTTATTTATTTATTTTTTTTTTTTTTAAGTCTATTGTTGCTTTAATCGTACTCTATGGTACTAGACGCTACATGAAGTCGTTTTTTTGTTCAAGAAAGATTTTATAGCGTGCGCTGATAGCCTTTTTATTTTCTGATCTTTTCTTGAGTTATAGTTGATTGACGTATTACTTCAAAAATATACCCATCAATGTTAAAATATCTAATACAAACGATAAGAAATAAATACTATTTTACATTTTTTTTTTTTATCCCCCTCCCCCTTAAGATCCTGATCTTTTTTTCGACTTATGTATCAATGGTATAATAGACAAAACGTACCATCTCATTAAATCTCCATTAATTATTTTGATGGGTGATATGAATAATTTTTATTGTTCATATCTTTAGAAATTCATCTGAATTAACTAAAAAAATATGCTTGAAGGATTGTTTTTGTTTGTTTCATAATTTGGGACAAAGAATTAAAGCAGCGAAACTTAAGATCACAGTACCATTATAACTTTTTTAAAATACCAATAATATCTTCACTTTCTGTCTGAACCACGTCTATATTCCTAATCCACGGATGAATTGTACATCTACAAAAAGGTGTTTACAGTTCATATTATATGATTTTAAAAATATTTAATTAAGTAAGCAGATACCATTTTTTCAAATGCGAAATCAACACATAATGATGAATGAAAACTTTGTAAACAAACACCAATTCTAAAATCAAGCAACAGTTGTCTCGGATGAAGCTATTTAAGTACGATGCTTCACAAGGCGAGAGAAAAAAGCAGACAAGAGTGCAGCAGCAGCATGCCTCTTAAAGGGAAAAAAAAACATGATGAAGGGCTGAGTTTAATTATTTCGACCCAAAATATCTATTGCGTGTTTTTTGCAGCTTAAGGTGCTTACTTACACAGTTTTCATTCATATTCATTTAATACTGGTATTTCAGTGCACTTTTCCTGGAATATGCACAGCCTTACGCTGAAAACATGGTATGGCATGGTCCTAAATATCATGTTTTTCATGCTGTATGTTCATTTGTTTTCATTACATTTAAATGAAGTTTTTATGACTTTGCTTACAGTTCTTATAAATATTTTTTGAAAATTCTGGGATTTTTTTTTTTTTTTAAGTAACTAGACAAGACTTTATGTATAATAAGAGATTAAAGCATCTTAAATTAAGAACAGATCATATATATATATATATATATATATATATATATATATATATATATATATATATATATATATATATATATAAAGCACCACAGAACTGGCGTTTAAAAATAATAAGTTAAGTCAAATGTAAATTTTATATTTTTAGTTTCTTTTATGCATGGTGTTTTATTCTTATGCATCTTTTATGCATGGTGTTTTATTCTCATGCATCTCTTATGCATGGTATTTAGTTTCTCTCCATGTATGGTAGAGAGAGTATTTTTCCGATCAAAATTTCGAAATTGAGGTTTTGCTATGTTTACATGTTTTAAATTCCCCTGAATTCAAAAATCACATTTCTTAGCAGTCAACCTGTGTCTATAAGTTTTTTTTTTTTTTTTTTTAATCACAATAACTCAAAAACATGCATTAGCCGGAGACCCACACGCCGCATTCTTTTCTTGTTTAGTACAATTTTACTCTTAAAAAAAAAAAAAATCAATCTACAAAAATAATAATTAAATCTAACAATAATAATGAATTAATAATAATTAATCTATAAAAATAATAAATGTTCAACTTATATTTAAATAAATTAATAAGTTAAACAAAATTTATATGCATAAAAACATGTTTCACATAAAATACGAAATGAAAAATATTTTTCGTTTATAGGACCACAAAAAAAAAAAAAAAAAAAAAAAACTGGGATATTAGGGTTATACCTGAAATAGTCTCAAAGTGCATTTCACTTCACAGTGCTATGAATTTATTAATTTTATTTTATTATTATTATTATTGTGTGTGTGTGTGATGTGCTAAGTACATTGCTGGTTACATATATAATTTATGGATAATTCTGTACCAAATTTAAGTACAGTATTTGATTGGTGCATATTCAACTTGTAGACAAATACACAGGATTACACAAAATTAGTCGAATAAATTTTTATGAGTGAGGTATAGAAGTAGGTAGAATTTCCCGGCTTGCAAACATGTTGTTATTTTTATTATTTATGTATTGCAGTTTTATGTAAAATGTTATATTTGTTTAAATTATCATATAATTATCATATATTATATGCCGTTAGAATTTAATACTTTTTTTTTTTTTTTTTCTTTTATTATTACAAAATAATTTCGCGAAGTTTCGTATTATTATGAAAACTGTTTCCCATTTCAGCGCAGAGATAGTCTCATTGTAAGAAAAGTGGTTTTACAGGCTCCAAACAGTAAAAAAAAGGAAATTCGATTTTCAACAGACAGATGTTAATTTATAATATTTTCCAATAATTTATATGAAATTTATATAACAAATTTATATGAAATAAAAACTCGCTATCAAATTATATTCTGGTAAATTCCTGAAATCAAAATTACATTGTGTTACTAAAACAGTTTAGACGCAAAGACGGTCATATTGCAGAAAAAATATCGTTAGTTCTAGGCATTATAAAATGTCATATGACTTTCGGTGGACTAGTGATTGAAGTACGCAATTTTTTAATGCATATGGAAAATTTCTGAATGAATTTGCCATCCAATTCTTATCTAGAAAACGTATATAATCAAAGAGAAACAAGAAAATACTAAAAGCATGATATAAAAATTATCCTAGACGTCACGGCGTCAATACTTCGTTCAAGATTATAAATATCAGCTATTCATTTGGAAGAGTATGAACAAAATTTGGATGATAATTTTGCATATTACATTGCTATTTATTCATTTATTTAAATTTATTTTATTTATTTATTTTGGCTGAAGAATGTAATAATCACTGAAGACTTTTAAGGAAATAATACTGAAATTCGTTAATAAAAAATTTAACAAAATTTCTGTAATTTTTACAGCTGTCAGGTACTAGGATCGAATCCGGTTTTGATAATGATTTTCATGGTGGTTCGGAATCCTTAAAGCTATAGCCTAAGGACCCTAAGTGCAAGGAGCCTTAAGGTGTAAAAAAATAACCTTAGAGTGGCATCCCAAACTCGCGATTTTTCACAAATTATAACCCATTCAATGGTAAAACAATCTATAACAAGCTAGCAGCCGAAAATTTGATTTTAAGGTTGAGGTTTAAAGAGAAAATATTGCAAAAGCAATGTCATAAGGTTAAGTTAATGATGTCGTTATGTTTAATTAGATGTTTATGTAATTAATGTAGTTATGTTAAATTTATTGTTTTGCTTACTTAAATGTTCAAAATAAGATTATTCATTTCGAAATGCGTTTTCAGATATCAGTTATGCTCTCTATAAAAACAAAGTCACAAATAATTAATTATTGTAATAATTTGTAAAAAGGATTTCTAAAGGTTTTATTATTATTATTTTATTTTGCTAATAGTGTTTATTTTAGTGATCAATAATGGCATGCAGTTATGCTTTAGAAACAAGAATATAAATTAGTGGTTGTTTCAGATAGGGGAAATATTTATTTTTGCTTAAATATTTTCTGAAAAATAATTATAAATAAATAACATAATAAAAATAAAATGCGACACTTACATCATTTAGAGTTTCACAATGAAAAATAAAATTAGGGTGAAGTGGGGAAAGTGTAACATCACCTTATCACTTAACTGAGAAGCTAACTTTAGAGACCTAATAGACGTCGATAACTGTTTGTTTGAATTGTTCTTTCTTATATTTGAGGAGCAAATATTCAAACCGTGTTTTCTCCTTCGAACACAATTTTTCAGACAACACAAAAACTAATAAATTGAAAAATAACTAAACTCGAAACCTAATAATCGTTTGTTTAGACGTATTACTAGATACTAGTAAAATATGTAGACATAGCTAGGAAGATATATAGGACATACAATTTTTTATGTTAAATTCACAGAAAAATAACTCTTTTTTTTTTTTTTTTTGAGAAAACACGGTTTGAATGTTTGCTCCTCATTTAGAAAAATAGCTGATATTTAGCTTTAGGAAACCAAAACAAATACGAAACAATGATAGTATTAGAACAATGAAAAACCCTCCCCGACAGAATGCCCCTCTCAGAATTCGAAGCTTTGTGGTAAGTTTCGTATGGAGATTTCGAATATAAGTTCAGATTTGCTCTATTTCTTAAGCTTTTTATTTTCCCCCCGGTGGTTACATTTACTCTTGGAATTTTGTATGTCCGGGAACTATATTGTCCCAAGTAATTCCACTATATCACTTACATATTTCTTTTTACTGTGATTTTCAATTTTGTCGTATAATTTTCGATGAAGCCTAATATCCTGAAGTTTTAAAGATTTTGTTGGAGTATTAAAATGTTTGATATGAAGTGCCAGTTGGAGGCGTAAGGAAAAGTTTACAACTGTAACGTGTTGGAATATTTTAAAAATACAAATAAACACAGATTCCTAAATGTTTTCAGTATCTGGTAATTCATATAAAATATCTCTTAATGTAAATGGATATAATAGGCCGAGGTTGCACCTGCTTCAAACTACGAGGACTTTTTTTTTTTTTTTTTTTTCAAGTGCCACTATGTTAAACTGTAAAAAATCTCATATTTCTTTTAATACCAATTAGTTGTAGTTTATACTTTAAAATATTCATAAATGTAAGTATAATAGCAACTGAATGAAATGAGATCAAAATCGAACTATTTCAAAACGTTGCTACACTTACCCTCACTTAACCTTTATTAATTACAACTCAATCTTATAATACCACTTTAAGAAATTTCCAGAGCATTCTTCAGAACGTGAAGAACATACTTGGGCGTAATCATTTGTATTCCCCACCTTTTCCCCCTTAATATTATTTTTTTTTTATAATATCAATCTTAAAAAAAAAAAAAAAAAAAAAAAAAAAAAAATTATATGTGAAATATAAAGAAAATCATTATTGAAGAGCAATGAAATATCGCAGAAGAGTTCTTGAAGCACTCTGGAAAGAAAAAAAATGAGACATCGACAAATAACTTTATTATAAACATACTCAGGTTTATTTTGAATTTTTGAGGAAAATATATATAAATATTTCACCATTATCAACTGTTAAAAGAGATTTTAATCTGCGTCATTTTTTTAACTAAATGAGAAAAGAACAACGGAAAATAAGGATAAAATAGAACATAAAATAGAAACATAAAATAGAAACAATGATAATTATCTTTAATTTTTGTATTACAGCACATGCTTTATGTATTGTCAATTTACAATAACGTAATTCATGTTCTAAACATGCTCTTAACGGCCCTCTTCACTCACCGTCGCCGGAAGCCCGAGCCAATAATGTTATTCAATGGGGAAATTTTCTTTACAAATAACTTGTTAACTAATACATATTTTTAAATTCTGTTTTCACATTCAGAAAATTTCCAACTGTTAAATTGACGGACCTTTTTTAAAAATGTAATTTTTCAATTTTTAATATTTTATTTCGAAATTGCAAAATGAAAAAATTTCACATATTGAAAATTCGTATTTTGCAGCTTCAAAATAAAATATAAAAAATTTAAAAAATAATATTTTAGAAAAGGTGCGTCAATTTAACAGCTGGGAACTTTCAGAATGTGAAAACAGAATTTAAAAATATGTATTAGTTAATAAGTTATTTGTAAAGAAAAATTTCCCATTGAATAACATTAGTTTCGGCTTCCGGCGGCGGTGAGTGAAGAGGGCCCTTAATCATCAGTTATGTTCTCTGAGAACGATCAATCACAAATAATTAAATCTAATATTATTCTAAGATATTTCCAAAGGTTTTTGCAACATTATCTTGCTCCACCAGTATCCAAGAGATTCTGCTCTCAACCATGATAGACGAGAGATGTTCAAAGTTCAAACGCAGATCACTCTTGTCTAACGGTTTGAAAGTTTTGTGTGGTTTTCACCAAAACGCGTAAATACGAGCTAGGACCTCTTGGAAAGACACCCACGTAGGGTATCCCACCTTAGGTCCTAAGAGAAGAAAATCGGCCTTAATCCTTTCACATTCCTCGCATTTAAACCACACATTTAACACCTTTTTATGCAATATTTTTTCCTTATATTTAAACTTTCGTTCCGCCTGTATCAGATAACAGTACTACTCCGAAATTTAACAAACGATGTTTCAGAGGAAGCCATGTACAGAAGTCATTTTAAATTTCTTAGTAGGCGCGAGTACAATTTTCTATTTGGTTGATGCACAGCGTGCTTAGCTTTTTCATGTGATAAAAGGGCCGTGTTATTATTCTGTCCCGAAGCAATTGTTACAAGTTTTTGCAACTTCTATTGTTTACCAAAAAAATTATTTATAAAATAAATTATTTGAATTTAAATAGCTCAACATATACATGTTTCAAACTAAAAACTTCAAAATTAAAAACGGATTTTATTTATTTATTTATTTTAAAACCTACGTATGCTCAGCTACTATGTCTCTAATAGCCATTTTTAAAATTAATTTAGTAATTTTTAAATGAACGTTAAAAGTATTGAACCTACATAACTACCATCTAGCACTATTTTAACGATCATATAGGATACATACTGGCTAAAAAAATCAAAAGAACAGCTTTTTTTTTTTTTTTTTTCTTCTTCTTTTGTGCATAGTTTTACAGATGAACACATGAACATAAAATATTGATGGCATGTTCATTATCAAATCATTAAACGAGTTTTATATATCTTAAAGAAAAGCAATAATTTTTAAATTGATGTTAGCTCAATTTTTTCCAAGTTAAACTTTGGAAGAAATGAAAAATTAATAAATAAATAAATAAATAAATCAGAAAATAAAATTAAATGAGAAAGGATGTCAAAAGTTGCATAACAGATGCTTGCAAATGTTAAATTAAAATCGAATTTTTCCTCCTGCATTCATTTCTTTCCCTTCTGGTCTTTGTAGGCGAATGACTTTTTTAAAAATTTATATACAAATGTGAGAATTGGATGAGTTATTCGTTATGTAATTATTTATTGACATTTTTCTTAAACTAACGATTTTCATAGTTTAAAAAATAATAATTATTATTTTATTATATATTTTTTCTTTCTTTTGAAAGGAAAGAAAGAAAGGAAAAAGAAAGAGAAAGGAAAATGAAAGAAAGGCGAAGACAAGAAGTTAAATTCTATTTGCAAGCAACTTTTTGGGGCATGTGTGTGTGTATCTTCATTTATTTGTAATGTATCCTCAACACCACTTCACATTTAGTTTTATTGTTTAAAATAGTTTAAATTTATTTATTTTTTCAAATGCTCACTTTTGAAAAAAATTAATATCAGTTTATAAACTATTGCTTATGTTAAAATTATATAAAATTCGATTAACCGTTCGATAACAAACATGCCATTCAAATGTTATGTTCACGTGGAAATCTGTTTAAAAGTTATATGCAAAAGAAGAAAACAAGTTGTTCCTTCAATTTTTCTTGCCAATGTATTATGAATCTCTTTTTCAGAAATAAAAATGTAGAATGTAAAATACGTAGATGTTCAGCATTAAATATTGACTGTTTTAAATATTTAAGAAAGAAAAAAAAAAAAAAAAAAAAAAAAGCATGATTATTTTAATTAAAGAACATTTGTAAATAATAATAATAATAATAATAATAATAATAATAATAAGTACAGAATACAAATTATTTGGAATACCAAAATAGAAAAAAATAATATCAATAAAGCCTCAGTCTCATAATACCACTTCAACACACTTCCAGGGCATTTTTCATAATATGAAGAACATACTTCAATGTAATCTTTTGTATTCACAATTTTCCTCCTTAATATTATTTTTCCTAAAATCAATCCTTAAAAGAGTAATCACATGGATTAGATAATAAAAAGACAATATTTTTTGGAGTGCTTAGAAATATTGCTTAAGAGTTCTTGAAGCATTCTCGGTTGATAAGTTGAGAGTGTGACAGATTCTTTTATAAATATATGCAGGTTTATTTAATTTGAACTTTCGAAAGATAAATATTTCTCCCATAATCAGCTGTTAAAAAGAGATTTTAATTTACATTGATTTCTTAGTACGGTGAGAAATGAACAACAGAAAATAAAGAAAAAACAATACGAAAGCAATGTTAGAAAAATAAAATAACGGTATTAGTATTGATATCAGGATTAAGGCCGATTGACTGCACTAGGGTTCTGTGCCTGAGCCTGAGGTAAATAAAATAATGATATTTATCGTTAATTTGATTCAAAATGTATAGTCAGTTTAAAAATAATATGATTCATGTTTAAATATATATGTTCTCAGTCAACAGACGTTCAAGTCTTAATAAATGCAGTCACTTAGTCGCGAGTGACGAAATAAATTTTCCAATTAGCTTTCGATTTTTGAGAATTATCACCAACATACAGTGGCGAATCCAGAACTTGACTTTTTTTTTTTTTTTTTTTTTTTGGGGGGGGGGGGGGGCTAAGATTTTTCAAAGTGTTATTCTAGACCAATAAAAAATTTACAATTGCAATATTCAATTGTGAATGTCAGTGTTTTAGGGGGGGGGGCTTCAGCCCCCCCCCCCTTAAATCTGCCACTGCCAACATATGCCTTTCACATTTAAAATTTTCCTTGTTTTAATTCTAAAATTAAGAAAACAATGAGACAAAAAACTTTTCACAGAGATTTTTCAAAATAGTGGGTCATTGTATGACTGTTCATTTAAATGGTCTTTCATTAACAGACTAAAATCGGTAAAAAGCTACTATTAATACACAATTCCTTAAATAAAATAAAAAAACTGGATTGACTCCACTCGACTTTCCGAACATTGAGTAATTAACAGTTTTGTAGAGAAAGTAAAGAAAGAGGAGTTGTTGAACAAACAAAAGAGATAAAACCATAATAGAGTGTTTGAGTACTTTTCTCCATATATTACACGATGTTTTATTTAACGCTACCGAACTTTGAGCCCATAGGCCATAATGATAAAGAATTTTTCTTTGTGTCCCTGTAAAAAAACTATAAGTGCTAGATTCATCAAAATCAATGGGGTCCGTACTATGATGACTTACAATATGCGTACCAACTTTCAGCTTATTCGAACAAAGCGTTTAGACGCTAGCGTATTCACTCACAGACACACACACATCATCGCAAAAATAGTGAAAGCGGACTCATGGGGACCTCGAAATGTATAGAAACATCAAAATCGCAAATTTTAACTAATTCAATCACCAAACGAGGGGGGAAAAAAACTCTCTCTCTCTGTATGTATGTATGTATTTCTTTTTTCAGAAATTAAAATATAGAATGAAAAAACATCGAAATTGATAATTAAAAAAAAAAAAAAAATCTAAATAATTAAACCAAGATCAATAAAAGAAGGAGTGGGGAAAGCATGAATATTTTCAATAAAGAATATTTGTATAAATAAATAATAAAAGAAAGTACAAAATATTAACTATACAGAAACCCAGAACGAAAATAATTAAAATAATAATAATATCATCAATAGCGCCTTGGTCTCATAATACACCACTCGGACACATTTCCAAAGCATCTTTTAGAACGCGGAGAACATACTTGAATCCTTGAATGTAATCTGCCGTATTCATAAATTTCCCCTTAATATTATTTTTCATAAAAATGAATCTTTGAAAAGTTAAATTAAAAAAAAGGGGTAATTTTTGAAAAGCTCTGAAATATTGTTTAAGAGTTCTTGAAACAATTTGAAATGATAAACTGGGATAGTGGCATTATTTAAAAAAATATATTATACGCAGGTTTGTTTATTTATTTATTTGTTGTTAATTTTTGAGAAAAGAATATAAACATTAAACTGTTAACGTCAACTTTAATCTACACCGAATTCCTGCTTAATTGCCGAACAGCTGGCACTGTCATACCGTGTTGTTATTATGATTATTTTCCCCCAAAAATTTTTTAAATCGCAATACACAACGAAATTTAGTATAACTGCAAACACATATGTGTCAGAAACATTACGTTCTGGTATCAGATGTATCCGGTTTTTCAAATATGTCAATTTTCGTGCAATATTTAGATATCTTTTTCATGAAAAATACAGTTATATCATATACGCGGTGTCTGTTATATTCTATCGCGGTACAATTATGACAAATATTACAAAATATGACATTTTTACAGATGCCAGAAACAGTTGTTATCAGACAGGTATACGAAACGTGATAGTTTTATAAGACACGCTAGTAATGTATAGAATGCAAGATATCATTCTAATAACATAGATATGATAATTTTTTAACATCAGATTAAGGAATCGAAATATTAACGATAGTCTATCATTATTCTCGTTTGGTTTTTATTCACTACCACTACTAAATATTTATAAATAAAATTGCTTGTATTCTAAGAAATTGTAAACTTACAGTTGTACAAAAAGCATCCAAATTTGTATATGGCTTGTTATGACAAGGAAAGAAAAAGCCACCGTTTCGACTGAAGGAGTGCTGTAATTAAAAGTACTAAAATTACGTACTAATGTCGATAGACAGTACAGTTTTGATAATTATCATACACGCATCAAAAATAATTTTTAAAATGATAATTGTCAGACACCAGTAAAAACGAATTTGAGTCTTTTTTATAACGTTTTCGTGTCAGGAGTATCGGAATGTGTCCATATTTGTATCAAATATGTGTCAAATCATTCGTTTCTGTATCGAATTTCTGGTACCATCGACAATCCATTTGCGTATCGCTAAATGTAACGTTTTTTCGGACACTTTTGTTCACAAAAACGTTACGATTTACTGGCACAAAAGTGATAGGTCTGCTATCCGACGAAAGGCATCTTTTTTGTAACACTGCAATAGTTGTGTGCTTGCTGTAAAATGTTGTAAAATGCAGAAAACATCGGCGGTATGCGTCTTCAAGCGTTCAACTGTTCATGAGGATATAACCAGACATACATACAATCGTACTTTAATAATATAGTGTACTATCAGTTTCAAAATTAATACGAATTTTCATGCTCTAACGATGTTATTAATCAACAGTAATGTTCTCCACAAACAACCAATCACAAATAATCAAATGTAATTATTTTAATTTTAGAAAGATTTTTCTAACGACATTTTAACGATATATTGCAATTACGTATTTTTTCTGTGGAAATTAAATTAAAATAAAATAGAGAGAGGTAAAGGGGAGGGGGGGCGGGAATTATTTCCACTGTTAAAATTTTTCGAGTAAAAAAACTTTATTTTTATTCAAGAATGTTTGTAAAAAAAAAAAAAAAAAAAAAAAAAATGATGAAAAAATGTATATATAAAACCTTTTTAAACGCTACACAGCAAGAAATGAAAAATATCCCATATATTAATATTAATTACGCCTCACTCATTTAATAGCACTTTAACACATTTTCAGAGCATCTTTTAGAAGGTGAAGGAGATACTTCCATGTAATCTTTTATATTCGCATTCTTTTTCTCCTTAATATTATTTTTATAAAATCAATCTTTAAACATATAATACTTGAAACCAATAGAGAGAAAAAAAAAAAAAAATCGACGAGTTCTGAAATATTGCTTAAGAGATCTTGAAGTCTTCTCAAATGAAAAACAAAAAATAACGAAAGATTATTTTAAAACATACTCAAGTTCATTTCTTTTGAATTTTTTAGAGGAATGTATAAATATTTCTTCATTATCAACTTTTATTAAAGTAAATTTTAATTTATACGTATTACTAAACAGAGAAATGAACATTCCATGAGAGTAAATGTGCTTTTCTTAGTAAATCGGCGAGAGTAAGATTCTGAATACATTGTTATTATACATCAGCTCTCACCAAAAACGGCCTTAAGGATAGCGGAGGGTCCCAGTGAGGCGCGAAAGGATAAAGGTGTAAAGTACATAACGTATTTTTAATATGAAATTCTTATCCCAGTTTAATTGATATTAAAAACTTACATTGATATAAAATAAAAATTCAGTGTAACATACGTATAAATATATCTAGACACATGCACATACCAAATAATTTTCAGAATTCAATCATGCCCTTTTAATTTAATTTAATTTAATTTAATTTAATTATGCACAAACACAATATGTAACTTTTATTAATTTTCAAAAAAATTCTATTATTATTATTATTATTATAAGTTTCAAAAATTTTTTAGGGTGTAAAATTCTGCCACATATATTATAACATGAAGTAAGTAAAATTTAGAAATAAATCACATAATAAAAACAAGTTACTTTTAATGTATTCTTCGTTTTATAAATATATAATGTAATTCACACAAAAGACAAATATACACGTGACTAGAATTTAAAATATATATGTGTGTGGGAGAGAGAGTGAGTGTGTGTGTAAACTTTATTTACATTCATTTTGTTAATAAATTTAGACGATTCAAAATGAAACATTTTCATTTATATGACATGGTTTATTTTGTATGTTTGTGTTGAATTACATAAAATAAAGACGAATTTAGAAAAAATAATAACTTTAAAAGATAATTTGGCAATTTACACATAATACTTTTAAGATCATTAAAATTATGCTATTTATTATTTCCATATTAGCCATTATTCTTTATTTATCTATGCAAGGTAATTTTCACACATTTTTAAAAATGCAATCTTTCATATTATACAGAAAGGAGAATTTTTTCCCCCGTAACAACTCAAAAACTTTGGATACCAAAAATTTTACACTACATATAAGACCTACGCATGATGACTATAAATACCGGCGTAACTATACAACCGATCCCCGATCAACTTTAGAGTGACGTCATATAATGAATTCACAGCAGCTATACATACAAATTCAGCAGAAAGAGCAGTAAAAAGATTTTTAAAGCAGGAAAGTCGTCTTACGCCATCAGTGGTCTACTAACCAACTATAGCGATGATGATATTTCTTGCCTTTCACTGTTGAACCCTTTTTAACAGATTTCCTCCGCAATGAGATATTAAAAGAATAATAATAAACAAAGATAAACAAAGGTCGAGAAACGCCGAAAGAGACCTCGATCAAGGTCGCGAAAAGCGAAGGTAAAAAAAAACTCGCCAATCTAGACTCATTCTTCTGGAGGCTAACTTTAGCGTACGATGAATTTCTAATGCCATCCGGAAATTGAAAGACGTAATCGATTATTTTTTATAATTTGTTACTGACTGCATATCAGAAATAATAATCATACTTAATACACATACATAATGTATACGAATGGATAGTTTCAACGTGAAGATATTTTCATCAATCCGAGCACAGCAAACATTATCATCATTAGTAAATCTGATATGGAAAAAATGATTATATATATATATGCTTTTACAAGATTATTATTGCATATACGTTTCAAAATAAAATATAAAATATGTATTAAGAAAGCACCACAGAACTGGCGTTTTAAAGTTAATTACAAAACTTTGAATAAACAGTATAAACTCGCAATAAATGCGAGTTTATTACATTTTATGATGTTTATTCAAAGTTTTATAATTATTATAAAATATGTTACTACGGCTTCTCTTTATTTTTCTTCAGGAACAATAAATAAAATAAAATATAATATAAATAAATAAGATAAACTTAAAACACTTTATTATTAAAGCTATCTATATTAATTCCTATATTTCTTGCCGGCAAAATTTTCAAAATTAGTGTCACTTCTGTAAGCAACCAAATAACATAATGTAATCCCAAGTGTTATCATTTAACAAACTGCTTTTACACAGCATTTAAAGTATTTTAGTTTTTGGGATTCCTTTCACATAAAATTAGTATAAAAATCGAATGTAAAATAAAATTGTTCACGATTTCAGTTTTATGGAATGACAAGTAACATTCGCATCAATATTATAAAACTTAAAACCACATGGCTTTATTTTTAAAATATATTATAAAATTTCTTCACTGCACAACTAGTGCCATCTAGTTATCTAAATCTTTACATTCTAATGATAATGGGTGTGATTTTATGTAACTGATAATCGTCTATTGTAGAATTTTACCAAAATCCGTACGAAACTTACCTAATTTTAAATTTATTTATAAACGGGATTAATTGCCACCTTATTTTACCAAAAATTACATAATGAAAAAGGAAAGCCAAGGGGATAATTATTATTATTATTTTACAACTGTAAAAAATAAAATACATGTAAATTTTTTCAAATTAATATATTAGTTTATAACGAAGATATTCCTTAATTTTCATAATACAAGTTTCTTCTTAACAGTCATAAAAAAAAAAAACAGGAACTGTATGAAGCAAAATTTCCTAAAAATCAGTAAATATGTTTAAAAAAAAAAAAATCAGAAAATGAATGAAGTGAAAAAAAAAAGGAAAATCCTACATACAGGATACAAAGAAAAAATTTTCAATGACTAAAATAAAAAATATTTTAAAATATATTAGTTTGGAAGTCTTTAGTAAATATTTAACTCTTTGAGGGGAAAGTTTAATTTTGTTCATTTAAAATTAAAAAACACCAGAATTTATGAATAATACTAGAAGAGGTTTCTCCTTGTAAGTTATAAAAGCAAAATTTTATTAAAAAATTCCGGGGCGAGTTTTTCCAACTGGGAATTACAACACTTAATTCTAATGGGATATAATACATTCCACCGTCCTTCAATGGATAAACTAATTATATGTGTGTGTGTGTGTGTGTGTGTGTGTTTATTAATGCTTAAAAAGAAGAAAAAAGAGAGAGAGAGAGAGAAGTAAAAAATACATACCAGACAGCATGAAAAAGTTATAAAATTTGAAACACAAAAAGGGCGGATTACATAGAAAATAAACTTCTCAAAAAAATATTAAAGTATAGCAGAACGTCTTCCCGATATGCATTCATTTATTCCTAATTTTTTAATTTAAAAAAGAATTTTGGGAGCAAATGTTCAAGAAATGCTGAATTAACTCGTATTCTAATGACACGTAACCATATTAAATAACTATACAACAAAAAACTAGCTATTATTTTCATAAAACAGTTCCTTAAACTTAAATCTTACTTCACCATCTTAATAAGTAGTCGGGGATCTATCCAGGTTTTAATTTTTGGGTCTCTTTTGTAAAAAAAACAAAATATTTTCGTGAAATTTGTATTTATTTTTGTGGAAAAGAAAATATTTTTTATAGAAAAAAAAAAAAATCGTGTAAAAACGTCCGCTTCGCTTTAATAGTCATTCTATACAGTGTTAAAGAAGTATCAAGTTAATAGTTTCATTGAACCATTCAATTAAAAATAATGCTGAAAACATGGAAACATTGTTTAAAGGATAATTTTTATTAAACAAAATCTTGTGAAGGAGCTCATTTCACAAATTTGAATTTTGTGAAGGGTCCCTTTTTATGATGTGGAATTTTGTGAAAGGGCAGCAGAAGAGACCCAAATTTGCCTGTATCGACCCCTGGTAGTAAACATCAAAAATGCGCCAAAACACCTGATTACGCATGTGATGGAAAATCTTTTAATTTCCACTATAATAAAATAAACAAGAAAGAGATCTCTGAATGTAGGTCGTACTGACACTTCCGATTCACAAAAGCTTTCAGTTCAAAGACTACTAAGTGTTTTCAAAACGTTATTAGCTCTATTATACCACATTTAAAATATTAATTCTTTGAAGTGCTAAACATTCTATTTTCCGTCAGTATAAAACCATCTATTCTGATGAATACATGTTTAACAAGCAATGCAAAATTTAAAAAAAAAAAAAAAAAAAAAAAAAAATGCTGGAGATAAAATTTTAAAAATGTAAAAGAAAGGAAAGTTGATTGTTTTCCCTAATTTACATTTCTTATAGATTATTTTTAACTTTTATATGGGAATGTTAGGTCTACTAAACCCCAGTACTGAAACAAATACATTCTGCACAATTTAATAACTTTTGTTTTTTCCAACGTCCTGTTATATTTTTTCTCCGGAAACCTACTGCTAATCAGCCCACCAGCGGCCGCGAGGTTCTATCCTCGAAGCTGGCAGACGTGACGTGCCGGTTTCGATCCCCGGTTGCACTCGTCGACCTAGCCGTTTGAAATTTTTCGTGGTTTTCTCCGTAACTTGTGTAAATACGGGCTAGGGCCGATAGTTGCCAACATTTACAAATTTCAAATCAGATTTATCTACCAGTAAGGAATGTGTCATATAAAAATTTTCGATGAATAAATAAAATAAACTGAAAATATTTACAAAAACTTTCCGGTATTAAGTCTTCTTTAAAAATAACGGAGACACGGTTTAAAAAAAATATAAAAATATTTTTGAATGAGATATCTTAAAAATAGGAAGCAACGAAAATCCCATAGGATTACATGGGAAGGCAAAAACACTAAATCAGACTGATGAGAAGGCTTCAATATTTATAAACATGGAAATTTCCCCCCACCCAACATTTTCCCATTTATATCACCACATTCGCAAGCCTACCCGCTTCCCCAACACCTACATCTAGTATAACAAGCCAAGAGAAATATTTTAAATTCAGAGTGGTTATAATTAAAATTCCCCTGCAAACATCGTCCTACAGCACAAACGGGTGAACGGAATGCAACGAAATTTGGTATATAGACTTATACACGAGATGCGCTCACGGAATTTCGAAAAAAAAAAAAAAAAAAAAAAAAAAAAAAAAAGTAGCTCCAAAATGTCCACAAGAGGGCGCCTTTTCCGGAAAAACATTAAATTTAACGCAATAAACGATCAAAACGGAATACAGAAACAATATTAACTAGTTTCTGAAAACTTTGTCATCGAACCACAGTAAGTAATACCTGTTTTGCATAAAGCTTCCTCTTCTTCGCAAGCATGCAAATCTCGACATTTTTTTCCCTAGAACTGGCAGCTTTTCCCGGTTTTAGATTTTATTACTCATAATTCTTGTTCTGGATTGTTAATATTGTTTCTGTATTCCGTTTTGGTCGTTTATTGTGTTAAATTTAATGTTTTTCCGGAAAAGGCGCCCTCTGGTGGACATTTTGGAGCTACTTTTTTTTTTTTTTCTCTCCCGAAATTCCGTGAGCGCATCTCGTGTATAGTCTATATACCAAATTTCATTGCATTCCGTTCACCCGTTCGCGCTGTAGGATGCTGTTTATAGGGGAAGTTTAATTATAACCGCCCTGTATTAAAATATTGTCCTAGAGTCAACCTTTTTTTCATCAGAGTCTAATTACACTGTCCTATTTCAATTTGTAACAGGTATTGTTGTACAGTGGATTGGCGTCAGTGCTATTATTGAACTTGATAATTGAATCAATTTGGGAAATCTTTTTGCTTTGTTTGGCGTGTGTATGTCTCTTTGGTGAATTGTTTGACTAACTATTCTTCGTTCTCATTCTTTGCTTCTACTATCAAAAGGATTATATATATATACACACACACACACATTGCTTTTAATTTTAAAATGAAATTAATTAATCTTCAGTTTCCATGCAGAGATTTCGAAACACATTGAACATAGATAACTGTTCTGTGAGTTCAGAATTACTTTTAAAAAAAAAAAAATCGCAGTACCAATCAAAATTAAGCAAGAAAAACTCCCCCACCCCTTGTTTCAATTAATAAAAATAAAATAGCACAACACCTGAAACTCTTCGATTGGAAAAAAGTACCTATATAAAAGACGATGCCAAATTTTACGTTCTCTTTCTTCCGTATTTATTACAAACTTCATACATAAAAAAGAGGTAAGAGTCTCTTTATAGTAGAATCCATAGGTTTAAAAGAAGAAAAAAAAAACCTTCAATAAAAAAGGAAACCCCTAAGAAAGCTTAGAAAAAGCTATAAAACTGTCGAATTTCCGGCGATGGCGAGATTCAAATTTTTACGAGGATACTTATTTTCCTGCTCCAACTTGACAGTATCGAATTTTTAACTACAGGCGAAGTTATTATCAAAGATCCTATTTTGCTTATTTATCTCACGTAAGCGCTGCAGTATCCTATAATGAACTTTGCCTTTTTCTCCATACAGATTTGTTAAAAGTTATAACAAAAATTTATACGAGAGTTATTTTATACAAATGTTGGGTATAGATGGCAGCACTACACAATATTTATCAAACGCAAAGTTTGAAGATTTGAAAGTATTATATATTCCACTGCCTTATCGGAGAACTCTGGAATAATTATGGAAATTGATTTCTCTTATAGAACTCTTAGAAATGTATCATGAAAAAGGTTAACATAACCATCTTTTCAGTGGTGGAAATTCTTCCGAATCTTCATAAATTTCTCCCGTAATTAATTGTATCTGTAAATTATTTTTGATAAATGGTTTTTGTATGCACGATTTAAAAAAAAATGTGCATAAAAATTGTGCTTTTAATTTTAAATGTATTATTTAAAAGAAAAAAAAAAAAAAATGACTATAACCAACCTACCTATCTACCAACAAACATCACCAGAGAATATCAGCCGGATTAATTTTATATTTTGAGCAAAAACTTATCCGAAAAAACGTTTTACAAGGAGAGAGGGGAGAGGCTACCGCACTAAGTTTGAAAATTATTTTCCGTCATTTCCAGCCATCAAGTCAAAAAAAGTTTTTTTTTTTTTTTTTTTTTTTTTTTTTTTTTGACAAATTTAATGTTGTAGCCCCCCTCCCCCTTACTAATAATTGTTACATTTTATTTATTAAATTTAATTTATGCATAAACAATTTATAAAGTGTAAACAATGAATTGATTTTTCAAAAACTGAAAGATGTAAAACCCTGTCATCCTGTCAATATTGTATATGCCTGAAAATGTCGTCAAAAGAATCTTCTTCATTTTGACCCATCAATATTGGTACCGTAGGTATTATAGGCGTGCATACATATTGTGTCGACATAGTTGAAAACACTGTGAAACTTTTACGAGCTGTAAGGTGTGAATATTTTGATTTGTATTTTACTTGTTTCACATAGTACATAACATCAAATTCAATAATACATATGAAAGAAAAATCCTGCGTCACTCAGCGATTACGAAACACTTTTCCAACATCTGGAAAAAAAATCCCCACAAGATTTTTTTTACCAGGTACTAAAAATTGGCACAGTCGATATGCTGGCCTAAACTATACACTCATCTTATATGATACTTTAAAACTAGTCCGACTTCATTACAATAAATATAATACTCATGTACGTTTATGCAAAATTTCATCCTACTCTGGCCATTTTATAAAATTCCAATTCGAATAATTTACGAAGTTTGCAAACCAGAATGTTGAATTTCAATAGGGTTCTAGCTAATATCATAAATAACATTTTGAAACTGCTGTGATTTCCTTATGAACATTTACATTCTTAAGATAATGTCTACGCAAACTGACTGACTAACCTACAGACGGACAAAACATCGATTTTGTAGTTTTCCGATTCCTATCACCTCAAAATGTGTAAAAACGTCCAAAAAAAAAAAAAAAAAAGAAAAGAAAAAAAAGAAAAACGAGATCATGAACTTTGACGAATATTAAAGTTCTTCATACTTATAGCAAACTGAAAACTAGTTTCAATTTTTAAAATAGATTTATCACTACTATTTTTAAAGAGTTACATGGATTTCGAATTCGAAGACTAAAATAAAGCAGAAATTATGTATACATATTTTTAACATAAAAAAATAAAAATATTTGTAAATTCAAAATTTTGAGCCTATATAAGAGAAGGTTTTAACAATAGTTCATAAAATTTTCATTAAAAATTATGGGGAATTCAGCCGGTGGGTCCTTGTTTTCGAAGACCGTTCAGAAAAAGGTTCGACACGATTTCTCTAAAACTAGTAATGCATCGGTTTTATTGAAATGTTGCACACTTCTTCGAAAGAGAACTGACTTGTGCTTGAACGAAGGATTTTATTTTATTTCGATTAGAACTTATTTTACATGCATACGTCGGTAAAATGTACTGAAAATTGTACTGTTTTTGCGTACAACTCTGTTAAAAATTCAAATTTCAATTTTGTTCTCTTTTTTTTACTTTCTTCAATATATAAAAATATAAGAAGAAAATATTGAATTCGTGAAAATTTTCGCACTCCAGTTTTCGGTGGATTCCCACATTTTGAGATGTCCTGAACACGATTTGACTGTTTTCAGAAAATACCTGTGTGTTTTTCACAAATTTTGTGAACGCTGTATCTGATGAACCAATAAATGAAACTTAACCAAACACAGTATTTAATTGGACCCTGGCCTAAAGTGATGCTGAATACATTTGGGGATTAATCGCTTAAAAGGTGGTGCTGTCATTCCCCCCCCCCTTTTTTTTTTAACATGACAGTATAGGACAAAATTTCGTGTAAATGTACATAATGAGATTTATTTTTAACGCATGATTGTAAAATTAATATAACTATTGATAATAGCTTCATAATAGTGGTAAACTAGGTGAAAATGCGTGTGTATCTAGAAGCATCGATCCTACCATTGTAAGGCCATGGGATACTGAATTATAAAATTAAAATGCAACCCTACCAGTATTTCCATATTAACATTACGTATGTTTTACAAAAAATGCCGTTCCATGTTGAAACTTACAGTAATTATAGATAATAGTAAACGGAATAATAACGTATGATTTTTAAAAGAAAATTAAATGTATACTTTTTGAGATATTGAAGTTTAAAGGTCAAAATGTTTGACCTTAAAATGAAAAATTTTAAAAACATATACATGTGATATATCATTTGAAAGCCTGTATTATAAGCTTTCTAATGATACCAAGATCAATATTATATCTCTAAGTTAATTAGGGAGCAAAACATGTGCAAACCTTACGTTATGATATTATGAAAATACTGATGGAAGGTTGTATTTTAATTTATAACTCAGAATCCCATGGCCGTCCCATGTTGAAATTTACAATAATTATAGATAATAAAAGTAAAAATAAAATATAATTAAAAAATATATATGTATATATGTACTTTTTGAGATACTGAATGTCAAAGGACAAAATGTTTGACTTTAACATGAAAATTTGAAAAAATATATAGTACATGTGATATATCATTTGAAAGCCTATATTATAAGCTTTCTAAAGATACCAATCTTTTATCTCTAAGTTAATTAGGAAAGAAAATATGGGTACATTTGTAGTAGAAGAATTTCGGAAATTCGCATTTTTTACCCATTTTTGCAGCCCACTACATGAAAAACTAAAAGAGATAGGGACTTATTTGGTATACATCATTTCTCAGTAGAACAAATAAATGAGCCCAATTTCATAAAAATCTCTGTGTGTGTGTGTGCGTGGGGAAGGCGGGGGGTGCTTTATTTTCCGCCATTTATAGCCATCAAGACAAAAAAGTAAGATTTTTTTTTTTTTTTTTTTTTTTTTTTTTTAACAAATTTAATCAATGTTGTAAAAAACCCCCTTAATAATAATTGTTATATTTTATTTATTAAATTTCATTTATGCAGGGGCAATTTATAAAATGTAAACAACGAACTGAATTTTTAAAAACTTGGAAGATGTAAAGCCCTGTCATCCTGCCAATATTGTGTATGCCTGAAAATGTCGTCTGAAGAATCTCCTTCATTTTGACCCATTAATATTGGTAGGTATAGGCCATAGATGTATAACGATTGTAGTCTATGATGCGTTCCTCAGAAATTGTAGCTTAAGTCGACATGGTTGAAAAGTCTAAAATAAGTTAAACTTCTTCTCGTTTGAAAATATTACAGAAGTCCATCTCAGGTCCATGACATGTGTTCCACCCAAGATAAACGGTTATCAATACGTGTTTTTTTTTTTTTTTTTTTTTTTTTTTTCCACGTCGGATGATGATTCCGCTTTCTGAAAATGAATTATTTGGATCTTGTTACGCAGTTGTAAACTGTTTGCTTTGACACAAGCTTGATTTGAGCTCTTTCAATCCTTTCATTGCTCTTTTTAAGCTCGTGAGTCAGTTCTCTTTCATCGTGAAGCGTTAACTTTTTTGGCCTACAAGTCTTCTTTCTTTTCTCATACCTGTCTGGCTTTCTGATAAAGTTAGAAACTGTATTGGGGTTAACGTGCTTGCAGTATACGAACAATTTGTCTAACACCTTTACCATCATTTTTATATGCAACAGTTTGGGCCTTTTGGAAATTATTTAAGGATAATCTTCTAGCCAGTCTGAAAAGGAAATACCAATTCAATTTTTAACAGAATACGTTTTCCACAACAAAAGCAGTTAAAGAAAAATCTATATTTACTCTTTTACTCGTGCACAATTCATCAAATAACAAATTGTGGCAGGCGTTCTGCTTTTTTTACACTCTCGAAGTCATGAATTCTAGTTTTTCTACAATACACTAATTATTGTAAGTGGCAGACATTTCATTTTTATATGAAATTAAAAGAAAAAATTTTAAAACAAAATCTGCATAAAAATCTGATAGCCAGGATAAAAATACAGAAAATAATTTACAAAAACCGACTGTCCCACTTTTTTAACACAGTGTATAACTTTACATGCATTTCAATAACGAAAGTGATTCCGAAAGTTTACTGTTAATCCCTATTCTGTACATGAAAACAGAGAATTTGAAAAGTTATTACTACTCTCCTTTTCATAAAAGCTTATAGATTTCACTTGTTTTTTCTTCTTCCAGTTTCCTAGCAAACCTCATACGCTGATGAATGCAACTGGTTTAAATATCGAAGTTCTCTGAAGGCAATTCATTAGGCTTATGAAACCTTACATATTCACGAACGAATACATTGTTTCTTTTCCCTTTCTATGTTTTCTTTCGATAAAGAAACTCTGATTCATAGATTTTGATTTCATAAGCCGAATGACAAGATGGAAGAAAAAATAAAGCATTTTAATGTTTATAAACTTATCTGAGCAATTAAGCTATGTATTATTCAGACATGAAGTAATTATATTAACCATTAATGTTTGGTGGTGATGATTTAAGTGACTCACAAAAACTGAAAGTAAAAAAGTGAAAATACATTTCAACGATTATGGTATATAAAAAATCACATTGTTGTAATGAAATATTATCAATCCAATAATCATTCTTTTTATTATAGTTATTAATGTAGTCATATATATATATATATATATATATATATATATATATATATTATGATACTATTTCTAATTTATGAATGAAAATAATTTAAATGGATGCATTCTGCTCCAAATCTTCACTCTGCCCTCCCCCGAAAAAAGTACATGATTCATATACTCACAAACATATGCACACATACACATTTACACATACGGTGCCTCCCGCCTGAATAAAATAGATTTCCAATGCGACCCACCGAGTGTTTGGGGTTGGACAGGCCTGCTCTGGAGAAGAGAAAATACTTCTACTTCCATTGTATGATGTCACTGCTGCTCATGATAGAAATTCACATAGAAATCATTGCTGACATGTGTATTTTCACAATACTTAATCATTTGAATCTCGATATGAAGCTACACAAGAAAAATATATTATGCGAGAAAGGAAATATTCGATTTTCCAGGTTTTATAATAAGTTTTTCCTGAATTTTAATGAAAATTTTTGTTTTCCCTGATTTTTTTTTAAAACAAAACTCCAAATTCCCTGAGTATTTCAGGTTTTCCGGGTTTTCTCTGGTGAGTGTGAATCCTGCTTACAGACGACATTACTTTATTTAACTTTTTTTATTTATATTTTATATTGTTTTATTTATTTTTATTTATTTATTTATTTATTTTATTTATTTATTTTTATTTTATTTATTTATTTTTATTTTTATTTTTTCAAAATATTGACAGGTTTTATTCAAAAGCACTAATATTTGAAAGTTTACATCTCTGAGGAAGTAACTCCCCCACCTCTTCCGAGGGCGGGGGGAAGATCAGAATATGCAAAAATTTTATACACGTTGATTAAAAAAAAAAAAAAAAAAAAATCTTTTTTAGATAGATTTATCCAAAATTTTGCCGTAGGCTGTCAAATTAAAACTTTTTTTTTTTTTTTTTTTTTTTTTTTAAGTGGGAGAGAGGGGGGAGGCACGACACGAAAACGCTAGATGTTGGGCGGTAGGCGCAAAACATGATAGATACCAATTTATGTCAAGGAGTAACTAAATATCTTTAATAAAATTCTGTGCAGTAGTTCTTTATCTAGAACTGCCACAAAGCTTTTTAAAACAGACCGACATTAATTCAAAAAAAAAGTCCTAAACGTTCAGGACATCTTAAAAATTTAAATTTAACTTCTTTTTTTTTTTTTTTTTTTTTTTTGTGTGTGTGTGTGGGGGGGGGGGGGAGACTCATTGTAATATTATTTATCTATTTTTAAAATAATACAGAATAACTTTTCGAATTTTTCTCTGTAAATTTTTTGGAGTATTCTAAGAATTCAGAAATTCTATCAACAGCAGTTCTATTTATTAATTTAAGCGTATTTCTTTATCGGGACCCAATATCCTTAGAAAATCTTTTTTAGATTTTAGGAAAGCCGATAACTAGATTTTAAAAGCGGCCAACACCTAATCTCGCTGACAGCCGTGACCCATGTTATTCTATAAGAAAATTTGTTTCCATAATTACTCATTACCTAATGCATTTTTTAAATTTTCGTCTTGGTATTCAAAAAATTCACAATTGTTAAATTAGAACTCATTTTTCAAAATTTGATTTTTTTTAACTTTTAAATTTTAATTTAGAATTCAAAAATGTGAATTTTCCCCAAGTGCGTTTTTCTCATTAAGCCGTAAAATGAAATACTAAAAATTTAAAACATCAATTTTTGGAAAATGGGCTCTAATTTAACGATTGTGAATTTTCTGAATGTGAAAACAGATTTTTTAAAAATACATTATGTAATGATAATTATGGAAACAAATGTTCTCCTCGGAATAACATGTGCCATGGCGAGATTAGGTATTGTTTACTTTTAACAAACAAATCTAAAGAAAAATGGAATATAAAGCACTTAATATACATAGAGCATATAATGAAATACAAAAAGATTTAATAGCATTATATTTACGTTTTCAAGTTTAAAATTTTTTTAATTTGTTTTAATAATTGTTTCTTACTCAGTAAATTTAATATATGTAAATTGATTTTTAACGTTTGAAATGTTTTTAACTGAAATTGCAGCCTTAAAAAAAAAAAAAATAAATAAATAAATAAAGAATTATTTAAAAAAATAAAAAAATAAATAAAAATATTTTCGTCGCATTGCGATTTAAAGAATTTACCAACGCATTCCTTGCGCGTTTAACCTCCTTCGTTTAGAATAATATACAGTAAATCCTCTCTAAGTTGGACACCTACGGTTCCAAGAAAAAGTGTCCAACTTATAGGGGTTAGACATAATGTTAATGGATACATTCCGTTCCGAGAAAAAGCGTCCAACTTAGAGGGGTGTCCAACTTGAGAGGTTTCACTGCATTACTAAAATCTTACTTCTAAAATGGAAATAATGTGTTTGATTTGTAAATTGACAAACTAGCAACACGTATCAGTTTTATAAGAGAAAGTGACATCATTTAAAATCAAAATCATCTATTTTTTAATAGAGAGACACATTAGTGTGGGTGTGTATAGATAGATAGATAGATAGATAGATAATGTAGAGAGATATAGATATGAAAGAACAGAAGCGAGGAAATATGCGAATGCAAAATTATTTCTAACAGGTATTTCAAGAATTTCAAAATGCAGTAAGTAACTGTTTAAATATCTAATGCTGATACAATTTTTATTGTTTATTAATATTAGGTACTGATTTTTTTCCTTATTAGCTAAACTAATAAATCCTCGTTTTTTAATTTAATTTATTTATTTATTTGGGGGAGGAGTACAAAGTTTTTTTTTCCCGTACCGCAGCTATGGAATTGTTTTCAAAATAACATGCCAGCCAAACCCCTCCACCCCCCCCCCCCTAGAAAAGCCTTCAATGACATATTTTTGCGGATGTGCACGGATGTAAGAAACAAATTAAATAAATACTAGACAAAACTCCGTAACATATTTAAACGAGCTTTATTGTGCAAAAAATGACCGGATAGTGACAAAATAATTATTAATATATCCAACCACAGAAAACATTTTTGATCGAGAGAAAACTAACCAATTTTAATATTAGCTTAATAAATAACCAATAAACACCAGTTTTTAAATAACCAATTTTAATATTAGCTTAAACATTAATAGATATCGTTTTCTCGTAAACGCGAAAGATTGGAGCGTACTAAAGCCTCATGTCCTCAGATATGCATCCAAATTTAATAAGCATAGTTTTTGATAATATCCTATCTCACATAGCAAGGCTAATGCACTTATTTATCATAGAAACTGCGATATTGTTATTCTGTAAACGAAGTTAAAATTTAGCATAGCTGATTCACTTATCAGCCGATATGCCCTAAAATTGCACCAATATACACTGCATAAAAAAAAGTAGACGGACACTTCTTTACAATTTTTTAAAACCCCGTCTTTGTTTAATAGGAAATGTCAATTAAAATTCTTTAACATGTTTATACTTATCAATCTTCAAACTTTTGGCAGACAAATAAAAATATTCAATTATTTATAATTTTAATGTAGGGAAATGCAGAAAAGAGAAAATATATACATTTGCACAATATTTTATTTATTTATTTATTTTTTTTTTTTAAGTAGACGGACACTGATCAAAAACTGTAATTATCTAAATGAGTGTTTCTTGCGGAATACCAGTTTTGCATTTACGTGTACATTTAGCATTTTGCTAATTGCTAACGTGCTTGACAAGATGGTTTTACGTAGTTAAATCTCTTGGAGATGAATGCGCCATGCCACGAGGAATTCCTCTAACTGATTACCAGAAAGGTCAGATTATAGCACTGAAAAATGTTAATAAAGGAGTCAGAGAAATTAGTAGGCTACTTCTAATAAGCAAAAGTAGCATCAGCGATTTTCTACGTGCTCCTGAAGCCCATGGCGTAAAGAAAACGAGTGGCCGGCCAAAGAAACTTTCGCTTAGAGACCAAAGAACAATTTTTACTGAGCTGAAAAAAAACTGGAGCATCAATTCCCAGAGTTCGAATAAGCACAGGAATTACTAACGTAACTTCTCAGACAATTTATAACTACATTAAGCACTCAGAGCTCTTTCAATAAAAGAAGAGAAAACATCATCCATGCTGGAAGGATCACCACGTGACAGAACGCCTACAGTGGCCTCAAAACCATATGTCTTGGACTACAGAATGGATATCTGCAGTTTTTTCAGATGAGAAAAAATTTAATTTGGACGACCCAGATGGATATCAATATTATTGGCACAGTTTGGGGAAAGAAGACGAAGTGTACTTTACTCGGCAAGTTGTTGGTGGTGGCGTGATGGTGTTACTAGCTGTTGGCTATGGTGGAAGCACAAATTTAGTGTTCCTAAGTAAGAAGCAGACTCACAAAGATTATATTGAAACACTAAGCAGTGAGCTTTTGCCATTTCCGTGTGATCTTGGAGGAGAAAACTGGATTTTCCAACAAGATGGAGCGCCAATACACACTGCTAACAACGTTAAAAAATGGTTTCATGACAACAACTTCAATGTTTTACCCTGGCCAGCCAAGAGTCCAGATATGAATCCTGTAGAAAACGTTTGGGCTATACTTGTTCATAAAATTTGAGGGTGGACGCCAGTATGAATCAATTCACCAGCTCAAAGAAGCTCTTACAAACATTTGGGAAATTTTCTGTCAAAAAAAGATTCAGAATCTCATTGATTCGATGCCTAACAGAGTATACGAACTTATTAAAGCAAATGGGAGACGAACCCCTTACTAAAAACTTTTTATTTTAGAGATGCAAGATGTGTCCGTCTACTTTTTTTAAGAAAAATTACAGTGCAAATATGCACCATTTTTGTTTCCTGAATTTTTCCACTACATGATTCAAAAGGATTGAATGTCCAAAAAATAATAATATATGATGTCTCAACAGTATAACTATATTAGAGAAATGAACCTCATATCTCTAATTAAAGAAATAAACGACTTTAAAGTATAACAAGTAAGTGTCCGTCTACTTTTTTTATGCAGTGTATGTAATGCTGTGTGCCCTTATACACCATATAATCAACTAGTAGGCTACGCCCGCTTCGCTGGTCACTATTTTTAAAAGAATAACTATAAAGAATTCTCAAAATTGCATTAATTTTTACCATGAGGAAAAAAAAAAAAAAAACTGATCGGGAAAAATGTCGCATGTCGCACCGGTTCCCCACGGCCTTCGGCAGCGCAGGCCATTGTGCGCTGCGCGCGCGCATTTACGGTTCGACACTCTTAATGAATCACTATATTACCGTACGGGAAAAATATAAATATAAAATACAAAAAAAAATTCTTCTTTCATCGATTAAATAATTAGTTCGGTCCCCCACTGACTAAAGCAGCGTATACACGCGCGCACGCCCACTGTTCTCGCCCCTCCTAATTATTTTACACTTTCAAAAATATCCGCAATATCGTTTTCTCGAGCTTTTAAACCTAATAACACTAATTTCCAACGTTCTATCTGAATTTCTTTATTTTTGCCCCTGCGCCCGTCCCCCTTACCGACCCTCGTAATAATTCTACACTTTCGAAAATATCCACAATTGATTTATCTCGCCTTAAAACCTAATAATACTAGTTTTCAACGCTCTAACTATTATTTCTATATTTTTGCACCTCCCCCTCCTTTCCCGTCTATCCTGATAATTTTTCCCTTTTGAAAATATCTGTATTCGATTTGCACAAATTTTTGAACGGTCCATTTGTATTTTTTTTTCCCATTGACACCCCCCTCTTCCCGCCCCACCTGGGACAAATTTTTAAAATTCCAGAAATTAGGTTTTAGGTATTTGCGTGCTATATTTTAGATCAAAAATCTCACATATATCTTTTTTTTTTTTTTTTCCCGATATAAAAGATTATTTGAAATCACGTTTTGCCCCTCCCCCCTTTAGAGACTAAATTTATAAAATTCCAGAAATTAATTTTTAAGCATTTGTATTAGCTATATTTTAGAGCAAAAATTTCACATAAATCTATTTTTTTTTTTTTTTTTTTTTTTTTTTTGAGATATATATAGGATTATGTGAAATCACGTTTTGCCCTCCCCCCCTCCCCTTTGGGGGGCGAATTTTGTAAAATCGCTCCTTGGTGGATGCCTATGTCATAGAAAGAACACTGTCACAAAATTTCATGCTTCTAGGTCCAGGGGTTTGGGCTGGGCGATGATGAATCACTCACTCAAGACAAACGATTTTATATATCTAGATTGAATGACGGATATTGCAACATAGCAGAACCACTGTTGTGCTATATATGTCCCAAAATCTAATCAGCACCAATTTAATTAAAGTTCAACAAAATCTAATTCCGTTCATTAATTCGTGAGATACAGCTTCCACAAAATGTTGCTAACACAGTCGATTTGTATTTGTGACATTTGAAAACGGATAAATCTATCCAAAGCCGAAATTTTTCACAAATCCAATTCTTTCAAAGAAAAGAGAAGAGAGGGAGAGAGAGACATGATATTTAAAATTTTAAAATCTGAATATTAAAAATCTGGAGTGACTCCACTCGACTTTCCGAACATTGAGTAATTAACAGTTTTGTAGATAAAGTAAAGAAAGAGGAGTTGTTAAACAAACAAAAAAGAGAAAACCATAATAGAATGTTTGAGTATTTTTCTCCATATATTACACGATGTTTTATTTAACGCTACTGAACTTTGAGCCAATAAAGAATTTTTCGTTGTATCCCTGTAAAAACCTCTAAATGCTAGATTCACCAAAGTGCTTATAGTTAGTGCAACAGTGACATATAATACTCATATAAATTTTCAGCTCAATTGAATAAGGCGTTTAGATGCTATCGTACTTTTAAAAATTTGGTCCCATAGGGCAACGATAAAGAATTTTTCTTTGTGTCCCTGTAAAAAAAACTGTAAGTGCTAAATTCACTAAAATCTATACAGTTCGTGCAACTGTGACCTATAACATGTGTAAAAAAAATTTTCTCAGATTAATAAGGCGTTTAGATGCTATCGCACTTTTAAGATTTTGTTCCCATAGGCCATAATGATAAAGAATTTTTCTTTGTGTCCTAGAGATGAGACGGGCTCAGCCCGAGCCCGTATGCCCGAGCCCGAGTGGGCTCAAATCTTACGCAAGTCTTCGGGCTCCGGGCGGGCTCGGTTTCAAGCTAAAAGTTCCGTATATTTTATTCTTCACTAACTGGAAAATGTAAAAAAAAGAAATTTTATTCATTTTGAGAGCACCTTTAGTAATGTCATAATAGTCATGATAGGTTATAAATCACAAAATAATCTTGCAAACCTTAGTAGCTTTGACTTTCCTGTTTCCAAACAGAACTCTTTTTTCAACGGGATACATATTATGTCATAGTGTTATACAGTAATCCTTCCTCCTTCGTTATATCGGGCCTCTTTATATCACTCATTCGGATAATTTTTTTCCCCCGATAGGCGCGTTATAAACATTGGGCTGCACTATAAATATCTATTATATAAATATATACATGTATACAGAGACACAGACATTATAAATTGTTATAATAACATTTATAGTTATTTAAATTGAGGACTGATAATAAGAAAATTAATTTGAAAATGAAAACGGTATTTAATTTTACTATTGTGTATGCGTTGCATAGCGTACCACTTTCAATATCGGGCTCGGGCTCTGATCACACAAAATTTTTCGGGCTCGGGCGGGCTCAGTTCAAAAATGTTTCGGGCCCGGGCGGGCTCGGATTGCCAAAATAGAGCCCGAAATCACCTCTATTGTGTCCCTGTAAAAAAACTGTAAGTGCTAGATTCACCAAAATCTATAGGGTTCGTACTATGGTGACGCTAGCATGTTCACTCACAGACATACACACATACATACACACATCATCGCAAAAATAGTGAAAACGGACTCATTGGACCTCGAAACGTATAGAAACATCAAAATCTCAAATTCGGATTTTTGACATGATTACAATACTTTCCTCACTATAGTGTTCGGAAAGTAAAAAGGAATAAGTCTCAGTTAATACAAAATGCCAGATAATAAATAACACTGTATTTAACTAACGCTCCCCCCCCTTTTCCCCCTCTTAGATGCAATGAATACAGCTACGTGTAATATACTCCACTTGACTATCTAAGTTAAGAATACATATTTTCGAAAAAAAAATTACCGAAGCGTGGCATGCTTGTAAAGTATGAAAATCAGAAATATGCCATTTAATACTGAAAATTCGGGTTTTCACTGCCACTAAGTACTGAAATGAGATACTTTAAAAGCAAGGCCCTGAATATCCATTAAAAGAATGTGCGATATAGGTGTGGGAGAAGTTGTTAACAGGCGAATGCGGCGCTAGAACACACAGTACATTTGATAGGTGAAACAAGATAAGGCGAAGGGCAGAGGATTAATAACTTTTGAATAACAGTAATCTAAAACTTTGAAAGTGAACTTTTTACGCTGAAATAATAAATAACTCGTTCCGTTATTTTTTAGCGTTCTTTTTCAATGTTATGAATATCCTTGTCTTGTTGATTCTAATTAAAAAGGCGTAAAAAACACCATTTAATTATTTTTTTAAATTATAGTAAAAAAATAATGATATTAATATCATTTATGAATGTGAATAAAAAATATCAACGTTATCAAACGTTATCATAAACATCAATTTTATATAAAACCTTTATAATAACAAACAAAAATGTGTAAAACTATTATGTAAAACTATGTTAAAACAATTCAAATTAGGCTTCGGAACAACTTTATTTGGCAAATAATTCTGTATGAGGAAGGCTAATGCCCCCCCCCCCTCTCAACCTCCCGTTCCATTATTGTACCTACATTTAAATTGTTATTGGATTCAAAAGTTCATTTAAAATTACCCAGACAACTTTCACACGCAGCATTCCTTGAAACTTATCAATCTTGATCAAACATTTCTAGTAACAAACGTATTAACTTCAAAATACAACATTTGGATCGCCTAAAATTATTTATTTTTAATTTACTCTAAGTGACACAGACAAAGACCAAGCGTTAAAAATTTAAGTTCAGTATTCAGGAAGCCTCAAAACGTGTAAATATACAAAAAACCAAGCAATGAATAATTACTTTAAAAAATGCATTATTATCATATGGCCATGAGGAATTAATTTCAATTCCTGAGCAGCTTTCCTAGACATGGTAAAATATTATAGTAAAGCACTTCCACTAACAATAAAAAAGAATGGCAGACCTGTATATCTTCCGAAGATTATGTACACACCACATGGTGCACATAAATATTTTACATTAATAACACACAGCACAACCTGAAATACATTTCCATCAATTGTCGCACTATAATGTAGTTCTTTGGTGTAGCCCTCTAAACGGAAAGTGAATGATTTCCATACCATATTCTGCATGAAGCATGTTTTTACGCATGTAAAATATATACATTCCCTTCATTCGGTTTAGTGCACTCTATACATGTTAACCTCTACTTACCTGCAATTTCTCCTATAGACGTAACGTATTTGAATTTATTTGGGTGTCCCTGTACACGAACCACTTGCTTGATCTCAACGAAAAGCTTAGTGTAGCATCCCTATATGATACACATTTAGAATGCCAAGTTTCGACTTTCTGCTATTATTTGTTTTTGAGATATGCTGATAACAGACACACACACAGAGAGACACACAGACCAACCGCTAAAAGCATGATTTATGGATTCGGGGGGACATCAAAAAGTGCAAATATAACAAAAATTCGATTTCGAAAATATCAAAAAATAATCTGGTATGTTACTCACACGGCTTTCTCTTACCCTGAAATTTTATACTATAAATACAGGTTGGAGATTAAGAGGTAAGATAACGAGTACTGTTATGTAAACCTATGTTAAACAATTCAAATTAGGCTTCGGAAGAGTTTTATATGATAATTAGTTCTGTGTGAGGGGGCTACCGCCCCCCTCAAACCAACGTTTCATTAATGGACCTACATTTATATAGAATTTAATAATGTTATTAAAATTAAAAGTTTACTTAAAATTATACACACTATTTTCACACGCAACATTCATTTAACGTTATCAATCGGTTTTAATTCATTTTTCCAACTGAGTGAAAATAATGCCTGGACCAGGAGTCGAACCACGGATCTTTGACTTACAAGGTCAACGCTCTACTAACTGAGCTATCCAGGCCGGCAACCGGTGGGCATTACTCACTCAGGGAAAACAGCATTAATGGTGTTTCCCTTACCTGCGGCTAATTCTGTCGAGCTATCTACATGATAGACCAGATGTTTCTGCCTAAAGGTTGTCTGAGTGAGTAATGCCCACCGGTTGTCGGCCTGGATAACTCAGTTGGTAGAGCGTTGACCTTGTAAGTCAAAGATCCGTGGTTCGACTCCACTTATTTCCACTCAGTTCGAAAAATGAATTAAAAAATATATGAATTTCTTCCTAATCAGTTTGATTGTGTGAGTTTAATAAACTGTTATCAATCTTGATCAAACTTCTCCAGCAACAAACTTATGTTAACTTCAAAATACAGCATTTGGATCTCCTAAAATTATTCGTTTTAAGTTACTCTAAGAGTAGTATTAACGCTAAATATCCCCAAAAAAAGTTGAATTTTTTCTCAATATTACATTAAATAATAATAATATTTTCTTTATTTTTTTTTTATGAAAAAAATCGATAACTTTATTTTAAATTATCGCAGATTGATGGTTCAACTATTCGTTTTAAAGGTATCGGCGAGCTCTTTTGAAAAATACCCATCATGAAAATTTACTCCCCACGAAGGGGGACCTCCCCCCCAGGGGGGGAGGCGAGATTCCTACACACACAAAAAGAATTTCTTAGTTGACTATCTCTATTAAGAAAAACATATATTCGTTTCATTTGGTTTACTGCAGTCTATAGATGTTAAACTCTACTTAACTGCAATTTCCCGATACCCATTTAGAATACCGAGTTTGGAATTTCTGCTACTATTTGTTCTTGAGATATGTTGATAACAGACACACAGACAGAGAGACACACACAGAGACCATTCGCTAAAAGCAAGATTTTCGTATTCAGGGGACCTCAGAACATGTAAATGTAACAAAAATTCACTTTCGAAAATTTGACCCTAAAACAATACTTTCTCTACTGTAAGGGTAAGAGAAAGTAAAAACCATGTTGAATTTAATTTTACATGTTTCGCACAAATCTTAAATAATTGCAGTAATTCATTAATCGATGATAAAATAATAATAATAAATTTTTTATACATATTTAACACGAACATACAAATCAACCTTACCTTTCTAGGTGAATCTGAAGAAACCGATGTGATGAAGTGGTCTTGGACAGTTCGTTCAACGATGTTCCTTGGATAACCATCGAGATCGGACATGTCTTTGTACTGAGTGTGTGTTTGAGATACGCTTATTTCTTCCTCCTCTTCTTTATACCGATATTTCTATAAGAAGAAAGAAATAATGCATGATTTTAGGTAAGCATACTACAAAACAATTATCTAACATTTAACTTACAAAACAGGCGATTTAACAATTGTATAAACGTAACACTTTTAGTTATAACATTTAATGCGCATATCTCAGATAGTATCCAAGCTTATACGCGTATCCATTTTTTTTTTTTTTTTTTTTTTTTTTTTTCTTTTAAAGAAGAAAAATCTATAAATTATTACTCAACTACTGTAGGAAATGGAAGTATGATATTCGATCAAAAATTCCGATATCGAGTTTTCACCTGATTTACATATTTTAAGGTCTCCTCAGCCCCCCAAAAAAACTTTTTTGCAATGGGTCAGTTTTTGAGGGAGAGAGGAGGAATCTTCTGCGCATCATATTTCCGAAATAAATAAAGACGAAAGAACAATGAAACAAAAATTGAGAGAGGTCTGATGTACAGATGATTTTGTCAACTTAGAGGTAAATTGGAAGACCGGAAGTAAGTGAGTTCGTATCTCAAAAACAGCAAGCAATTTTTTTTCAAAATTGCTACATAAACTCATTTTCTGCTGTCTTCCGTGTGTATTAGTTGGTTTCTACAGTAAAATTGATAAGCGTCCTGTATAGGTAGGTCAGTTTTAGGTCTCTCAAGTTAGTTTCTTAAAATCGGTTCTAGGAATTCTTTTCAACTCCCTTTTAGATGTACTTTCGTACGTAATTGTTAATTTTCGGTGAACAGATGAGTTTGGCAAGTTTTGGTGAAAATCGGAAGTAAGGCCGAAAGTCGATATTTCAAAAACGCTGACAATTTTCTTCAATTTTTTTTCAGGTAAATCCCTTTTTAGACGTCCTTTCACATGTATCATTTGGTTAGGTATAGTACAAGAAAATTGACAGGCATTCTGCTTATGTATGTCAGTTTTAACTCTGGGAGATTAGTGTTTCAAAAAAAAAAAAAAAGGCACTACTGATTATTTTTAACTATGTAAACTTGCTTTTATATGTCTTTACGACGCATGTCTTAGTTTGCTCTTACAGGAAAATTGTTGGGTGTTTGATTTGTTAGTGCGGTCATAAGACTAAAAAAAATAACCTAACTTCAAAAATAGTTTATAATATGTATGCAGTAGTACGTATAAGAAGTCGTGTAATTGTTACACACCGAATAATTATATTATTTTCGATGTAACACTAAACATGCAACGATAAATTTATGTTTAAAACAGTTTTGCACTTTTAATTACACTTAACCCTAGAACACTACTGTACGTAAACTTTACGTGCGGTTTAACCCTAATTGGTTCTTTTCTGCCTTTTCCCTTGTACTAATACACTTGTTCGACCCTGGATGCTTCGAAATAATTATTCAGTTAATGAAAAGTTAGTAATATTGGGTAAAACAGCAAATAATTAAACACATTTGAAAACAAAATCAATGTAATATAAGCAAATAAAACAAATTTTACAGGTGCACGTAAATTTTACGTATCTCTAGTGATAGCGGTAGATATGAACATGCTAGTGTTCTAGGGTTAATGATATTTCTTATTGAATGTGGATATTAATAAATTACTTCATCAAGCCGCATTTTGGGATTTAATCAGAAGAATGTTATTTTCCATATTCTAATTTTAGACTTTTTATAGACTGATTAAAATTGTAAACCATTTTTCATGACAAACTTTAAATTTCATCATAAATCAGGAGTGAATCCAGTTAAAAACAGTGACCCTTTTCCATTTCATAAAATGGATCCTTTGGCAAAGTTCAAATTCATAAAATGAATCCCTTCACAAAATTGAAATTAATATAAAATGGGATCCTCTACAAAATTCATATGTTTTAAAATAGGCCTCTTTTTAAAATTTGGTTTTATAAAGAATATTTCCCACCTTTTTCAGTGTTATTTTAAATGGTTGCTTTTCTTGGTTCAATGAAACACTATTAGCTTGATATTAAACATTATCTAAAGTTAAAACGGAAGGTTTTACACTATATATATATATATATATATATATATATATATATATATATATACACATTTATTTTATTTTTTCAATTAAAATTCACAAAATATTTATTTTTCACAAAAAAATTCGTCCCAAAATTAAAACTTGAATCGACTCCTGTAAATGACGCTATCCATTACCTGCTGGAATTCCCACTTGTCTTGAAAACGCAGACAAAAAAAAAAAAAAAAAAAAAAGAAAAATGGGATCCTCTACAAAATTCATATGTTTTAAAATAGGCCTCTTTGTAAAATTTGGTTTTTGTAAAGAATATCTCCCACCTTTTTCAGTGTTACTTTTAAATGGTTGCTTTTCTTGGTTCAATGAAACACTATTAGCTTGATATTAAACATTATCTAAAGTTAAAACGGAAGGTTTTACACGATATATATATATATATATATATATATATATTATTATTTTATTTTTTCAATTAAAATTCACAAAATATTTATTTTTCACAAAAAAAATTTCGTCCCAAAATTAAAACTTGAATCGACTCCTGTAAATGACGCTATCCATTACCTGCTGGAATTCTCACTTGTCTTGAAAACGCAGACAAAAAAAAAAAAATTCTACTGACTCGCACGAAAACAGAAAGTGCATTAATTCATCAGTCGATTTCTTAAATCATCTAGTACAGAAGTAACACGAAACTCCCAAACAATTTTTTGAAAAAGCAATGCGAAATATAATCAGTGGAACTCCCCATGCAATGCCAACGAATCAGTAAATCGAAGGATAGAAAAACTATTTCGGAGGGATTAAGACGAAAAAAGGTTTCTTTCAAAAATAGTTTTGGAATAACAGGAAACATTCAATCAATCAGGAAGCACAGGATGCAATGCGCATTAAAAAATAGCAAAACATTTCCGACTGAAATATCTCACGGAAAAAGGAAAAAAAAAAAAAAATGTTGTAGATACTAAAAATTTTTACAGTAAGTGTTACCTTTTATAGTTACTTAGCATAAGTAATCTGAAATTGCTACTGTCCCCCCCCCTTTAATTTTTATAGAAATTTTTATGCATTGCACAAACACAAGTGCATATATTAACAAGGGGGAAAAAAAAAAAATCAAAAATTTCGCTGAAAACTGCGCTAAAAAAAAAAAAAAAAAAAAAAAAAAAAATCGAGCTCCGATACCTTTATTGCTGATTCTTATGTAAAATGACTTCCCGAATCCGAATATGACTGCCATTATGCCCAATCACCCATCGTTTTCTAGGCACATCACCCCCTCCCTCAATTTTTATCACTGTTCGGTAATTTTATGACCATAAACTTGATTTGGAGAATAAAATAGAATTAATTTAATACCTAAAAACAAAAAAATTATAATGTTTATTTAATAACATTAATAATTAATTTAAAAAAATATAAGAAATGTATTACATAATTTCAGCGGGAAATACTCCCCTAAATTTTCCCCTTGCCGCAAATGTTCATGTTTTAGAATTTTCCAACTCTGTAGCCCTTCAGAAGACATCTAACAGTTAACAAAATCCTCCCTCCCCCTAAAATCAAATTTATAGCCATAAAATCACATAAAAGTGATAAAAATAGGGGTCTGTCCCTAAAAAACGGTGGGTATAGGGCAAAATAGACGACATATTCAGATTCAGGAGGTCATTTTACATGAGAATTTGCAAAAATGGTTGTTGTGGGCAATTTTCATGCCGAGCAGTGTTATTATTAATTTCCCCCTAAATTTCCCCCTTGCCGCAAATGTTCATGTTTTAGAATTTTCCAACTCTGTAGCCCTTCAGAAGACATCTAACAGTTAACAAAATCCCCCCCCCCCTCCCTCTAAAAATCAAATTTACAGCCATAAAATCACAAAAAAGTGATAAAAATAGGGGTCTGTCCCTAAAAAAAACGGTGGGTTTATAGGGCAAAATAGACGACATATTCGGATTCAGGAGGTCATTTTACATGAGCATTTGCAAAGATGGTGTTCGGGGCAATTTTCATGCCGAGCAGTGTTATTAACACTTTCCGACCCTACGTACACATTGAACGTTCTATATACTTTGCCTACGGACAGATTAAAGGAGAGAAATACAGACGGAATGAATTCAGAATCTCTCGTAAACACTGTCGTAAAGTGTTAAAAACGCTTAACACAAACAGAAGTCAATTCCAGCAATTTCCAATTGTAGCCCTTAACCTGATCAGGTTATCGCTTTTTTCGGCACCTTGTCAGTTTATCATGGGTCTTCTATTCATAACTTTTGAACAAATTGAGATATTTAAAAAATTCAGATTGCATAATAAAATTTAAAAATGGTATTTTTACAGAAAAAATCATGGGCACGAGGGATAGGTATTTCTTCTATATATGAATGCTTAGGTTTGAGACAAAAGAAAAATGGCTCGGGTCTCCAACGACCCACGAGAACTTGATCGGGTTAATGTATCTCAGAATCTTAGTGTATCTACGTATGTATTAACGTTAAATATACTTCTTTTAGCATATGAACAGTAAATGTCAATTACACTATGATTTATGCAGTACATATTTACTTAGATATGATTTATAAAAATGCCTCTCATAAAACGCAATGTATTGGCATTCTTTTCAATGTCCCTGTATAAAAACCATTAGCGCTATTTATACCATTTTAAATAGGGAAACATGCCATAGTGAACTTGAATAACATATATCATTTTCAAGAAATTCTAGAAATATGTCCAAATGTTACAGGCGGGCAGACGGACAGACAGACAGTTTAACTAAAATCATAATTAATCATAAAGACTGTTAAAAACGCTTAATGAAAACAAAAATTTAAATACAGGAGTTTATGATTATAGCCCTTAATGTAAAGGAATGTATTTTTATGTAGCCCTGTAAATCTTAATGCTAATCATACTGTATTCAAAGTTTTTTTTTTTTTTTTTTTTTTTTTGGGGGGGGGGGGGGGGGAGGTTGCATATAAATAATGTCAATTTCATTATGATTTGTGCAAAATAAAGGTATTAAATTTTATGGTTTATAGAAATACCTCTCATAGAACGCAATGCTTTGGAATTATTTCAGGTGTCCCTGAACACAAACCAGGGATGGTATTCATACCAGCATATATCAGTTTCAAGGAATTCCATTAATATTTACGGGAATTAGAGCGCGGGCAAACTGGCAAACCAAAGTCATAAACACTTTTCAACTTTGTTGGAAAGTGTTAAATAATAATAATAAAATAAACAAAAAATAGCGGCCAAGTTGAAATGGTAATTAAAATTCAAAACTAAAAATTTTAAACAACTTAATTATTATTATTTTTTTTTTCTGTTAAATATATAAAGCATGCATACATGTTTTATGAAACAATATATCATTACACTGTAGCAACGAAATTCAGAAAACAAAATAGCTTAGCAACAAAATTAAGGACTGTAACTGTAACAGATATGTAACTTTTATTTCATTTAAAATCATTGCATTGCTCATAGACTAAATTTAGATGTTTGCATTAAAAAAAAAAAAAAAAAAAAAAAAAAAATAAGAAACAATACAGCATTACACTGTAGCAACAAAATTCAGAAAAGAAAATGGCATGGCAACAAAATTAAGTACTGTGACTGATATGGAACTTTTATTTCGTTTAAAATCATTGCATTGCTTACAGGCTAAATTTAAATAGAGTAAGCTAAACTAACTATAGAGTACATCTTTAAAAAATTTACAGCACGTCAGGAGTGACTGTGATTGTGATTTCATTAAAAAATGCTCGAAATTTTAGCAAGAAGTTTTTATATGGGAACAAAATACAGTAACCGCCGTTTAATAAATTCACTGGTTAATAAAATCAGCCGCTTAATCTGATCAAATTGCCAGGAGCGGAATAAAATCAATACAAACTACTTTAAAGCCGCCGCTTAATAAAATCATCATCGCCGGTTAATAAACTAAAAAATATCTCCTCAGCAGCCAAAAATATCATTTTTATGCTCACTAATTTTTTTTTTTTTTTTTTTTTTAAACATTGTGTGTGTGTTTTTTTTTTTTTTTTTTTTTTTTAAATAGAAAAAGGAATTAAAGCTCAACAAACCCTCCATTATTGTCGAAGATTTTACACTTGCATCACAGTTAAAAATTAAACACCCTATAACTTATCTCCGTAACAATTTCAAAGAAAGTATTCTTCAGAACGCAGTAATAAGTTACAAATTTCATTTGAAATGATATATATATATATATATATATATTTAAATTTCTAATTATTAAAAGGCAATTTCCAGTTCTTATTTGAAAATTATTGTAATTCATGAAGTTTAAATGGGAAGGTTTTAAATTTATAAGAACAGCGTGAACTTTTGGTAAAGTAATGATGATTTTCCTCAAACGAAAGTGCACGGGAACTTGGAATGCTTTTAATTTACTTATATCGAAGAAACAATTAATTATTTATCTATCAAAAATTAATTAATATTGTTTACTTATTCCATTATTCGTTACCTTTTCAAGTTTCTTTCCAAATTCAGGGAAGTAATACCTTTTCTTTAACTGCAGGAACATTCGCCGGATATAAAGATCAGCCGCTTAATAAAATCACTTTGGCTCAGAACGAATGTGATTTTAATAAGCGGCGGGAACTGTATATAATTTATTACAGGGAAGTCCAATCCTCTCATTGTAGAAAATATTAATTTTAATTAACTGTCATGTGAAACTGATTTTTTTAGTCTTATTTTATGAATTAGCTATCAGAAAACTGCAATTTTGGTATTGCAAACGAAATAAATACCTGAAATCAGGTAAATTACCTGAACACACACCTGGAGCACGTTAAAGGCATTGTAAATATTACAGGAATTCTCCTAAAATGTTCTAGTAATAAGGCAATTCTCTTTAATAATATGAAAATTGTTAATTCGAGATTTTTTTAAGGCCGCAAATTAAAAGATTTAAAGAGTTTTTATTATTGTTATTATTTGTTTAAATTACCGAATATTCTAAATGTGAAAAATGCTCTCTAACTGCATTCTCATTTCAGTTATATGAGGAGCAAACATTCAAACCGTGTTTTCTCCTTCGAATGCAATTTTTCAGAAAACACAAAAAACTGATAAATTAAAAAATAACCCTTCATAGACCGTAATTATAATTTGTTTAGTTGTATTATTGGTTACTAGGAAGATCTGTAGGCCTACTTTGCCTAATAAACTTAGAGTTAATTAGAAAAATGCATTTGAAATTTGGAGAAAGCATGTTTTGACCGAAACACAGAGGAGAAAACATGTTTTGAATGTTTCCAATGTGGAGAAAGCATGTTTTGACCGAAACACAGAGGAGAAAACATGTTTTGAATGTTTCCAATGTGGACAAAACATTTTTTTAATGAAAAAGTATGTAGCTCGAATATTGATGAAATAACATTCTTAATGTAATAAAGTAATTAACAGAACAGATTTTGTTATGTAATTATAAAATTAAATTAAATATTTACGCTTGAAAAATCATCATGCAACTTGTAGGGAAGAACTAAAATTTTTAAGCCAATTTGAAATTTAAATTTTTAAACCAATATCTTCACTTAAGCAATTTCATGCTTCCTCTGTTTCTTCATATTCTACATGAAAGTTATTAGTAATGATATCTTTATACCATTTAAAATCAGGCTGATTTTTTCACTCTTCACCATACAGTAATTGTAAAAGTTTGTCTACGTCATTCTGATGCCTTTGAGATGAATTCTCTTACCTTGTTTTTTTTTTTTTTTATTAATGCTTAAGTGGCTTTTTCTATCACCTCCTCTCTTTTCCTCAATAGGTTCACCAGCATGTACCTTAGTAACAATATCGGCTAGCATTGTACGACCTATTTTAGTTATAGCCATGAAATTGTTTTTACACACAGGAATTCTCCTACCACTGCTACTAGTAATAAAATAAGAAGAAAATGCATGCTGTAAGCCAGATGATTGCGATTTATTTTGGGTTGGGTTATTAGGTCTACGTCAAGTTACATTTTTTGTAAAAACCAATGAGGCTATAATAGAATCTTGTCGCTGTTTGTCCGGAATTTCGTAAAGTCTATCCCGAAACTTCTTAACGTCATTAGGTCTAACATCAGTGCATGAAAAAGTATTAATAGAATGTTTGCATTGAGCATAAATGTTGTTATCTAAAGGTGCTGAATATCGTTTCTTTTTCGCTTCTTTTTTTTTTTTTTTTTTCACCAATTCTCTGTCTTTTTCTAGTTCCATAATTAGAAGTACTCACTAATACACCATCTATTAATTCTTCCATTTGAAAATAAATAAATAAATAAATAAAAATAAATAAATAAATGATAATAATAATAAAGTGCACTCCTCTAAAATGAAGAAAACAAGACAGAACTAACGAAAAAACAAACATAAAAGCTGGTACATGTACGAGTCACGCGACCAGAAAGAGCAGTACTGACTGGTTGGCTGGAGAAATCACAGTTTGACTGAAAACAGGCTCTGGAGGAAACACTGTTTGATTGAAACCCCAACTTTCTAAGAGCATTTATAATGTGATAAAAATTATTTTGGTTTAAAATAATAGTATAATTTTGTGCTATTTAATGTTGAGTTCACAGAAAAATCACTAACTCATTTTTTTTTTATTTTTGGAGAAAACACGGTTTGAATGTTTGCTCCTCATATTTGTATTAGGCCAGTTAATGGTTAGACGAGCTTTAATAAAATGAAATTTGGCTCCCATCTCCTTCTTACAATATCCTCGTCTCCACTAAATCCAATGTAACTTAATCAGAAAATGTGTTTAAAAAATTACTCCTTACCATTTTCTTTCTTTCTTTTTTTTTTTTTTTTTTTTTTTTTTGTAATTCCACTTTTACATTCGGAAAATTCACAACCATTAAGTTCGTTTTCTAAAAATTTATTTATTTTAATTTTAAAATTAAAAATGCGAAAAATTAAATAATTGCATTTTTGTCACATTTGGCTGTAAAATGAAATATGTTAAATTTTTAGAAAACAAGTTACTAATTTCACGGTTGTAAATATTCCGAATGTATAAACGGAATTTAAAAAACTACATTTGGTAATGAGTAATTTTATAAGCAAATTTCTCTTGAGAGTTACATAGAATTTAGTGACTAGATATGGAGAAATTATTTCCAACAATCTTTAAAAGTTACTATGATTTCAATTAGTCTATCTATCCGCTAGTCATGGCATATGAATTAGTGTATTTAGTTTATATTTGCTCGCTTCTCTAATTTCTGTTGATATTTTTTAAATGCCCTGATATTAATATCTGATATTCGAGTTCATCTAGTGAAAATGGTGTAATTAAGGCTACTGGTTTCAACACAAAGATTCACACAAAAGATTTCCAATGCATTATGGTCAATGAGAGGCATATTTTCAAAGCATAATTTAATATATTTTTACTGCATATACCTTAACGAAATAAGTATATACTTTTAAGATATACAAAAACATTTTTCTTGTTTTTTTTAAAAAAAAAAAAAAAAAAAAAAAAGCATGAGAAGCGTAATTGATTAGTTTTTTAATCCTCACGAAATTGCTTTGATTCGTTATAAAGGAAAATTGCATAACATGATTTTTCAGTGTAGTCAGGATTATTTAGTACAACATATGATGCGTACGTAAAGTTTAGATGGTGCACATGGCTACATAAAAGAAATCTTTATCATGCTTTCTTTTTATAAATAAAACTATAAAGATGCTTTTATGAGTCTTTTTACCGCATAGCTGAAACAAAATATACTTTTGTATACTTGCTGTTTTTAATTAACAAATTTCCCTATAAATGGTGACCGGAGACGGTGAATATATATGAGGGAGAGGGGAGGGGAGCCTTAAAGCTGGGTGTTATTTTTTAAGATAAGAGTTTATTATTTAAAAATAAAACCTAGATCGTTTTTCGAAATATATTATAATTATATACAAATACAAATAGTATAATCCCAACTATCCAAATAATCCTTTTAATATAATTTGTCTTACAAAGCGGATTTTACTTCACATTACGGTTACAGATAACAAGACTGTTCTTTCTTCGATAATGCAGCAAAGATATAACTGATATATTCAGATAACAATTCATTAGAGAACAGAAAAATTAAGAACCCTTTTCTAAGGGAATGTTAAGATAAAACACGTAATACCAGACAAAATTTTTTCTTTAGTTTCACCAGATATTTAAAAATGATCAATTCAATACAATTGCCAACTTAAAATACTCCCAAAATCGAACCGTAAAACAATTCTAGCTACTGAGCAATTATTCAAGCATATAATAAAACAACAAAGACGGTAGGTTTTTTTTTTTTTTTTTTTTTTTTTTAAGAAGAGAAAAACAGTAAATCTTTGAACAAACCGCACTTAAACAGAAAGTAAACTGCAGCGCACGTTTCGGATCGAGATATTCAATTCGGCCTAAAAAATAATAAAACTGCGCATTACCATTTCACAGCAAGAAGTGCCACCATGTTTTCAGTAAAAATCACAGTCTAAAACGTGTCTTTTAATTTCTTTCCATTTTGATTATATTTTTACAAAACTTGATTTCTTTCAAGCTTCTTATTAACTGTCATTTTCTTCTCCCTGATAATCTTAAAGAAAGGGGTTCGTGAGGGTTTGCAGATTAAACAGTAAGAGTAATAGAGAGAATAATACTAATAAAAACAAACAAAATAACATTTTATATATTCGCTAATAAAAATATGACAAAGATTTTTTTTTTTTTTTAATGTATATTTTGTTTGCTAGAGCGTTCGTTAAATGTGCAGATGTATATAATTTCAATAATTTTCTCTAAAGACAGACTTTTTTTTTTTTTTTTCTTTCGTATGAAACAAAATGGACCACTTGAAAAACTTTATTTTATTTATTTATTTATTATTTTATTTGGAAACAAGTCTAAGAAATAATAAAATTGAGAGAAATCGTGCCCCCCCCCCAAAAAAAAGGGGGGGGAGGTCATATACAAAAGCACTTTAAACATCCTAAAAGCGACTGTTTTTTATAATATAAAAATATTATTTATTTTATACAGTTGTATGTGGTATATGGACTTAATTGTATACCTTCTAAATTACAAGTTATAACTTTCAATATATATATATATATATAAAAGATGTTAGAAAAATTAAGTAAAATTTTTAATTTCACAGTAAAGCGAAACTCCTCCGATAACGGTCGTGTTTTGTCAGACGAAAGAGTGAAAAAGTATTTTAGGAATTGGAAAGAAATTCACTTATAATACTTCTAATTTTCATTTACAGTTTTCTATTCATAATAAAAAGCTAAGTATTTACGTTGTTCTTAAAATATATACAGTTGAACCTCGTTAACGTGAACACTGTTAATGTGAATTACTTTTAACATGAACTGTTTCGACAGTCCCCGTCAAAATAAATATTAGTTTAGTTATATGAAGATTAGTTACTGATAACATGAACTACTGATAAGATGAAAAAAAATTTTAACCCCCTAGAGATTCACGTTAACGAGGTTCGACTGTAAATATATACAGTGGGTACAAAAAGTATTTGCACACATAGATTTTGCACACATAGAGATTTGCACACATTTCGTTCATAATTAATAAAAAAAAAAAAAAAAGCAATAAGAAATACAAAAATTGGTACTGTTAAATCAGAACAAGTTTACTCATCTAAACTAATTAGAAAAATACAATAATATAAACAAAAACAACTTTTTTGTAACAAAATTAAAATATCATATGTCAAAAAAGTATTTGCACACTTGTATAAATACAAAAGAAATGTAATACTTAGGAAAATTTCAGGTAACTAATATTTAGTATGCATTCCATTAGCATCTATCACTGCTTGTAATCTTGCTGGCATTGATTTAATCAAATTTTCTGTAAGAGTAGGGTCAATGTTAGACCACTCCTCAATAAGTGCTTGTTTAAGAGTAGATTTGCTTGAAATCTTCCTTTTTCTTATTTTTAAATCCAACGAATTCCACAAATTTTCCAAAGGATTTAAGTCTGGTGATTGTGGTGGAGTGGCAAGTCTTCTAGGGACATTATAAAGCAACCACATTCGTGTTATACCGGCAGTGTGCTTGGGATCATTGTCTTGCTGAAAATAGTAGGAATTACTGATACTCAATTTTATTGCACTTTGTGGCAAATTATCTCGCAACACATCAACATAGGTTTGAGCTGTCATATGCCCATCAATGAAACACAAATTACCTACTCCTTTGCTAGCTATGCATCCCCAAACCATAGCAGAGCCTCCTCCATATTTAATTGTAGGTACTACACTTTTATTAAGAAAAGCAGTGCCAGGTTTCCTCCAAACTAATCTCTTACCATCTGATTTAAAAATATTGAACTTACTCTCGTCAGAGAATATGACATTTTTCCAGAAATCAATTGGCTTATTGATATAATCCCTAGCGAATTCAAGTCTCTTCAGTCTATTTCGTTCACTTATAAAAGGTTTTTTCCTTGGAGATCTCCCATAAATTTGTGCATTATGCAGGACATTTCGAACACTTTGGGCACTAATTTGAACTCCAGATGTTGAAGCAACATCATTGGCTAATGTAATTGCACTAACAAATGGATCTTTTGATGCTTCTCTTACGATTTTCCGCCTAATTCGCTGTGAAAGTTTCTTTGGACGTCCGGAACGCAACTTATTTGCGGTAGATCCTCTTTCTTCATGACGTTTTACAACATACCGAACAGTAGAGAAGCAAACATTTACTTTTTTGCCTATTTCTCGATAACTTAGGCCATTTTCACGAAGTGAAACAATTTTTTCTCGCAACGAAATCGGCAATTCACATTTCTTAGGTGCCATCACAATTTGAAGTCGACAATCTACTGATAAAGTATCCATAAAATTTCCTTTTATAGTCTTACTTACGTATGTAATTTACTGCGGGATGAATATCATATAATTTACATAAAAATACAGAATTGTTAAAAGTTGAGTTCAGTGTGCAAATACTTTTTTGACATAAGATATTTTAATTTTGTTACAAAAGAGATTTTTTTATCTAAAATATTGAATTTTTAAAATTAATTTAGATGAGTAAACTTATTCTAATTTAGCAATACCAATTTTTGCATTTCTTAATGCTTATTTTTATTAACTGCAAACAAAAATCTATGCGTGCAAAAACTTTTTGTACCCACTGTATATATATATATCGTGTATAAGTTTTATAAATTTATTGAATTGTTTAACTTGAATATAAATACATATAATACAAACAAATGTGTGTGTGCACATAAGTGTATATACTTTTATATATTCTTCCTTAGCCTAGTAGTAGAAACATTGCAGCACAGTAGCAAGTACTGCAGATTGTTTAAGACTCTGCAGATTAATTTAACATCTTAAAAAAAAAAAACAGACTTAAAAATACAAATATAACTTACATTACGTCTCTAAATTAGAATACTTGTTAAATATACTAGATTTTTTTTTTTTTTTTTTTTTTTTTTGTAGATACAAGTTTTGCACATTTTATGAATTGCTAATACTAGTCGGGATTAAAGATGGGAATGGTCCGAAAAAATAAATAAATAAACAGAAATTTGGGGGGGGGGGGGGAGACCAGTTTATTTCTTTTTTTTTTTTTTTTTTTTCCCGGTTTATTTCCACCCGGCAAAATTGAAAATTTTGAAATTTCTAGCATAAAATAACGTACTTGAAAATTTATATTTGCAATGCGATGCTTTTTTCTTGAAATATTTTTTCATGTGCAGTATCTTACATGAAAACACTGATTTTGATAATGTTCATATTTCAAAAATAAAGTTTTAACCATGTAATCAAATGGTAATCCTGAAATATTTAAGTATGTATTATAATGACTTCCCTCCCATCACATTCATTTGAAATTGCATATTCTTTTCAAGTTCCTTTTTACTTCAATCTTTTTTCTTGAATATATGTATCCTTATAATTGTCTAACTGTATTATTTTAATGTGTGTGGATATATATTACACACACACATATATACAGGCATGAGAGTGCAGAAAATTAAAAACAGGGGAAACACGCGTGTTCATAAAATTAATTTCAAATGAAAAATAACGTGCACCGGGAAAACTATACAAATGTGTTCATAAAATTTATTTGAAATGAAAAATAATGCTCACAGGAAAAAACTATTATACAAAATATTTTAAAGTGACAAATTAAACTAAAAGAATAATACATCAACCCAATAAAACATGTGTTTAAAAAAAAAAAAAATTAGTTAGCAATCAACTTTTAATAACTTTGACTGATGGTGGAAAATGGGAAAGGGGGGGGGGTAAAAAAGTAGTTCATGAGTGAGAGATATTAAACACAATTCTACTTTTTTGTGGGTTCTAGATGAATATCATAAATTAAGTTCAAAATTAATACTGACATTTTTGTTGTGGATGGATAAATATTCAAAAATAGAAGGCTTCCCGCAGAATGTTTGATCGGAGATGGTTAGAGATGAAAAAGGGGGGGGGACGGAAAAAAATTACATGAGTGAGAAATATTGAATAATTCTGTTCTTTTATATGTTATTAAATGTGATAAAGCACGTTTAAAATGATTATTTACATTTATATTTTGGATGGAAAAAGATTGAGAATCTAAAGTTTTTCGTGGAGTGTTTGAACATTGATCATTATTGGAGTTTGATTTTAACAAAATAAAAAACCGCGAAATCAACGAAAATCACAAAAAAGCGGAAAATCGCGGATCCGCGGAAAATTCTCATGCCTGTATATATAAATGCATGTAACAGTTAAGAAAAGGAAAAAAAAAAAAATACGCAACTACTTTCTGTCAAAAAATTTATTTCACAATTAAAAAAAAAATTATATCTGCAAAAACCTACTTGTTTTATGTCCTTTACGTCTGAGTTAATAAGTTTTATATTATAACAGGGTGGGCTACACTGTTAAAAATTTCTGTAAATTTAATGTAAATATTTATCCAGAGTCTCTGTAAATTTATAGTTATTCTTAGTTAAAAGTGAATAATCGAGATTCTCAATCTTTATTCTGTATTTTTACTTAATTTATTATTTAATTTTTTAATTAAAATTAAAAATGACTGTTTCTACTTTAGAAAAAGCATTCCATGTCCAAAGTATACTCTCACCAATAATTAATTAAATTAATATTAGTTATTAAATTGAATGTATAAGATATGTTTTTTAACATCTCCGTTTATTTTTCTCTGTAATTTTACGCAAGACTTAAGATAATAGATTACACAGAGTTTTCTGTTGAAATTTTTAACAGTGTAGTAGTCAGGGAATCATGGAAAAATCAAGGAATTTAGGTGAGTCTAGAAAAATCATGGAATATTCAGGGAATTTTGACAAATTTTGTGGAAATATACCATATATGAATGCTCGTTATTGTAAATTGCTAAACTGTTCGATAATTTTATGAATTTTTTGGGGTGTAAGTCAGAAAATGTCAGGGAATTTAGAAAAGTTCCAATGTTAGCCACCCTGTATAAAAAAAACAATAAATCAGTAATAAAATGTTGTTTTAATTTCTGAAGTTCAATTAACTTTAAATTAATCTTTGCGATTAATTTCATTTTATGTGAAAATCTGAATTAGAGTCCAGCGTCAAATCCGTTAAGTCGATTTTACCCGAGCCTGACCTGCAATCAGGTTTGGGTCTAACTAAATATTTTCTCTTGCTTGTTAGATTAGGTTCAGGTTGATTGATTGGTTTTTCTTATGGGTCAGGTTGACTGAATTTTTCTCCTGGGGGCTGGGCTGACTGATTTATTTTTCTTGTGGGTCGGGTTCGGATTAGGTTGACTGATTTTTTTTTTTTTTTTTTTCCTGTGGGTTAGGTTAAGTTTTCAACGAGTTGGATCGACTTAAGAACATCTTTCAAAAATTTTATCATAACAAACAAAACTTTGTTTGATATAATTATAAACATACTACATATTCCCATGATTAAATATATACGTATACACAAATTATTACATACATATAGCAGAAAGGCAATAGACAAAGAAAAATCATATATATATATATATATATATGCTAAACTTAAAACATATTTTTGTACTCTTGAAGTACACAACACACATAAATGGTTAAAAATTATTAATACATTTTTTTAGATTTTTAATTTTTTAACTTAGTGTATCATTAACTCCATTTTAAAATTTCGGGTCCATGATTTTTTTTTTTTTTTTTCCGGTTTGATTCTAATCTAAATTCATTGCATAAATGCTGCTGGGAGATGAACATTCCATTGGAATGCACACCCTGTGGAAAATTAATGGTTGAATGACGATTTGACTAGTTTTTGGTGTTTTGTACAAGGAAAGGTATTGCCAGTTATGAAACAGAAAAGCTCATTTTTTAATAGTAAAAGCTTTTTGAGTATTTATGTTAAGAAAAAATAATATGAGTTGCATGTATTTTTAAATATTTAACACTTTATATTTTCTAAGATATTATACCTATTAAGAAACCTTATTTTTATCTGTAAAAATTAAATTTTTCCAGAAAAAAACCCGGAAAAAAAAAAAAAAAAAAAAACTTTTTTTTCACTGCCTCAAATTTTCCGGAAATTTTACATCTCTACTCGTGATTTCAGACTTGTTCCGGCATTCTTGGATCGCAGACCAATTTTGTTTAGCTGCAGATAGATACAGAAAATTCTGCCACTGGATCTCTTAGAAACAATTATACATAATGCATATTTACTAAATATGTTGTATACACTTGATCCCAGAAGCAGAAACAATGCATCACGGCAGCGAACGCTGCAGTTTGATTTTAGCATTTCAATAAGAAATGTCAGGTTTAAAAAATACAGATGTAATATACATTTATGTCATTACATTATTGTACTTGTTGAATATTTTCAATTTATTTTCGTTGAAAAGGCAAATTTTACATATTTTATGAATTGCTAAATACTTCTTGTGCTACCAGACTTGGTTTCAGTATTCTTAGATCGCAGACAAATTTTCTTTTGCTACAGATTTATACAGAAAATTCTGCTACTGAGCACTTCATTTAATTATATAATTTGATGAATAATATTTTTTTGCATTAATTTAAAAATGTACTTTTAAGAGCTGAAATATACTCAGTTTTATATAATAACAATCTAAGACATTAATTTTCATTCTAGGGAATCTTTTGTATTGATTGGTTTGTAGAAGCAGTAGTAGGCCGTTACCGTTCATTGGTTTCGCCGGAAAACCAAAAGATTTATATATATATATATTAGTTTAGCAATTTTTAAAAGAAAACATGGAGTGAACATTAAAAGATTAACAGGTAAGCAATTTCGTAAAATGATAACGGATTTAGAACAACGCTTTTAACAAATGAAATAATTGAACATGATGTTTAAGCAGAAATACTAATACTTCTTATAGATTTCAAAAGAATATACAAACTCCATATAAAAGCAATTAATCAAATCAAATTTGGCACACCATCCACTACAAAATCATTTTTGTACAAACGTTTAAAAAATATAAGGATAATAAAAACGTCAAAATAAGAAAATAAGTATAATAAGTACTTCTGCTGAAAGAGAAGAAAGAAAGAAAAAACTGCATTCCTTAAAATTGTTGAGAGAATAAACATCGCTGAAAGTTCTGTCATTCTCTTTGTCTCATTCTAAAACAGAAAATTCGCATCTGCCACTCGTGATACAAAAGCATAAAAATCAATGCAAGTTAAATTACACTTCTTGATTATTCATTTTGATGCTTTAACAAGTAAGCACTTTTATAAAACTATAACTTATTTAGCACATCCCTTTTAACAAGTGTAAAAATTGAACAGGATAATTAAATAACGATATTGATTAGCAAGTTTATGGACAGTCAAATACAGAATTTGTAAGAATATACAAATCAATGCAAAATCGTCCAAAAACATAATCCTTCAAATATAAAATCAATTAATCACAATTCACGCATTCACAGCAAAATTACTTTTTGCAAATATGTTAACAAAATACAAAAATAAAAACAACACTCCAAGTTGGGGAGGGGGGGGGACTCCTGTTTTAAAGTTGTTGAGAAAATAAACATTTATGAAAGTTCTTTTCTATTCCTTCTCCCTCTGGAAAAATAAATTCGCATCTGCCACGCGTGATACAAAAGCATAAAAATCAATGCAAGTTAAATTACACTCCTTGATTATTCATTTTGATGCTTTAACAAGTAAGCATTTTCACAACACGATAACGGATTCAGCACATCGCTTTTAACAAGTGTGGAAGCCGATTATGTAGATTCGAAGCTACTCATCGTGGAGAGCCCTCGTGTGTGCCAGAAGAGGAAATCTCCAGAGGAGGATGGGGATGAATTGCGGTGGTTGGGTGGAGAGAGAGTCCCCCTCTGTTCCAATCATAATTTCCGCATTAGGCCGCGGTGCATTTACCAGAAACGGACAATGAGCGACATATGGTCGCTTGTCGAACGAGCGATTTTGAAAATGAGGCTGTAAAATATGATTGAAACAACTCTAAATAAAATTTAGAGAAGCGGTGAAAAAAGTAGGGGGAAATTTTTCAGAAAAGCATTTTAAACCAGGCTGTAAGTTATTCGTTAAAACACAACACAGTGGGATGCTTTACAGAACCAAAACTTGTAAAAAAAATGTAAAAAAAAAAAAAAAAAAAAGGTTTTAATCAAAACAAAAATTCACGTGATTTTCGAGTGATGAACTGACAATGAATGAAGTATTAAAAATGATTATTTTTTAATTAATAACGCATTTAGTATGTAATAAAGATTTTATCTTTATGGGACTAAAAAATATATTGGAATAAAATTATCTAAGATATAAACTTCAAAATGCATTAAAAAATAAATAAAATTTTAATTGATGAAATATACATGTACCAGGGATGGAACACGGGCGCAGAACTCGTACCATTATTTGTTTAAGCAGTTTCTGTGCATTTAGTATCTTTGATTTAAGAAGTAGAAAAATTTATTTCATTGATAGTGGTATGAATTCTGCGCCCGTGTTGCATCCCTGAAATACGTTAAGCAGATATTTTAATAAATTCAACAACATTCTAATTAAAAGTTATCAGAAAAATTCTGATTTAGATTTTGATAAGAGGAATAAAATTTAGAATTGAAACTTCCCAGCATGCAAACCCCCTGAAAATTGCTACTTGCAGGCAGATAGAGGACATTCATTAATGATTTATCACGTGGCTACCTATAATATGTGATACTTAGAAAATACTTCATACATTATAAGGGAAACTAAACATTCGAAATGAAAAATTTCTATAAAAAGAAATAATTTATCATGATAGCAAAATTAAAACGATGGGTAACCCATGAAAGTTATAGCATATAAAACTATTGATAAGCAGTAAACTTCATATTTATATATATATATATATATATATACTAGCAGGCTTCGCTGGTCACTATTTTTAAATGAATCACTATAATTAATGAATTCTCAAAATTGCATAATTTTTATCATCTGAAAAAAAGAAAAAGAAATTTTCATCGGGAAAAATGTCGCACCGGGTCCCCACTGCTTTTGACAGCGCAGGCGATTGTGCGCTGCGCGCGCGCATTTATGTTTTACATTCTTAAGGGGACATACGACCCGAAGAACTTCAAAAAACATCGATTTAATTATAGTCTTTTTTTAAGTAAATTATTGCTAACTAATCTTCATTGGGCATGCCTAATTTTTACCTATAAGCTTATTATGCATTTTGAAATTAAATTCTTTGAATTTAAATTCTGTGGAGAATTATTTAATAATGTATGTGTTAATAATAAATGTGTTTTTTTCACCTTGTGCGCAAGATATCTCTGAAACTATTTAATATTTTTTCTTGAAATTTTCACAGATTATGTAACATATCAGATCCTTCAAACTGATCCTAAATTAGTTCAAATTTAGGTTAAATATATATATATATATATATATATATATATATATATATATATATATATAAATTAAGATCATTTATTTTTTAATAAAATCTGAAGTATCATATTGTTTTGCCCCTTCGCCCACCCCCCCACCCGGCTCTTTTATAAAAATTTTACAAATTCGAAAACATCCACAATCGATTTGTAGGTATCAAAAACATCTATGTACCAATTTTGAACGATCTAACTATTTTTTTGCCCCTCCGCCCCGCTTCCCACCCCCTTAATAACTTTACACATTCGGAAATACCCTCATTCAAATTGTAGGCCTCAAAAACCTATCCGTACCAATTTTGAACGGTCTAACTGTATTTCTATTATTTTTGCCCCGTAGTTTCTACCATTCCCACTTGGGACGAATTTCTGAAATTCCAGAAATTGGTTTTTAGATACTTCTGTGAGCTATATTTTAGAGCAAAAATCTCACATATATCTTTCTTTTTTTCTTCTTGTTGTTGTTTGCGATATAAAGGATTATTTCAAATCACGTTTTGCCCCCTTCCCCCTTTAGAGATTGAATTTCTAAAATTCCAGAAATTAGTTTTTAGGTATTTGTATTACCTATATTTTAGAGCAAAAAAATCACATATATCTGTTTTTTTTTTTTTTTTTTTTTTTTTTTGTGTGTGTGTGTGTGTGTGTGTGTGTGTGTGTGTGTGTGTGTGTGTGTGGTTGTTGTTGTTTGAGATATACAGGATTATTTGAAATCACGTTTTCCCCCTTTCCTCCCTTGGGGACCGAATTTCTAAAATTCCAGAAATTAGTTTTTAGATATTTTTGTTAGCTATATTTTAAAGCAAAATTTTTACGGATACCTGTTTTTTTTTTTTTTTTTTTTTTTTTTTTCTTTTCTTTGAGATATGAAGGATTTTGTGAAATCACGTTTTGCCCTCCCTCTCCCCCTTGGAGGGCGAATTTTGTAAAATCGCTTAGTGGATGTCTACGTAACAGAAGGAACATTGTCACGAAATTTCATGCTTCTAGGTCCAGGGGTTTAGGCTGGGCGATGTTGAATCACTCACTCACTCAGTACAAACGATAATATATATATATAGACTAGCAGGCTACGTCTGCTTCGCTGGTCACTATTTTTAAATGAATCACTATATTTAATGATTTCTCAAAATTGCATTAATTTTTATCATGCTGCGAAAAAAAAAAAAAAAAAAAAAAAAAAAGAGAGAGAGAGAGAAATTCTCATTTAAAAAAATGTCGCACCGGGTCCCCACTGTCTGCGAGAGGGTAGGCCATTCTGCGCTGCGCGCGCGCATTTATGTTCGACACTCTTAATGAATTACTATATTATCATAACGGAAAAACATAAATATAAAATTAAATATATATATATATATATCCTCCCATCGGTGGAATAATCGGTCCGGGCCCCCACTGCCTGCGGCAGAGTATACAGGCACGCATGTTCCTTCACCTACCGTTCCCGCCCCTCCTAATCATTTTAGATTTTAAAAAATACTCGCAATCGTTCTCTCAGGCTTTTAAACCTAATAATACTAATTTTCAACATTCTATCTGAATTTCTTTACTTTTACGACTGCGCCCCCCCCCCCTTACCGCCCCTCGTAATAATTCTGTCCTTTCGAAAATATCCGCAATCGATTTATCGGGCCTCAAAACTTAACAAAACTAATTTTCAGCGCTCTAACTCTTATTTATATATTTTTGCCCCTTTACGCCCTTCCCATTTATCCTAATAATTTTACAAATTCTAAAATATCCGCAATCGATTTGTAAATATCAAAAACCTCTATGCACCAGTTTTGAACGACCTAACTCTATTTTTATTTTTTGCCCCTCCACCTCCCCTTCCCGCCTCCCTAATAGTTTTACAATTTCGAAAATATCCGCAATCGGTTTGTCGGTATCCAATAGCTTAATGTACCAATTTTGAACGGTCTAACTCTATTTTTATTTATTTGCCCCTATGCTCCCCCCCCCCTTTCTGCCCCTCCTAATAACTTTACGCTTTCGAAAATATCCTCATTCGACTTTCAGGCATCTAAAACCTATCTGTACCAATTTTGAACGGTCTAACTGCATTTCTATTTTTTTTTTTTTTACCCCATAGCCCCCCCCCCTTATCCCGCCCCACCTGTGACGAATTTCTAAAATTAATTAAAATAGTTTTTATGTATTTGTGGAAGCTATATTTTAAAGCAAAAATCTCACATATATCTTTTCTTCTGTTTGCGATATAAAGGATTATTTCAAATCATTTTGCCCCTTCTCCCCCTCTTGGAGGCTGAATTTCTAAAATTCCAGATATTGGGTTTAAGGTATTTGTATCACCTATATATTACAGAGCAAAAATTTCACGTGTATTTCTCTTTATGTAAGAGATATATAGGAGTATGTTAAATCACGTTTTGCCCCCTTTCCCCCCTTGGGGAGCGAATTTTTAAAATTCCAGAAATTGGTTTTTAGATATTTGTGTTAGCAATATTTTAAAGCAAAAATTTTACGGATATCTGTTTTTTTCTTTAAGATATGAATGTTTATGTGAAATCACATCTTGCCCCCTACACCCCCTTGGGGGGGGGGCGAATCTCGCAAAATCACTTCTTAAGGGGTGCTTACACTATATGTTCTTTAATCTGACCCAGTTTCCAGTCAGTGGCTCCAGTACATTTTTCTGTGCGTTGATGAGTCAGTGACTGAATGAGTGAGTGAGCGGAAGTACTCTTTTATATGTATAGACCAGCAGGCTACGCCCGCTTCGCTGGTCCCTATTTTTAAAAATCACTATAATTAATGAATTCTCAAAATTGAATTAATTTTTATCATGAGAAAAAAAAAAAAAAAAAAAATCTGATCAGGAAAAATGTCGCACCGGGTTCCCGCGCGCATTTATGTTCGACACTATTAATGAGTCACTATATTATCGAAAAGGGAAAAATATAAAATATAAAAAAATTCTTTTCTCATCGGTGGGATAATCGGTCCGGAACCCCCTGCCTGCGGCAGCGTATACCTGCGCGCACGGCGCGATTGTTCCTGCGCCAGCCGTTCCCACCCCTCTTAATTATACTTTCGAAAATATCCTCAATCGATTTATCGGGCCTAAAAACTTAATAATACTAATTTTCAACGCTCTAACTCTTATTTCTATTATTTTCCCCCCGTCGTCTATCCCAATAATTTTACAAATTTGAAAATATCCGCAATCGATTTGTAGGTATCAAAAACCTCTATGCACCAGTTTTGAACGATCTAACTATTTTTATTTTATTTTATTTTGCCCCTCTGCCCCCCTCCCTCCCTTCCTAATAATTTCACAAATTCGAATATATTCGCAATCGATTTGTAGGTATCGAAAACCTCTATGCATCAATTTTGAACGATCTAACTATTTTTATTTTATTGCTCCTCCGCCTCTCCTAATAACTTTACACTTTCCAAAATATCCCCATTCGACTTGCAGGCCTCTAAAACCTATCTGCACCAATTTTGAACGACCTAACTGTACTTCTATTTGTTTTTGCCCCATAGCCCCCCCCCCCCTACCGCTTCACCTGGGGGTTGAATTTCTAAAATTCCAGAATTTGGTTGTATATCTGTGTTTTTGTTTCAGATATACAGGATTATGTGAAATCACGTTTTGCCCCCTTCCCTCTCCCCCTTGGGGACCGAATTTCTAAAATTTCAGAAATTGGTTTTTAGACATTTATGTTAGCTATATTTTAAACCAAAAATTTTACGGATATCTGTTTTTTGTTTGAGATATGAAGGATTTTCTGAAATCACGTTTTGCCCCCCTCTCCCCCCCCCCTTGGTGGGCGAATTTTGTAAAATTGCTTCTTAGTGGATGTCTACGTCATAGAGGGAACATTGTCACAAAATTTCATGCTTCTAGGTTCAGGGGTTTGGGCTGGACGATGATGAATCACCCCCTCAGGATAAACGATTATATATATATAGATTATGATTATAATGAAATGAATGAGAATGAAAAAAAAAATAGACGAATAATTCACCACAAAAACCCACAAAGGCCAATTTGGTAACTAGTTAAAAAGAAAAGTCTTATCTATTTTAATTTATTTGAAAATGTACACGATTTTCATCTCAAGAAAGAAATAATAACCCTCAAAGCGAGCACGAGATAAGCGGCACAAAGTAAAATTTTAAAATGTTCGCCTATAACAGCACCAACTGTCCGAAGCAGTTGCGCGGCAAAGAAATACAAGTAGACAAAATAAAATATTTAGTCAAACATAATATTTGGATTTATTTTTTGTAAATTATTTGCGGTGTGAAATAAATGACGCTGGTCGCCCCAAATAGAGCACTATCGTTCTTACACTTTCCCCCAGAGATGTCGTGTACATGCTTTGCCCTAAACTTCGAAAGAAAGACAATTCTGTTTCTTACCCAAATAAAATCTTAGAAAATGCATCTTCTTTTCAGTTTTATTTCCTTTTTTCTTTTGTTAAAAAGGTTTAAAAAATGTTTCAAATTATCACTGATATGGTTTAACCACTCATTTTAAACGTACTGACAAGTTCTTTTGAAAATTTCTCATAATGAAAATTTACACTCCCAGAGGAGAAAAGAGCTGCTTCTATTATATAAAAATTTAATCTTGGTTGACAATTACTTTTATAAATAAAATTTTTAAATTTCACAATGACTACATAAATTTATCTCATTGTACACATTTATACGAAATTTTGTCCTATGCTGCCACGTTAAAAATTAGCAAATAGCAAGACGACCTGGTGAGCGATATGCACTAATAATTGATAGAAACCAATTTATAGAAGGTGTAACTATATATAAAATTCCATTGGGAAAGAGGGGGAAAAAAGAGAGCATGTCTAAATGAGTAGACAATGATCTGTTGCAGATTTTGTAGGCATTTTTAATCGTCTGCATTACGAACAAAATATTCCAAAACTAAAAATAATTCTTTCACATCGTATTTTAAATATGAACCAAGTTATTGGCAACAATACACTATATGCTAAAGACTGACTTTCTCGTTCAGAGAATTAAATGCACGTCAATTAATTTTAAAGCTACTGCAACTCAAACACCCGAATAATTGAAGTAAAACAAAGACATCTGATACAACGTTAATGGGCTCACCTCGTACACACCTTCCATAACATTTGAGAATTAGATTAACGTGTCTCCGATAGCATCGCGACAAACTGAGCATGATAAATTAATATTCAAGCAGATTATCGTCAGCTTTGGAAGATTACGGAGTGTCAAGATAGAAGCAATCAGTCATGTTGCGTGCCATATTAAATGACGGGAATAGATAGTAGTCGAGATGTTTAATAGATTCAGTAAAAATGTTCATTTTGTCACGTTGTCAATGAGAAGTACATGTATATATTTAAATAAGATTATAAAACCCTTTCCAACTGCCCTCTTTTATAGCAGCACCCTGACCTTTTCCAATCTAGGAGTGGTGCGATACTCACGTTCTTATTACTTCCATTACCCGACTACCGTAGGTAATGGAAGTATTGTATTCGGTCCAAAAATTCGAAGTCGAGTTTTCACCTGATTTACACACGTTTTAAGGCCTCCTGAGGCCAAAAAAGTAGTTTTTAGCAACTGGTCAGTGTGGAGGGGAGGGGGGGGGATCTTCTGACTATCATACCTCCGAAACTAATAAAGATAGAACTACGAAACTTCAGAATTGAGACAGGACTGGTGTACAGATGACTTTTTCAAATTTTCGTGAAAATTGGAAAATCGAAAGGGGTCTGTATCTCAAACGGCTCAAACGATTTTCTTCAAAGTTGTTATTATAAACACTCTATTAGATGTCCTTTCGAATGATATAGTTGGTTAGTACAGGAAAATTGATATTCGCCCTGTGTAAATAGCTCAATTTCAGGTCTCGCAAGTGCGTTCGTTTAAAAACGGCTGTACGGATTTTTTTAAAACTCGCCATATTAACTCCCTTTTAAATATCCTTTTGTATGTAATTATTGTTTTCCGGTCAATAATTGAGTATGCCATCTGCCATGTTTTGGTAAAAATTGGTATCTCAAAAACGTCTTTAACGATTTTCTTGAAAATTGTTACATAAAACCATTTTAGATATCCTTTCTCATGTATTACGTGGTTATTATAGGAAAATTAACAGTCATCCTGATTAGGCAGGTCAGTTTTCGATCTCGGAAATTGGTGTTTCAAAAAATAACTTTTTTTTTTCGTTATATTTTAACTCGCTATGTAAACTCTGTTTTACATGTCTTTATATATATTATACTAGCAGGCTTTGCCCGCTTCGCTGGTCACTAAATTTAAAGGAAACTCTTTTCTATATAGCTTTATAAAAAATGCTAAAATTGCTCAAAAGCTCGCTTCGGATCCCTGCTGCCTTCGGTAGCGATTTGGTCATTCGCTAAAACTCGGGCGCTTGTCCCTATTACCTGAGACAATGGTTTACCAATAGGCTTCCATTAAGTCCTTATTAGATAACAGTTTCGAAATAGATAGTATCGAAAAAAAAATGAAGTATCACCTTTATATTTGAGTCCCAGTTACATATGAACAACACTATACGAGGTGCACATAATATTTGCTTTTACGTTATTTCCTATGTTTATTTTGTTTATCCCCGATCAACCATAAAAATGATAACAATTTCACGCTAAATATTATAATATGCTATGACCGGCTACGTCTGTTGCATGAGACAATTAATTTTTTGTGGTTATATATAATTCATGGTTTGTAAGCATGATCATAGTAACGCCTTAATATAGATCTCTTTGGCGACTTTTGAATTTTTGTCACCATTTTAGATTTAATCCCTTGTAAAAATAAGACTTAATACCTTGTAACAATATGCCATGAGCGCTATTTCTGCCATATTTTAGACAACTAAACTTTTAATGGTTAAATATGTTTCCCATTAAACATATTTTTATTTTCATTTATTTATTTAAATATTGATGAAATTTGAACTTCAATTTGGTCTAGTGTTGTACAGGCTGTATACTATATGTTTGTGTTTGTGAAAGAAAATTAAAAAAAAAATTCAAAACTGCAATTTTTAATCCCACTTTTAAAAAAAACATGTGACTTAATCAGTAGCACATTTAAAAAAAATTTCCAAACGGTTTCCATACAATCTCTTTCTGTTGCCACCTAAAATGCATACATTAGTTAATTTTAAAAAATCTAATTGTCCGATCGATAAGCTGTTTAATCCGTTGGATTCACAAAAATTGCATCTTTCATTTGGTATCTTATTTGTAACGATACGACTGATATTTTAATTTTAATTAAATTTTAATTAAATTTTAATTTTTTTTAATTTACTTTCCTCATTTTAAATAAATGTAATTTTTATTGTTCACGGTTTTTTTTTTTTTTTTTTCTGTCGAAAAAATAATGATAATTTTTTTGGCAACATCACGTTTTTTTTTTTTTTTTTTTTTTTTTTTTTCTGTCCAAAAAATAATGATAATTTTTTTGGCAACAATTAAATTAATGATTAAAATTAAATGGCCAATTTATCAGTTATTAGAAGGCTTTTATTTTAACATTTTAATTAATTAAAAGAAAACTAAAACAAAATTCGAAAATCCGGCTTCGAGGTGCATCAGGGGAGGTCATTACGAACCACCATGCAAATTTTTGTAGCTCAGCCATCAGCCGTTTTCTTAAAACTCTCTGGAAACACACACAGTGACACACACACATCTTATTTTATTATATGTATAGATCAGCTTTCTCTTATAGGAAACTCGTTAGGTGTCTACTTCGTTGGGTCAATTTTATGTCTTCTGATCATATCATTTCTAAAAAATGCATATAATACGTGTAATAGTGGATAATGGAAATCGTGTGGTTGTTTCACAGATTTTTTTTCATGCAAAAACTACTATAAATATATAAATATGTAAATCTGCAAATTCTTTTTTGAAAATTTAGAAGCGGATTACGCGACGATAAAAATAAATGCTCTGTAATTTTTCTTATTAAGAGAAAACGGCATAAAACTAATATTTCCCAACGATGAATTTCCGATGTGAAAGGCAGATGAATGCCTAAAAATAGGAAGAAAAAAAATCTTAAAAAACTAGTACTTCAGCAATTATTCCATGCCTAAAAATAAATGAATTTTTATAGAGAGCTGATAAAAGCCTTTGCCAAAAAAAAAAAAAAAAAAAAAAAAAGGTAACCTCATTCATCGAAAAACATTATCGGAAATATGTTTCAATGTAATGGCTAATTCAGCTATTTTTCCATAAAATCATTCCATCAAATATTTGGTGTATTTTTCTTTTAAATTACGGGTTAACGACTTACTACTTTCATTGCCTGATCAAGCACTTAACATTCCACCTGCTTCAATTTCACACAGCAAATGATTTCTGAGAGTGATTCTCTGAAAAGTTTGATAAAACGTGAGCCTTTATTCCTTGATTATTATGCCATGGTAATTGTGTTAAAAAGCAATAAATTCTTGTAAGTAGATCGTAATCGTATGAAATAATCGAAAAGGCTCAAACTATAGGAAATTACATTCAAGTATTTAAACAATGATAATTTTGTTTCGAGAAAATTATTACGTTTTATTACTCGTAATTTTCATGACTAAATAGATTTAAATACAGTGAAACTTGAATAATTCGAACTTGTTTAATTCGAAATTCTGGATAATTCGAACTTTTTACTCGGTCCCTTGAATTTTGTATTAAAATAATGTTAAACAATTTTGGATAATTCGAATTTTTCGTACGATTACCTTTAAAATATTACTGTAAAATTTGTTCCCGAGATTTTTCTCAGCTAATATATTTTAACAGTCTTTCAAAAGAAGGATAAGGAAATACAAGAGAAGCACCTAACTCATGAAGATAGAGGGGCTAGAGCTTCATGCCCTGACTAGTGCATCAGAAGATATGGTGCATATACATGAACTTTGAAGGGTTTTTTTTTAATTGAAAGTCATGTCTAATGAAGAAGATTCTATTTTTGTATCAAGTTATATGCTATGACACAAAGATTGTACTTAACCCGTTAGTAGTCGCTATAGGCAGCGCCACCTATTACATAAAGCGCACATTTTATTTAACTGTCACGAATAATTTTAAGAAGTGATGTGATCGACGTTTCTTCGATTTTATTCGCGTTTTATGTATATCAAATAGCATTTCTAAAAATGTTTGGTGGCTATTGAATAAAAAAATCTGGCAACACTGAAGGATGGGCGGCAAATCGACCAACTAGCGACTACTAACAGGTTAAAGAAGAAATAAAAAATATCTGACTATTTTTTAAAAAGTGTTGAATAATTAAGCTCGTAAAAAATATTTATTTAATGGAGTGGGGGGGGGGGGTGTGTAGCAGTATTCTTAGATATAAAGTTTATGTGTTAAATATTTGACCGTAGAGTTTTAGTTTTTTAATTTATCTCTTTTTTTTTTTTTTTTTTTTGAGAAAATAGAATATATATAATTCGAATTTTTGGATATTTCGAATTTTTTTCTGGTCCCTTCAACTTCGAATTATCCAAGTTCTACTGTACCTTCAATTCTCTGTTAGAAACAAATAGACGAAAGTCGATACTCGTTGACGTTAGCAAGGTGCCTATATAAAGTATCAATAAATATATATATATTATATGTATATAATAAAGAGTGGGAGGAGGGGGGAGGGAGGGTATTGCCGCACAACAACGACATATTGCTGGTATTAATTAACTGTAATCGTGCAACAATCGACATTTCAATGGTAACTGGTAAGAAAGCGTATCTTTTTTTCTTTCTTTCTTTCTTTTTTTTTTTCTTAATAATCTTATAATAATTTAACGCTTAAAACCCCAGTCTTAATCAATAATTACACTGTTATTACAAATGAAACCAAAACTATCATTTTTATGATTACAATAAATGCATTTGTAAATTATGTTCTATATTTTTATTCCAACTGTCAAATTCTTGTGCAGATTTTGTTTAACACTGATAATTTTTCTTTGAAGTAAAAACAAATATTCACTACTGATGTTAAAAAACAGATACTAGTATTTTTAATTTTTACTAAAAAAAAAAAAAAAAAAAAAAAATTGTGGATGTACGTAAAAAAGTAATTAACGACTTTTCTTTAACATCTTTGATTTAAAAATTACATTTTGTTAAATTTTTTCTCTTTAGAATACGTGTACAGAGGGGTGGGGGTGTTAATCCAGCTTATTCTTTAAATAATTTACAAAAAGTTCAAATTTTTATATTTAAAAAGGATGGTAAAGTAAAGGTGTTAGATAAGTGATATGGTATCGTTATGGTACTATTCGAATACAACGCGGCAGTTCCAATTTAGTTTGTAACTATATCAGAAATCCAATCAAATAACGGAAGACAAAGACGTTGGTAGGTAATCCTAAAAAGTTAAAATCTCGTGATGAAAGAAAAATTGCTTAGGAACTAAAAAAGACCGGTGGAAGTATTGTAGTGCTTCCAATTGAAGCAGAGTTTAATCGTGTCACGGGTCGATACAATTTTTAATTTTGGGGCTTTTTTTTTTTTTGTGTGAAATGTTTACTTATTTTCGTGGGGGGAAAAAGTGTAAAACCTTCCATTTTAACAGACGTTCTATATAATTTTTAATATGAAGTTAAAGTTTATATAAAAATAAATAAAAGTTTCGTTGAACCAATCAATTAAAAATAACGCTGAAAACATGGAAACATTCTACAAACTGGTAGTTTTTAAAAAACAAAATATTGTGAAGGGGCTCTTTGTGTCAAAAATGTTGACAACTGCACACGCAAAAAAAAAAAAAAAAAAAAAATCCAAAATATTCATTTTTAGAAAACTTAAATATCCCCCAAAGAGGAAACAAACGCACATTGACAACAATGAAAAATGGACAAAAAGTTTTATTCAACCTGATAAATGAGGATAGGAAGTTTGATGGTTTCATTAGGAGTTGGATATGATGAAAGAACCAGTCTGGTCTTGGAAGCAGAAGCTAGAGGCATATACTAGATTACAAGTCATTATAGATTATCAAGTGCTGAATCTGAGCACCTTATTTTAGCTCATATTTAGAAGATAAAAAGTGAATGTTTCAACAAGACAGAGCCATTCATTTACACTGTCAATGAAATCAAAAATTAGTCTGTTGCAAATAATATTCTGGTTTTACCATAGCCAGATTAAAGCCTTCATTTAAAGATAGTAAAAATCATCTGAGCAATACTTTAAAGTATCCGATGATGAAAAATAGTTTAAATGTCTCCTTGAATTTAGAGAAGCACTGAATAACTTATGAAAAATTTCTTTTTTTTCCCACAGAAGTTGAATTTTTTTACCATTTAATGCCAAAACAGACTCTTCTTTTTTCCTTTTTTTTAAACTTTCTTTAAGTCGTACACTCATCAAAATCTACACAGTTCGTGCGACGGTGAACTTCCAGCTCAATCGTATCAAAGTATTTAGTCGTTATCGTGTTCACTTATATACAACATACACACACACCATACATACATATATTATACATACACACACACCATCGTAAAAATAGCAAGAATTTATGCAAGGGACCTCAAAACGTATAGATACACAAAAATCTCACAGTCGAATTTTTTCATGATATTATTACTTTCCTTACTTAATGTATGTTCGGAAAGCTAAAAAAAAGAAAAAAAAAAAAGAAACTGTCATCAGAACTCCGATCGTCTGTTATCGTAGTTTGTTCGCTAGATAAATTGATAATGCTTTTCTTAAGCATGCCAAATTACGCCAAAATAAAGAACGATAAAAACTACAGACAAACAGCTTTCATCGCCTCAAAAATAATAGGAGAGGTGTTACAGGATGTAAAGAAAGAAACCGATTCATCAAATTAAAGACAGTAGATAACAATAAAAAGAAAAGAAGCGGGAAAAAAGAAACAAATGACAGTGAAAACAAGGAGTTACTTACTTCATTATTATGTGTTATTCCCGCTAATGGAGGACTGTTCTCCCATTTATTGGCTATTTGAAGTGTTTCGGCAGTTTTCTGTTGAATACTTTTTGTGTCGTCAAGCAGCGTTATTTCATAAAATTCTTGAATGTCTGAAAAAGAAGAACCATTTTCAGTAAATGAAACAATCATTCGTTCAAAATAAAAACATTAAATTACAAATATTATAAAAACTGTTTTTAATTATGACAAAATAAAGGAAACTTTAAACACACCCACATTCTAATTATTTTAACCAAATGTTAGACAGAGAACATGTGTATTAAATTATTGTTGTAAAATATCATATGCATTTTCAAACACTTTTTACAACATTCCCTTTAATTCAAAATACGTGTTATTACATAAATTAAAACTTAGAAATAGCATTTTAAAAAAGTCATATGTGGTGCCTATCACAATATTTTCTTCTATATCCTTCCAATATAGATGGGAAAACTATGCGAAATCTGAAAATAGCTGTGTAATAGCGGCCGATTACCAAAAATGGCCGATAGCTTATAGGCCGATTTGCCAAAATTGAATTAGCACATTTTTCCATAAAAGCCATTTTATATAATGATAGGTGCGCGTATACGCAACAGAAGCTGATGTGTTTAAATACCTTCACGGAAAATGGGAAAAAATGCAGGATAGCAGCACAGCCTATCAACCGATATGCACCCAAATTTAACCCCTTCCGGTATAATTTAATAATGAAAAACGTTGCATGAAATAACCATTTAATTTTTATTTAAAACTACTCTTATTGATTACGGTCTTTATTTCCCAACACTTTTTTCCTTCAGTAAAAGTTTATACTGACAGGGTCGATGTTCAACAGTGACTTTAGTCTCATGACGAGTACAGCTCGCCATTGTGCGTTATGACATGAAACACCAATGACGAGATATTCTCGTCATTTTATCGGAAAGCGCTAATTATCATAATTTTTTATACTGACTATCTCACACACTAAATTTAGTGCACTTATACTTGATAGAAGCTGATATACATAGCCTTCCCGTTAAAAAAGAAAACTGAAACATAGTACACCACTTGGTGGGAGACATGCACCAACAGTTGATAGACACCATTTCATGTCAAAGTGCAACAAAATATAAAACATTTAAAATTCTACGCATTAGATCTTGATCTGAAGCTGCCACAAAATTTCTGTCACAGTCACACAAACAAAAAGAAAGATATTAATCTAAAAATGGTGAGTTTACGTTCTCTAAACCTGCATAAAACCACCAAAAAACGAAAGTCGAAATTTTTTACGAGTTCAATAATTTCTTCTTCTGAATACTAAAGAAAGTAAAAACCCAAGATCAAAAGAATAATAATAACACCAATAAATATTACGTTAAAAATTGCAGTAAGTTAAATGCATAGAAGTGCAATAGTAATAGTCAAAGGTTGGATCACCAATAAGACATTTTACTTTCTCTTATCAGTATACAGTAGAGGATATACTGTTTTTGAATCAAATTTTAGAAATTGAGATTTTTATATATTTAGACGCTTCGAGGTTATCTGAATCCGAAAATCAGGTTTTTAGAGGTTAGTCTCTGTGTGAGTATATATGGGTGTTTCTCCCCTCTCTTGATCAGAATACCACAAGAACAAATAATAGCAGAAAATTTAAACTCGGTACTCTAAATTTATATCATACACAGTAAAAAATATGTCCTATTCGCTGCCAGAAATTCCCTGTAATTCGAGAAAATACATTCTGAGAACGTAATTTTTTCGTAAATTACGCGTATTTTCTCAAATTACAGAGAATTTCTGGCAGAAAATAGGACATATTTTTTACAGTGTATGGAGTTGCTACTTGAAAGTGTTTAAAATCGAACAATTATTTCACGTACAGGGGAATCCAAGAAAATTCAACAATATTACGTTTATGAGCATTATTTCTAATAGCTACAATTTAGCATCTTTAGATTGCATAAAACAAAACAAAATAAAGATATAGTAATCAAACCTCGTTCGTGAACACGCTTACCGTGAATTACTTTTACGGTGAACTGTTTCGACAATCCCCATCAAAATGAAGATTAGTTTATGAGTTACCGATAGCATGAACTACTGAGTACTGATAACATGAACAAATGTTTTATTCCCCTTGAGATTCACGTTAACGAGGTTCGATTGTATATTCATTTTTTTTAAATCATAAAAACATATTTCCTACAAAATATGATATTAAAATCATTTCACAATTCGTTTACGGGGTCACACAAAGGAATTCAGATATATTACTGGCACGGATATACTTAGAAATTATTAAAATGCATTTCAAGTTATTTATGTGCTTTTCACGCTATACTAAATTTAAGTATACTTTGTGGTATGGATATAGTTTATCAAGGTACCAACATAAGAAATTTTCCAAATTCCCTAACTTTTCCACGGCTATTTTTCACCATAACTATTTTTTCCTGACTTCTCCCTAACTTACGCCCCAAAAAAAATTCACAAAATTAGCGAATAATTTAGCAATTTTTAATAGCGAGCTTTCAAATATGGTCAAAATTCCCTGACTATTCCATGACTTTTCGGAACTCACTTAAATTCCCTGACACCCTGACTTTTCGATGATTCCAGGACTTTCCCTGACTATAGTTGCCAGTTGCCACCCTGTTTATAAAGAATATGCATAGATACCCAAAATTAAGCGGAAATATTGTTTTTTATTGAATGTAATGGATGGAAGTGTTTTATTAAATGTTTACAGGAAAGTTCTGGACTAGAAGTCCAGGAAAACTGATAATTAATTAATTCCTCATCCCATATAGTAAACAAAATATTGTTTGAATTCAAATTTTCAATGTCGTTTTTTTCTACGGTTATGCATTTTTAGGTCCCCTGAATACAAAAATCAGATTTTTAGTATTTGACATGTATATCTGTTATCAGCATAACTTAAAAACAAAAAATTGCAGGAAATACAAATTTAGTGCTTTGAAGATCAAATAAGGGTGTCACACGAGGATGTTGGCCAATATTCATAAGTTTCAAGAACTGGTGTATGTGTGAAGGTAATCTGAATAACTTGGAATAAACTTTTAAATTTTAATAACAACTTAAATTTTTTTATGAATGTTGGTGCTACATTCAAACGAGGGTTGTCCCCACATAGGCATTGTAAAAAATATGTCCTATTTGCTGCCAGAAATTCTCTGTAATTTGAGAAAATACGTTCTGACAACGTATTTTTTTCGTAAATAACGCGTATTTTATTGGAGTTGCTACTTTTTTTTGTAATTTTAGCTGCGATATGGGAGGTTGTTCAGCGATAAACTGCTGTAATCACTCAAGAAAAGGATATAAGATTTTTAGATCTCAATCAGACAATTTACGGAGAAGACAATAAAATTACTTTCATTTACTTATATTTTACTTTGTAGTTTCGACATGTGCAAATGTAAAAATAATAACAAGAATAAAAGTGTTAATTTAATCTTAATATTTATATTAGTTATCAAAAATAATTTTAAGATGACCTTTTATTATTGTATGTTTCAGTTTTGGCAGCGTTTTGTGGGACCGCCTAAGTTGTTTTGTTTCCGAGTCATTTGTTTACTACGAAGTGTAAACGATTTTTTTGTTTATTAATTTTTTTAGATATTTATTTTATATTACAATTTATTTTTACATCCTAAATAAATAAATATAAAATAGATAAATAAATAAGAAAGATAATGTTAAACTGGTTAAAAGCGCATTGAATTTTATTTTACTGTACACCGAATTAAAATTTGTACAATAGTTTTTTGTGTGATGCTACATGCAACACAGTTTTAATTTTATTTTTAAGTGAAGGAAGCGTGTTTCTTTCTCTTACAGCTCATACACCTGTGACCCAAAAAGGTTAAAATTATAACAATAATAATCAAGGATGATTGTAGGTAGTTAAAATAACTAATATACACCCATCCCTATAGAATACAAACGTAACAAAAATATTCAAATATTTATTTTGAAGAACGAAGTATAATGCATCGCGCATAAGCCTTGATTTTTCTGTACTATTTTGTCATATGCTATCCCTTTTTATCTAGTCCACTAATACAGATCAAACGCCTTTCTTTGACATTTTATTTATTTATTTTAATCTCATAATTACTAGGCAGCAATGAATAACTGGAATAATAACTTCTACCAATTATACTACAGATTTTTGATGAATTGTCTGAATTAATTTTTACAAGAATGACAAGTGCTCAAGCCACGATTCGAAGTTCGAAACTTTGGTTTAGATTCCTAAAGTTCTACCAGCTGCATTATCCTATGATAGTTTGAGGATTAAAGCTTTGACTACCTGTAGGTCTTACAAGGAAACATTCAAAAGGCGTCGTCTTCAAACAAAAAATTGTAAAAAATATGTGATTTTACTCTAAAATACCAGAAAGTGAAAAAATTATCGGCTGAAATGAATTACAGCGACCACAAAAAATCATCAAAATTAAGCATTCTTACTTAATGAGTTATAAGTAAAGAAAATTAGCTTCGGTTTCTGGCAACAGTGAGTGAAGCGGGCCGTTAAGGAGAGGCGATATCTCAGGTTCTATTGCGTATCATCAAATAAAACTTGATATGTAAGAATGTCATTATGAGACATTATGCTGATTAAATTTGAAAGCTTATTGGCCAACAGATGGCGCTGCTACACAGCGATTTCACGCAATTTAAGGAAAGGTTATATCTGAGAAACTACTCCACAGAATCGCATATATATTTATATGTAGATACACCTTGACATAAATTAGTACCTATCAACTTTTGGTGTCAACCGCTCACCAGGTGGTGCTGCTACACAACGATTTCTGCAATTTAAGGAAAAGCTATAATCAGGTTCTATTGCGTATAATCAAACAAAACTTGACATGTGAAAAGACCATTAAGAAACGTTATGCTGATTTAAGTTGGATGCTTATAAACCAATAAATGGCGCTGCTATATTAGAAATTTCCTGGATAACAGGATGGTTATATCTCAACTTGTATGGCATATAATTGTACGAAACTTGATATGTGAGATATCCCTTATAAAATCGCATTTTTTAAGATGTTATTTATAGAAAATACAACTGTCTTTCTTTGGATATTTAGTGCTAGTTTTTTCTCTACGATGAAAATCATTTGCATTCATCATGTTAGATAATTTTAATAAATAATAGTTTTAATAAATTATTTGCTCTCAGTGAATTTGTATAGGAAAATATAGAAAAAAGTCTTGTGCAACCACAACATACTAGTTTACATTGGGATATAGAAAATAATTCTCATTATGTATATTTATCCGAAATTTTGACCTATCCTGTGATATTAAAAATTATTTTAAAAAATGAGATGAAAGCGTCACAGCTGCACATCAGCCAGATATCCTCTTTCCTGTTTTCCAATTTACCCTAATAGATTTTTGTTGCTTTGTTGTATAAGGATATCTCATTCAAAAATAAAATTTTAGTTTTTTTTTTTTTTTTTATATATAAAAATTTTTCATTAAGAAAATTTATGAGTTTAACGCGTTAATCGCCACGATAATATCAGAAAAATTTTCACATGGGCCATGGTAACTTTATTAGACAATTTAGTTAAAAATGCGTGTTAAAAATGCGTCTGGCACATATGACTGACATGGCGATTAACGTGTTAATAATTACTCGGCGTATATCATATTCCTTTTAGGGTTATTTCCTAGTTAAAAATGCGTGTTAAAAATGCGTCAGACACATATGACTGACATGGCGATTAACGTGTTAAAATGAATACTTAAATTTATTTTTAAAAAAAATGCTCACTAATCTAAAAGGCGACATGTTCAAAGAATAATATTCAAAAACCAAATTCGAAAATTCATTTTTGAATGAGATATCCTTATAAAATGAAGCAAAAGAAAAATTCCATAGGATAACTTGAGAAAGAAGAAAGGGTAATTCTATTAGCACCAATTTAAGTTGAGGTTCAACTAAATATTATGTTTGGTTAAATATTGTCCATTCGCTTGTGAGATAGTGCCCACAAAATGTTTGATGTATACACACAGACAGACACACATTTTCTAAAAATGGCCAAAGCGTGGTCAGGACATATCAAAACGTATAAATCCATCAAAAAATGAAGGTCGAAAATTTTAAAAAATAAATATTTTTTTATGTATGCATTAAAGAAAGTAAAACTTAAGGTTAAAATGTTGGTGTATGTAGTATTTAATATTTCAATAAATTTGAATTTAGTAAAAGTATTGAATATTTTGAACATTTTTAATCAACGAATATTTTTAACTAAAATTAAAATAGTTTTTGTAATGTTACTCTTTTTGCTTTCTCTTACCCATAAGGTAGAGAAAGTATAGTTTTTGGGTCAAATTTTCAAAAGCTAGTTTTTGTTATATTTACATGTTTTGAGGTTTCTTGAATCCGAAAATCATGTTTTTAGCTGTTGGTATGCGTGTCTGTCTCTCTGTGTGTGCGTCTGTTATCAGCATATCTCAAGAACAAATTGTAGCAGAAAGTCCAAACTTGATATTCTAAATGTGCATGATATAGGGATGCTACACTAAGCTTTTCGTTAAGATGAAGCAAATGGTTCGTGTACAGGGACACCCGAGAGAACTCAAATACATTACGTCTATGGGGGAAATTGCAGATAAGCAGAGTTTATCAGCTATAGACTGCACTAAAACAAATGAAACGAATATATATTTTTTATATGCATAAAAATATGTCTCATGTAAATATGGTTGGGAAATCATTCACTGTTCATTTACAGGGCTACACAAAAGAACTAGACAATAGCTGAAAATGGATGGAAGTGTATTTCAGGTTGTGCCGAATGTTATTACTATAGGATTATATTTAGGTGCATCATATGGTCTGTACATAAACTTCGAAAGATATACATGGCTGCAAATATTTAAGCGATAACATTCTTTTTTATTGTTAGTGGAAGTGCTTTACTATAATACTTTATCATGTCCTGGAAAGTTGCTCAGGAACCGAATTTCTCATAGACATATGGTAAATAATACATGTTTTAAAGCTAAATATTCATCGCTTTATTATTATTATTATTATTTTCACACGTTTTGAGGCTTCCTGATTACCTAAGTCAAATTTTTAACATTTGATCTTTGTCTGTGTCTCTTAGAGAAATTTAAAAAGAATAATTTTAGGAGATCCATAAATTGTGTTTTCAAGTTAATATAAGTTTGTTGCTGGAAACGTTTGATCAAGACTGATAAATTTCAAGGAATGTAGCGTGTGAAAGTTGTCTGAATAATTTTAAGTGAACTTTTAATAACAGATTTAGATTCTATATAAATGTAGGTGCAGTAATGAAACGGGGGGTTGAGGAACACAGAACTTGTTATCATATAAAACTCTTCCGAAGCCTAATTTGAATTGTTTTAACATAGGTTTACATATCAGTTCTCGTTATCTTACCTCTTAATCTCCAACTTATATTTATAGTATTAAATTTCAGGGTAAGAGAAAGTCGTGTGCGTGACACTCCAGATTATTATTATGGTGGGTTTTTTTTTTTTTTTTTTTTTTTTTTTTTACTATTAAAAATGGTATCAATACAAAAATCCTTAAGTATGGCTCCTATATATATTTATTTAAGGGGCTCTAACTTTATCGAATTAAAAGTTTATGGCTATAAGAATTTCAAATAAGCGTCTTAAAGATAAAATTTTGAGTAACACTGTAGATTATTTTATATATATTATATTATATATATATATATTGTTGGACTTAGTTAAAGTTATGGTCCTAAAAGCTAACAATAGCGTAAGTAATTTAAAATGAATTCATCTCTTAATTGATACTGTAAATGAATTATAGAAAAAATATGTGCTAACATTTAAATTTCATTACAGTAACTTTTATGTGAGTGTTGTTGGTATTATCATGCATCTATTAATTGCTAAATTTCATAACGTTATTAAAATTTTCACTTTACACACACACACACATATACATAATATATGCAGACACACACACACACACACACACATACATTTTGATACTATAAGAAATGTGAATGGATACTTTTTCATTCAGATTCACATTCCTTGTAGTATCAAAATGTTTGTTTTAAAAGAAATTATATCAAAATTCCAGTGACGCTTTAGCTTTATATTAAATAATTTGTTTTTAAATGCCATTGCAATTGAAGTTAATTTTGCACTAGAAAGCAATGTATCATTTTGAAAAATTCCAGAATTTGGTTCCTACGTTAGAGATTCCAAACTATGACAACCCAAATCTCCATATTTGCCAAATTCAACGCAGAATCACGAAGTTTGTTGCCAAGGCCCAAATTTCCGCTGGCGACGAACTGGGCGAGTTAGACAGCAAATAGTTGTTTAGAGTTGCCAGATTCAGTAAGTCTTTTCTTAGTTTTAAAGTTATATATATATATATATATATATATATACTAGCAGACCCGGCCACGCGTTGCTGTGACTAAGTTATACGTTGAATTATACGGCTGTAAACTATTTAGTACAGTTAAATTATTATTTACGAACAAAGACGAAAACGTTGTAGCCGATGTAAAAACCCACAGGGTTGAGATTTGAAACTTAGGTCAAAATTTGGAAGCGATTGATAAAAATTTTCGTAGTGTTGATATTAAGCACAAATTAATTTTATTGTAGGGTCCTATAAATTTTAATGGAGAAGTGATATATATTATTTCTAATGCTACTTTGGATAAAATTGCTAAAATGACTAATATATAAATTAAATTCTATTAAAATTCTATTAAAATAAAAGTATAAAAGAAACAGACGATTTTAAAATCAATTTTTATGGAGGAGTGAAATATAATATATGCTATAATGGATAATTTTACTATTAAATGACCTCATCATTTTAAATATTTTAAAGAGGGCAACAGCTGTAGTTATAAAAGGGAAAACAATAAGGCTAAACCAGAAAAATAAGTAAATTTGATAAATATTTTAAAACTTTAAAATTGGAAATCTTATGAAATATTGGACATTTAAAGTAAATACATGTATCATTTTAAATACAAAAAGATTTTGGAAAAGTTTAGTGTATTTTAACGAAGTGATGAGAAGTTTTTGAGTATGTTAAAATTTTAATAGTAAATTCAAGTCAATAAAGATGGGAAACATTGAGGATTAAGATAAGAATAATTATAAGATTTAAAAAAAAAAAAAAACTTTTTATATACCATGCTTTTAAATTTTAATATACTAATAATATACAAATTAAAAGGAAAATGATAAATATTCTATCATAGTTTGAAGTCAAATTTGTTTTCAAATGTCTAAATAAAATATCTGATGTAAGATACTAATATTTTGCAGCGGAATAGATTTCATTTCTGTCATCCTTGGCGAAAAAAAAAGAATATCGCCAAATTATCTGGCGAAAATATTTAATTCCTTTCAAAAATCATGGTTATTTTAACAACTTATATTAAAAGAGTAATGAATAATATGAAACAATATTTCGTACAATACATATTACATGTCATACATACGTACAATGAATAATACATATTACATTTCGTACAATGCATACATCTGGCATGTATATTTTCGTGTTACGCTTTTGATCGCCAAATAATAATAATAATAATAATGAAAGTCAAGGGCGACAGAGTTTAAAAATTTAAAATTAAAATTTTGTCAATTTGACAGCAAAATAATTCAATCTAACACCCGCGATAACTAATACATATCTATACCCAAATATAAGGATTAAAATCGGGAAATAAATTTCCTCGATTTTTAATAATTTCTTACAAAAAATCCAGTGGGCAATTAACATAGGAAATCTTTTTCTTGGCTGCACAGACGGTCAGTGAGTCACACTTCGCTTGCGTATAGAACTCATAGATATAGTATAGCATATATAGAATAGAGTGATCATTGGGGAGAAAAAAGTTATTCCTTTTCATTTGGGAAAAGACGACGTTTTTACCAAAATATGGCCGTCTTTCCCCGAGTGAATACACACGGGAATACATACTAATATTTTAGCAAATAAAATTTATGAATAATTTATTTGCTAAAGGGGAATGGAAGACTCCAGATACAGTTTCAAATTCATATTTCTTTCTTTCTTTTCTTTTTTTTTTTTTTTTTTTTTTTTCAATACCACTTAATGGCTGTTTCCAAAGCTTTTATTTTTTATCTTTTTTCGGCATCAAAAATCTTTCTACGATAACATGGGGATGAGAGATCTATATATATTACTATATCTATGATAGAACTACATTAGCACTTTATCAATGTGTATAAAATCTTTAAATTGATTATGACGTCAATTTTCGTGAGATGCATAATTTAACTTTTTATAATTTTTTAACGTTCACGTTTGATTAAATGTATTTATTTTTATGTCGAAAGAAAATGAACTCGTATTTTTTTTTTTTTTTTTTTTTTTTTTTTGGCAACAATTAAATTAATGGAACTCACAGATATTTTGGAGCAACTTTAATAAAGGTCTATAATTAACAAATAATTGCAATAAAACAATATTGTGACAATAAATTGAGATAAAAACTATCCTATCTCTCAAGTTGGATCAAACTGCACACAGTGTGCAAAATTTCATCAAAATCAGTTCCTTAGTTTAGGAGTTTACCCCGGACAAACATCGTGACACGTAATTTATATATATATACAGATTAAATTATAAAGTTTTGATCAATGAAGCACAAATAAGTAAAAAACAGGATTAATTTCACTGTATTATCTTCATTATAATATGAATTCAATTTACACTTCAGTCTAAGTAACACGTGGCCGGCTATGCTAACACCAAAAATTTAAAAAGTGGAAATAATTGAATTATACGAAATTTATTAATAGGTTAAAAAGTTGAAGATTCTTTGTGTAGATGGCAGCACCAAATATATTTCAGCTTTCATTTTCATATGAAACAGAGTAATTGCTCCACGCTCTACTTTCCCCGTTTCATTTTTGAAAGGAAATATGAAAGTTGAAAGTAATCTGTTACAAATAAAGACTGTAAATATTTTGAGGAGAATTTTATAGCGTCAACAACACGTGGTAATTATGCTGTTAAAATGTAGCTTATATGACACGTTCGTAGATTTACCATAGCAGCGCCATCTATTGATTACTTACTCAACCCAGTCGAAAGGTATCGACATCTGTTAGAATCATTTGGAGTTAACAGATAATTGTGACTGTCAAATAATAACAGACAAATAATTAGCAATAAATTAAAATTGCGACTATAATTTGAGATTTAAACTATCCTATCTCTCAAGTTGGATCGAACTGCACATGGTGTGCGAATTTTATTATAATCGGTTAAGTGGTTTAGGAGTCCATTGAGGACAAACATTGTGACACGAGATTTATATATATTAAGATATATATACCGTTTCTTGCCACTAACTTTTCTTGAATAGTACAAAAGTGGGTTAACTAAACCATATTCGAGTGAATTCTACTTTATTCTCAGCTGTGCATTTCCTAATGAGATATTCTGTTACAAACTGTGGAGTACTATTCCTAAACAAGCAACATTCGTGCTTTGTGGTGTATAAAATTTGTGGTTCGAGTAATAGTTTTCTTGGCTTGTGTTCGGAAATACTCATGGACCTGCCTCTTTATTTACGAACAATTTATCATGAACAAAAGTCAATGTTATCGTAACTATATGCATATTTCAATAAGGAAGTCGTGTAAAAATATGTGCATTGTGGAAGTCATTATATAAGGAAGTCATGTATCAATATGTAACAATATGTATGGAAGTCATTATACAGTTGAACCTCATTAACGTGAATTACTTTTAACATGAACTGTTTCCACAATCCCTGTCAAAATGAAGATTAATTTAGTTATATGAATATTAGTTACTGATAACAAATTTTTTATCCCCCTTGAGATTCACGTTAATGAGGCTCCACTGTATAAGGAAGCCATGTATCAACATGTCTTGTAACAATATGTTATGATTTCGTAACAATATATATATTATAATAAGAAAGTCACGTGCACAAAGGTATCAAGTTACCAATTGAAAATAAGTTTCAGATACAGGAATTAAAATCTTAGTCTTATTTAATCGTAGATAAATATTATAAAAGAATACTATTAAAAAATTCGATATGAGAGTTACGGACAATTTTTAATAACTGCACATAGTGTCCATATCAGACTTATTTCTACTTTTTTTTTTTTTTTAATTATTATTTATTTATTTATTTATTTATTTATTTTTTGATTGATTGTGTATGTATGGTTTATGATTCTACTAAGGTCACATGTTCATTCCACATAATTATAATAATTGTTTATCTAGTGAATCACTTTACTTTAAGTTTCCCATCATGTTACATGTATGGGTAACTTAGATAATCGTGAAAATTTTCGATCTCTGAGTTTTTTGACTTTTTTCAAAAAGTTTTCAGATGTCAGGAATCCGAAATAACAAAATTGATACAGTGTCCGTCTGTAGTGTGTCAGTTTGTTACTGGGTTAATTTGTTAAGTGCGTTAGTTTGTTGGTCTGTGTACATGATGTCTCAAGAACAAATGGTTGAAAAAAGATCGGGCCCACGTTTAGCATATTATATATATATATATATATATATATATTGCTTTAAAAAAAAAAAAAAAAAAAAAGCATATTTGTTATAAAAAGACTTAGGCTGAAAAAGAGTTGCAAAATAAAGAAGATTATAAGGAGAGCAACAGCAAGTCTCTTCAACAGTCACAGGTTAAATTAATTCAAGAAGAAATTCAGGAACAACGAAAATCGAGATACCATGCTGATTCTCAAAGGAGAGTTGAAGAAGACGAAAAAAGCTGACAAACAGTAACAAGACAGGTATCTTGCAGATGCTCAATGCGCAGAGGCTAGAATAGAGAGAGAAAATTAAGAACAAAAATATAAGCAATTCGCGAGGAATAAGCTGAAAGGAATGCTGATAGAAGACAAGAAGAAACTGACGAAGAGAGACAAGACAATAATAGTGCTGATACTCTATGGACAGAGCTTTGAAAATAAGACGAATCTGAACAGATTTAAGCCAGGCGTCAGGAACAGGCAAAGGAAGCTGTTCGAAAACCAGAAGAAACTTACAAACAGCGACAAAAAATATCAGATACAAGCCTGACGTTAGGAACATGCTGCATGGGAAACTGCAAGAAGAAATTAAACAGCAAGAAGCTAAGTAACGTACAAATGCTCAACAGACAGCTATTGGAAGACAAGAAGAAACTGAAGAGAAATATCCTATTCTAATTCAAGATAATGTCAGACATCATACTGATACAACCTATCGAATATTGAATGCTGCCTAATGTGCGTTTTACGATGATTCAACTTTTGATTTCCGCCTCAAAGTAGCAAGAATGACAAATGTTTGTGTACATTTTAGTGCGAAAAGTGGACCAGAAAAATCCTATGTGATGTGTTGTGCCAATCGAAAATTTTAATTGTTTCAAATTTCTCTGCCATCGCCAGAACCTTTGATAACTTCTTAAAATTCTAAAAACTGTTTAACTCAGGCAATACCGGATAGAACTTCTAATGTTAGATATTCCAAACAAATAATACGTGGTGGACTAACGATGTACAGTTACGCTGGCTGGATCTCTTAAAATGAAAGCATCACATGAAAGCATTTGCGAATGAAACTTATGTAAATACCACGGAACATCAGGTTGCAAGAATCTTTTTTGTAGCAGACAAAATGAATTCTATACAAAGAGCATTACGAGACGGTATGCTAATAATACATTTGCCGATAAAAATTGACACATTGGATTTCATTTGGAATTTCTTAGATGCTTTTGCTAGGAATACTATGCAATTTCTGTTGTTGTTATGTCTATTTTTCGATATCTAAAACTACAGGCACTCAAAATGGATCATGGCCTAGCGTTCCTATGTAGATACTGTTTGTTTCGCTGAGTTCTATCACCTCTCTTTTTTTTTTTTTTTTTTTTTTTTTTAAGAGCATGCGATCTGAAATTGATTCTATATTTCATGGCTAAAGAATTGACGTCTTTGTTAAAAAGTTATATAAGATGAACTAATCAATGAGTATAAAGACTATACTTAGAATTGAAAACTGTAAATCTTTCCCTAAATAAATATGTCAAAACTCGGCTATCAGGAACAAATTAACGCAGTTCCACAAGGCCTCGTCTCGAGAAACCTGGGTTTTCTGGGGCCCGAAATTTAACTTTTGATTCAAATAACTTAGTTAAAACTTGCACTAAAATTTATTTATTTACCACATTTCAAATTTTTGTATACAACAATTATAATTCATAAGATAACGTTATCAAGTATCATATTCCGCAGATGTCCATGAAATAAATTGCATAATAATTTCAGCTTATTATCTCATACTGTTAAAAATTAATGAAATTTTCTTAATAATAAAAGCCCAAATTTCCCTTGTGGATAACGGGCGAAACTAACGCTATAGCAATATATATATATATATATATATATATATTGGGGGAAAAAATTATATTCGGTTTGAAGGAAAAAGTAAAATGATGGCAGAAAAATGATTTAGCAGAAAAAAAAAAAAAATGACGTAACAATTGCAACAATACATCCAGAAAAAATAAATTTTATCCGTGATTTAAAATTTCTTATCCTCTGACAGGTAATTTAAAAGAATATTTGCAGGACTACATAAGGACTACCACTTGGCAATTCGGCGTCTTTCTTTCTCGGCTGCCCCTAACCCCCCCCCCCCCCCCCCCAAATTTACCGAAGTTTCTTACTCGAATTCATTACTTTGATAAAAATGCAATTAAATTTTAAATAATTGCTTTATTATTATTATTATTATTGAATATTTAACAGGACTTTTGCCCACTATTTTTGATTTGGCGAATATGGGTTTCCGGAATAATATGCAAGCACCAAATTTGAAAAGGTTAATATGGAAATATCAATCGTTAGGAAACCGAAGGCCGACTAGTATATTTTCCCTAGTAGCACACTTGTCCACAGAACATCCTGAGGAGGTCTATAGGATTTCCCTTTTATCCACAGAACATCCTGGGGATGCTTTTCGGAGAAGATGTGCTGCTGGGGTTATTTGGGGGAGGGGGGGGATTAGAATCTTAGCCTTGTAAATATTGTTATTTTATGCTATTCAAGATATTTATACATTTTACAATTTTGTTTATAAAACAATGGTGAAACAATTAACGTTTTTACTTTATATGGAGAAAGTATTGTATTTGTGTCAAATTTTCCAATCTGAGTTTTTGTTACATTTACACGGTTTGAGGTCCACTGAATTCCAAAAACATATTTTTAGCTGTTGATCTGTCTGTATGCCTGTTAACAGCATATCTTAATTTATATTGCCATGAAATTTGGATCTAATTATAAATATTCTACTTTGTAGTCTACAAAGGAAATAGGGAACAGTAAAAAAAAACGTGATTGAAAATTAGAAAATGTTTTAATTCACAAAATACTAAAAATAAAGTTATAACAAAAAATAGAACATATATTTAATTGAAAAATAATAATAGGTAACTAACGAAGGACTTATTTCACGATTTTTCTCGTGGGTACGTTATATTGCAAAAAATCAGCAATGAAGATTAATTAACTGGTATGCTGTTAAATGTATCGTGAGTCACGATTACAGATATCGAGATTTTTCGCAATAACAGGTCCATCTTGTGAAGGGAAAGAGGGGGAATTACATTTATTAACTAGTTAACTACAGGTTTTTATATAGGATATATAGTGTTACCATTAAGCGACCTTTTTTTTTTTTTTTTTTTTTTTTTTTATACTATTCGTCAAAGTTTTAAATGAAATAATTAACAATGTCATGCCACAGAAAACTTTACAAGAACCAACTTTACAAAATGAGCAAAATCTAAATTGTGTGGTCCAGGAACCCCTATACTTATATTCAGTAAAACAGTCTTGATATACACTAACACGGAGTAGGGGAGAGAAGAAGCACCTTTACATGATTAAAATTGACAGAGTTAGTTATTTTATTTTTTTTTTTTTTCCCTCTCCAGATGATTTTTGTTTTCACTATAGCTGTACCGAGTACTCGGTAAGTACTCGGCCAAATATTGACTAAGTACTCAGCTAATACCAAGTACTTGTAATAATTTCATTATTTTTATGCATTATTGAAGACGAATGTATTAATGTAGTTTAACATAAGTTTGTTAATAATTAAACTAAAAAAGTATGAAAATATATGCAGAAAGCCTATTAAACTTTTGCTATAAACAGCTTTCTTTCTGCAGTTGAATCGGGCGAATAAATTGCCACTAAATTTGGTATAGACACGGTTAATGAGATGCGCTTGTCCATTTAACTAGAAGAAATTACAGAAGAAATTTATAATTATAATCATCTAGTATATATGATATGTAATAATACATAAAAACTTTGTCTATTTTATAGATACAATTTTATATATTAACCTATTTTAGAAAAATCCATTTAAGTAAAAACACAACAAAATTTTAGTTAAACACATTTGTACAAAAGAAATCAAGTCACTTTTAAAACTATAAGAAAATTAATTGTGAATTAAAATAATAATTGTGAAAATGGAGTAAAAAAACATTTTTTAATAAACAAACCTGTTTTGCAAATTACAGCCCAAAACTAAAAAAAAATTACATTTTTTGGATCTAAAGATTAATGAAGCTCATGCTTGATGTTTGAATGATAAAATCTTAATATTCTCGTTTCATCAGCGATGAAACTACCTAATATGCAAAAACCCTGAAAACGGTTACTGGCATGTAGTTCGAGGAGACTTATCAATGACATGTCATATGGCTATGTATAATAATAAGTGATATTTGCAGAGTTCTTTATACAATATAAGGCAAATTAAACATTCAAAATGAGAAATTTCTATAAAAAAATTTTAAAATCTTAAATTCAGGGATAGCCCCTGAAAAGTTTCACCCCTGTTTCACATCATGTATATTTCATGCATCTTAGGTCTCTGCGTATAGAAACTTCTATACTTTCTAAACATTATCTAATCCCCCCTCCTCCCACCTCTCTCTCTCTTAAAAAAAAAAAAAATAATAATAATAATAAAGTTATCGATTATTATGATTTTAAATAATCTGCAGAGCAGAACGTATCAAATATGGCAATGAACCTAATCGTATATATACAGCTTACTACAAAAGTTCTGAAACACTTCATAAAAACATGCTGTTTGTTATTGAACTACATTTTGAGCTCAAAGTGCTTTTTTTTTTTTTTTTTTTTTTCTTAATTTCATGATGTGCAAAATTTTTCATGTGTGCATCAATTATTCTTTCTTACAATTAATCGATATTCAATTTACAACTACTCGACTACTTGACAGAGTGCTACTCGGTCAGCACTAGGTTCCAAAAAGGGATAAGTTTTAAAATATTTTTAGTTCTGTTAATTTTCTGTTTGATTCTGATATAGGGGAGAGTCGGAAGGGATGGGACACCTAAAATTATTTTTAAAATAAACATTGTTTTAAATTTCTGACACTTCCACCAGGTGAAGTAACTACAGCCCCATATTTGTTGCTATGTATCATTTTAGTTGGAGAACTCTATAAGTTTATGTAACAAAAAAACTATTTTATAACATCAAAAGTAAACAATTGCTTAATTTTCAAAGCAAGTTTTCAACGTCACTCACTGATGTTAGCATAATTACTTTTCATATTTTATATACCTAATAACATAAGTTTTATGAATTAGTAGCTAAATTAAGTCTAAAGTAGCATATGTCTAATAAGTTTTTTTTTTTTTTTTTTTTTTTTTAAATACTGAAAAGGGAGGGATGGGACATGTAAGAAAAGGAAGAAGAATGAAGATTCTGATATTCCTTGAACAGATAATATCAAAAGGCAAATGAATGAATATATGGAAGAGAAGAGAAAACGTACGAAACAAATTCAAAATCATGGAAAATAATTGGTGTGGCACTCACACGAGTTTTGTTTACCCTTTTAACTTTTAAAAATACTTTATTTACCATATATGTATGAGGAATTAATTTTCATTCCTGAGCAGTTTTTCTGGACATGGTAAAATATACAAAAGAAATTATATTCACTAATTACAGTTAGGATTTCTTGGTAATATTTGTTCTTGAGATATGCTGATAACACACACAGACTAGCCACTAAAAACTTTATTAATATTCAGGGAACACCAAAACAAACAAAAACTTAATTTGAAATATTTAAACTAAAAAACAATACTTTCTCTGCTAGAAGTTAAACAAACAAAAAAAAAAAAAAAAAAACGATGAATTAATCGAGCATTTGAAAATTTTTATTTAAGTAGTACATTATATTCTAATGTTGGATAAAATAGATGTTATTAGTAATTAATTACCTTACATACTATGTCTGTATATTATGTACTTATTTTAACTTTATAAGCATGTCCCATCCCTCCCTCATATAAGGGAGGGATGGGACATTTTTATGACTATGTTAATTGGCTTATAAAAATAATATTTTAATAATTACCATCCAATTTATATTTTTAAAAGATGTTAAAATGTTTCAATTTGTTTCTCTGAAATTTACAGTGTTGTACCAGTAAAAGTAAATTTGTAAAAAATATTTTTGTCAAAATTGTTCCATCCCACCCTACTCTCCCCTACCATTTTCGCTTTGAATACAAACCCTTAAAAGTTAATTTGAATATTAAGATGAAATAACTCGAACAGCTTTAATATATATATATATATATATATATATATATATATATATATATATATATATAGTCTCATATTAGATTCAGATATTTACTAATTTAAACTATGGACCTGTGGATTATATTAAAATTTAGTTTTTGTAACTTTATAAAATTGATTTTGTGGATTTTTTTGAAATATACTGTTACTAACTTTATTTAAAACATTTCTGAAATTGGAAGTATGTCTTCATCTTCAAGAATGGTTGATAAAGGACTAAACCATGAAAACTGGTCCCAAGCCAAAATAAAATAAAAAGTATTTGAAACAGATAAAATTATATATTTTTTAAATGTACAGACATTGAAGTTTCTATAAAATGTAAATTGGAGTAATTAATTCATAATTCAATGTATGAATATTTCAGTTAAAATTATGTTCGGAGGGGAAATATGCTGCGAAGGGGACAAATTTTTAGTTTTCATTCCATTTATAATCATTGTTTACATTGAATCAACAACAAATTTCTTCTAGAGTTGTTAACTGATATTATTGTGCAAATCTGCTCAATTGATGAAGAAAATACTGAGGCTTATTTTTTTTTAAATAATTATATATATATATATATATATATATATATATATATATATATATCCCCCCCTCCCTGAAAAAGGACAAAGTTGGGCTTTGTTTTTTCATATCAAATCTTTGTTGCCTAAACCTTAATTGGAAGAGCGGCGATTCAATTGTACATTTAGCGAAGTCCTTGATTAAATATAGGCTTGATTACTAAATATAATTAAAATAGCAATTACTGCTATATTTAATTACTTAAACAGTGTATTTACTAAGTGTAAAAAATAACCATTTTATTTATTTATTTATTTTGTGATTACAGAAATTAGTCATTGAAAATTAACTGGTTGGTTGGTTGGAGGATTAAGGCCGATTGACTCCTTATGTGTCCTAGGCCTATAGGGGGAATGCCCTCCGTGGGGGTCTTTCTAAGGGGTCCTAGCCCGTATTTACGCGAGTTTCGGAGGAAACCACGGAAAACTCCGAACGGCTAGGTCGATGAGCGCGAGCTGGGATCGAACCCGGCACCTCCCATCTACCAGCTTTGAGCGCAGAACCGCTCGGCCGCTGGTGGGCCGAAAATTAACTGAATATATGCATTAATGAATATTAAAAAGGACACTTGGCAGTGGGTAAATGAAAATACGAAATTATTTCAGTACATAGAATGACAAATGGAATATTGAAATTGTAATTTCCTTATTCTTTTTGGAATTCTGTACGTTGAAGATTTTCCCTGTTTTATATGCATTGATGACAATTGTGAAATGCCTTAATTGCTTTATCTTTTACTAGAAATTGTAGCCAATTACTAAAAGAAATATTTAATAATGATCAAGTTGTTAAATTTTTATTTATTTATTTATTTTCAGAAAGATCTTTTTTCAACTGAACATTAATATTTTATATTGTTAAAGCCAATAATATTTTTTAAGTTTTTTTTTTTAGGTTATTAAAATAGGGGAGCTATAATCATAGTAAATGAAAGTTTTCAAATTGTACCATTCTTCCTGCCTAACATTCTTCCTCCGCAACATTAAAATAAAAATATACACACTTTTTTCCTTTAATATTTTTTTCAATTTCGATACGGAAATATAATTATCACTTGTTATGAATTTGTAAAAAGTTTAAAGTTGGAGAAACACGTAATTTGAAGAACTGAGATGAAATAAATACTTAAATGTCCCCTCCGCAACAAAACGATTTACTGTGGTTTACCCCTAAAATAAAGGCCCACTTTGCACCCTGCATATACAAAATCAGCTATGTAAATAAGATTTAATTTTCCTGTAACATTTATATCCCCCCCCCCTCCAATACAACTGGCTCAATATCATGCTTGATTCTATCAGCGCTAAAAATAAAATTAAGAATTTTCAAAAGCTACAAACTTATCTGAAGACCAACACGATTTTCATAAGAATGTCAGAATAAAAGTACTCACAAAGCACATTCTCTCTCTCTCTCTCTCTCTCTCTCTCTCTCTTTTTTTTTTTTTTTTTTAAATTGCTAAAGATTTGCCAAATGTAGATAATATGTGATCAGTTATTCTTAATGGTGATATCATAAAAAATAACTGGAAAAATAAAATAATTTATATTTAATTTCAAAACATGTGTCCATCACAATTCAATAAAGCATTATGCAGTGCTAATCAGAAAATGATAATAGTTGTACTTGTAATGTATTCTGTAATTAATTTTTTAAATTAGATATTTAAAATTTTATAATTATTTTACATTTAGAAACAATTTTTTGTCCTATTTACCAATACGCATAAAAAAGAAGCACTAATTTCGTAAAGATTTCCAAATTCAGACTTCTGATGGATTAAGTTTGCGTTTTGAGATGTACTAAATATGTTTAAATATGTTTTAAATATTTTTTGACTAATATATGCTCTTACAAAATGTATATAGGCTAAACGTTTGGGCTTGCAACACTACAATATTTCATATTTAGCTTTAACTTCACAAAGATTTCAACTGATCAGGTTTCGTGTATATCGCCCAAGTGTGTGGCGTTGTTGTGTTCAGTTTTTTATTTTGTTCTTGGTAGTTTCATATTTCGAATTGCACAAAAGAAACGAATACAAAATTTTTATTACGATGGTGGTGAAATACGCAAGTTTAATTTTTATTGCAATATCACCCAATAGGTAGCATTTGAGAGTAGTATTTTCAATGATGTACTTGATCGCTGTATCTTGTCATCGATAGAATGGAATTGCAGAAATTTTATAGGTAAGATACTTTTTTTTACAAAAATATTTTGATTCAATTCTGGATTTCATTCTTCCTAGACCATGAAGAACTGGGAATCCATGAGCCATATCGGAAAAAATCTCCTTTATAAACAGTGAATAAAGTAAAATTACAATGAAGCGTATCTGATAATATCTGATATACATTAATACGATTAAAACATATCTGATAATACAATAAAACATATTTATTTCTGCTGTAAATTTTGCAGGTACTTTTTTCGACTTCCAGTTTATAAAAGATTTACATGCAAATCACAATCATGTTGGAAAAGAATTTATTAAATTACATTATAAAGAAAGAAAAGATTTCAAATAATAGGTAAAGTTAGTTTCACGTATTTAGTAATGAAATTCAATCTTTCCCCACAAAAGGGACACAGGCTGTAATGGATGCTTCTGTGATTAGGAATATCTATAGAGGACCAAAATTCAGCTGTTTTTTGATTTGCAACATGACCACAGGGTTTAAAAGCAGCATATGAAGGAACGTCTTGATCAAAATAAAATCCGGGCTCGGTTCCAATAGTAAACTCTTTAATAGGTCCAATACCCCTGCAGATAGGACATGACCACCCCTTACCACAATTATCTGAAAGTTTTGATAAAGCAAGTCCAATAACATGGCCACATGAGAGATAAACATAAGCTTTCTTAACCGCCTGTTGTAGCCGAGATAGTGACATGTTTGAATCTTTAGAAAGTAATGAGCATTCGGGGGAATATTTATGAAGAGTAGACTGCAAACGATTCAGATAATATTCACTGGGTATTTTATTTAATCCATCAGGAGTGCGCCATATTAAAGTCACACCACAAAGATCAATCAAAGTACCGTCTTTGAGAACATTAGATTCTTCTAGTATTCTAGGACGCTTCGACACATCCATTTTTGAGGATCTCAGAGGATAAATATATCCAGAAACAGAAACTTCTCTCCAGTTCCTAGGGCAGTTTTCATCAGGTTTTAAAATTAGAACCCCGTTAGTGGTAAAACCATCCATTTTCCCGCAGTAACTATGCGTTATGCCACTTTCGCTAATATTAATAATATGCGATGAATTAAAAGCTCCTGCATAGACTCTTGCTTCGCGGCTGTCATCTCTATCTACACTGATCCGACAAGCAAAGCGAGATACTCCATGTCTAGCTTTCTCCTCGGAATTGGTATCATAAACTGTAAAATCAATGGGATATTTTTCATAACGTCCGATTTGGAACAAATCAGACAACGTGTCGCGTTTAAAAATGACGACAACAGAGCGATTTTTATCCGAAGGGTATAAAATAACATGCTTGGCAGGACTTGAGGATAAGGATTCTTTCACGTCTGATGTTACAAATGTAGAGGCTTCAACAAGACCATTGGCTTCAGATCTTCTACGCAAAATGTATTTCGAATTCATCTTATTAGAGAGATGATTCGGAACAACCTTACTGCACCCAACCACAAATAACATTCCATACAATGTTTTTGAACTTTTAGATTCACGATGTTTTTCAGTGTAATGTTCTGCAGATGATTCACTAACTGAAAATAAACTTCTTTTTTCTTGCTCTAAAATGTCAGAGGAAGAATTTTTTATAATTTTAGCAGTCTGTTTATCATCTTCAACTTCAGTTTGGGTAAAAATGCTTTTAGGGCATCTATTGCCGGATGGAGTGCGATCTTCGAAACCAGAAACTTTATTAAGGCAAGATGACTGGGTTTCATAATTCGACGTGGAACTTAATTTTGCAGTTAAGTCAGGAATCTCATTTTTCATAACTACATCGTTTAGATTGATATTTCCAACTGAATTCCTAATCTGGGATAACTTTTCTTGTGTGAGGTAATTACGTTTTTCACTCTTTACATTTATTAGTGTATCATCCTCATAATGACCAGAGACAGAGATCGAGTCTGATCTATTATCGCCACCAGCAGATATGATTTCTTCTTTATTTTCATTAAACTGATGAATATCAACTATCCCATTCTGTTCTACGAGGAATCCTTCTAATGCGCTAGTTCTGCCACCTGTGCTAGTACTACTCCACTTATCATCCTTTTCGAAAGTTTCTGCATTTTCATCAAACGACTTCTCAGATTTTCCCATCATGGTTTCATTCAAGTTTTCTTCGGGCGGGTTCTCTGATATCCAGCTAACTATCTTCTTTATAAACATATCGTATATTTTCAGAAAAAATAGTTTATGCCTAAAGTGAAACAAAAGAAAAATTCAATTTTATGCAATAAAATTTACCTTTTTATTTTGATAAAAAGTCATAAAGTAAATCAAAATTGGCAAAGTACAAATAAAATGAAAATGCAGGGGTGATTCAAAAATCACGGAAAAAATAAAAAATGTATTATTGAAAAGTATTGGCTGTAGCACAACGCGGTTTTCAATGAAATGCGCAAAAAAGCATGTTATATCTTATACTATTAAGCAAGCAAAATTTATACATATATATATATATATATGTGTGTGTGTGTATGTGTCGAATGAAGGCTGTACGATTTATGGAGCAAACTACTTATTATAGATAGAAAACATGAAATTAACTTACGTTCTTCTTAGGAAAATTAGAATTATTTAAGAAACAAATACGAATTCTGGCACTGTATTCATAATAGCTTTAAAATTAGCCATTAAAAATTTTTTAATGTTGCCAAAAAAGTTTACTAGTCCCCCCCCCCCAACATAAAATGAAATATGCTTTCACGCGAAAAATAAAAAAATATTAAGTATTAAATTTGTTCGTGCATATGAAAAAATGACGCCTTCATAACTTTAAAATAAAATAATAAAAATCTAGTATTACTTACAAACTTTGAATAAACACCATACAATGCAATAAACTCGCAACAATTGTTTCGGGTCGAAAAAACACACGACCCTTCAAGGGTCGTGTGTTTTTTCGACCCGAAACAATTGTTGCGAGTTTATTGCATTGTATGGTGTTTATTCAAAGTTTGTAAGTAATATTTTTACAACGCCAGTTTATTGATGCTTCTTTATTAAATAAAAATCTAGCATGTTTCTTGAGAATTTTCTTTCATAACCTTTTTTAATATACTTCAATTATAGATTTTTTTTTTTTTAAATAGTATGTTTTTGGCTCGGATGAATCACTCTTGGCATGAAAGCTAATTCAGCATTACATTAAAAAGCTTTCCTGGGCAATTTTTAAAGTTTTGATTAGAGCTGTACCGAGTACTCGTTATATACTCGGTACTCGGCCAGTTTGCCGAGTACTCGGTACTCGGCCAAATATGGACTAAGTATTCGGCCAATACCGAGTAGTTGTAAGAATTTCATTATTTTTATGTATTATTGAAAGAAATGTATTCATAAGAGTTGTTTATTAATAACTAAACTAAAAAATATGAAAATATAAACATAGTCATTAAACTTTTGCTGCAAACAGCTTTCTGCAGTTAAAACGAGCAAGCAGATTACCACCAAACTCTGTATAGAGACGATTCATGATATGAGCTTATCCGTTTTAGTTACAAGAATTTGAGTATAACCAACTTGTATGCGTGTAATATACAAAATTTTTTTTAATAAAAACTTATTGTATCTATAAAACAGACAAAAATAAAATATTTTAGAAAAAAGAACCCTTATATAATACTAATATAGTAAATAAAACTTCAGTTACATATTTGTTCAAATAAAAGTAAGACACTTTTAAAACTGTAAGAAAAGATTGGTTTTTAATTTAAAAAATAATAATTATGAAAAAAATAAATACACTAAAATGCTATTAAAAATATTTTTTAATAATCAAAAATGTTGTTTTTCAAATTATGGCCCAAAACCACCTATCTTTTTTACTCTTCTAGAATTTGAAGATTAATGAAATCTATCATGTTTGATAAAATATTTATTTTAATGTTCTCATTTCATATGTGAACTTCGTGCATCTTAACCCTTAAATGCCGTGTGTTGCCTTTCGGCAACATACCTAATTTTGTCTTTTAAAGTATTATTAGAATAATATTGAAGCTCTAATGCTCATGTTTGCCAACTGACAATAACTTGCTTTTTAGCTGTAAACCATAGTTAAAATAATGTATGATTTTTTAAAGTATTTTTCCCGTGATTCATTTAATAAAGGTAAGAATAAAACATTTTTAAATTGATTTAAAAAATAATCAGGCATTTAAGGGTTAAATTAAGCCTGGGTGTATAGGAACTTTTATATTCTCTAAGAATTATCTGAGAATGATTCGCATCTGAGAAAGACTATATAATAAAGAATGAAGTTATCAGTTATTATGGTTTTAATATTCCACTAAGCTGGAAGTATCAAATATAACAATGAACCTAATACAACTACTCGGTACTCGGCCGAGTAGTGAAAGGCCGAGTACTCTGTACTCGGCTATCTCGGCCAAAGTGCTACTCGGTGCAGCACTAGTTTTGATGCTAAAGTAGATCGGACATTTTTCGCCAAGGACTCTATTTTCGCAACAGCCACTTTAAGCCAAGTGTTGTAATTAAAATTACACATTTATTTATTAACGAAAATTAAACAAAAATGTGTATAATTAAAATTACACATTTATTTATAGAAGGATGTAAAACAAACATATGTGTAATCTAAATATATATATAAATACTTTATGTATGTATAATACAATTTAAAAAGTGATGTGTATATAAATATAGGCAAGTAAAAAAATGTTTCTTTTCTAACATGAGCGATGTAAAAGCGGGAGGTCATCATTGTAAAATCGTAGGAGGTAGAATTGTAATGTATCTCTGATATGAATCTACCAGACAGTCAGGCGACGAGCGGAGAAAGCATTTGACACTAAAGTACAAAAGCTCAAGAAAATGGTTTATAGCAGCCATAAATGAGAAAAAAAGAGATGGAGGAGATTTCCAAGGACTGAAATTTTCTAAGAAGAGCAGAGGAAATCAAGAGAAGGTACATTGGTTAAAAAAAACGACCACTAAAAAAAGGGAAAGGTCCCATGTGTGGCAGAAGGCGGAGTCAAAATGGGCCTGTAAGTAAAATATACAAAAAATATCGTCAGATGATAAAAATTTTTTGGAAGGAGTAAACAAGCCATCAGCCCTGAATCAGCGGTTGGACCCTCGTAGATGCAGACCGGGGAAGCGGCCGGTAAGATTGCCGTAGCAGAAATCATCGAAAGAATGTAACCTTAGGAGGCGATACGCTGAAAGGGAGATGCTTTCCGGAATTAAAGGTTGGATTCTCATAATCTCGACTGATGATGCCCTGAGTATTATAGTGAAACTTCTCAAAATAGCGCCAAAGATGCTGGATGCCTAATTGCTGCTTTAGTGTATACTAAACGCTCGTTGTCTGGTGAGTCTCTAATTTTAAATTATATTAAAAAAGAAAATATTTAATTTTTAAATTTCATTTATTCTTCCTCCTAAACAAAAAAAAAAAATGGCTGAGTCCCGCTTAAAGTGCTTACAAAAGTATATATTTAATTTTGATAAAGAATTTTATGTTTAAAATAAAAAAATGAATAAAGGATCATTGGTTAGAAATATTTAGTGTGTTTTTTTTATTATTGGTTTCTAGGTAAATTATTCTTATATTTTTTTTTATTGGTTTCTAATATATGATTCCAAGAAGACAGATTAAATAAATAGGAGAAAATTTTAGTATTCAAAATTTCATTTTATGACCCAGTAAAAAATTTAGTGAACTTGGGTGTTATTTAAAGTATAATTTAAATTATCATTTAGCTTATTATTTTTTTAGAAACAACGCAATGTATCATACAGATGGGAGAGTATCTCTAGATAACAATTTCTCTCCAACACTGTAAATCAACCAAAAAAGCGATTTGGTGCCTATCCAGTTGAGGTCATAAAATGACATAATAAAAAGAAAAAAATAAATAAAATAAGATAAACTAATTTAGGAAAACTTTAAGGTGGACTCAGACAAAATAATAATATAAAAATATACTAAGCAGTTGCTTAAATAAAATTGGATAGATATAAATAAAGGAAATCATAGCATTATAATGTTATTGTATTTGTATATGAATAACTGATAAAAAATATATATAACGAGTAGATATGCAAATGTGTACATATAATATATATATAGATATAAATTACACTTTCATTAATAATGATAAGTAGAATATGAAAATAAATGAAGTGTATTTGAAATAATTACAGTTAAAAATTTTGAAAAATTACTGGAAATATTTTATATGTACACATAAACAGCAAGATTGCTCAGAAAGGTTTCTTGAAAACAATTAATCTAATATTTTGTTTGTTTGATAATATTATTTTGGATGCCTGTATACATATAAAATTTGAATATTTTACTTTGAAGAAAGTAAATAGTTTCCTAAAATAAGGAATAATAATAATAATTGAACTAGAATAATCTAGCTAGTCAGTAAATATATGTATACAAGCATAATTTGTGTTAATGTCAATACATATAAGAATGATTTTTTAAGAGTTGATTTAAAGTAAAGATTAGAAAGTAGGGAATGTAAATGAAAAGTACTTATAAATTGAGAAATAAAGTTGCGAATAAGTGTGATACAAAAACTCAAAATCAGAAGAAAACGGTGGAAACAAATTCTGAGAAGGTAGTACCGGGTAAAATAAAAATGGAGAAAAAATTAACAGTGTCATTAGATACGCTATTAGTGGGTCTTCCACACTTCAATGGGGACAGTCAGGCTAATATAGATAAATTTCTAGAATCATTTGAGACATTAACAAATGCGACAGAATTAGACGATGGAATTAAATTATTAATTTTAAAAAGTAAAATCAGCGGAAAAGCTAAGGAGAAAATAAACTTGGATGAGGATTTAATAAATGAGAATGTGTATGAGCAATTCAAACTTAAATTAAAAGAAAAATTTAAGAGCAAAGTAAATTTCTCAAAAGCTCAGGCAGATTTCATGAATATCAGGCAATCACCAAAACAAACTATAGAAGAATATGCAACGGAAATAATAAAAAAATCAAGTGAATTTTTAAAAGGGTCTGGATTCGAAAACAAAGATGGGGCAAAAGAATTTGTAAACAGTTTAAAATTAAATAAATTTATTGAAGGCATGAGGGCAGACATAGCATTTGAGTTAAGAAAGGCAGATATAAAAGATTTTGAAAGTGCATTAAAAATGGCTAAGACCATTGAAAATGCAATGCAATTTAACGTGGAGGAAATAAATACTATAGAGAAAAAAAATAGCAACGAAACCGATATGTGTACATTATTATTAGAATTAACATCGAAACAAACTGAACAAATCAAACAATTAGAAAAAAAAATCGAAGAATTAGAAATAAGAAATAACAGATCAGAAAGTCAAGAGAGACAAAAACATGACAGCACAAGATTTTGTGCAATTTGCAAAACTAGATCACATAATACTGAACAATGCTGGTACAATTCAAGAACTAATCCCAATATTGTAAACAATACAGTCCCTATAATACAAGAGAATGAAAATGCAGGGGTTAGAAACGTAAGATCAGACGAAAATAGATCTAGTAATACAAATTATGGAAATTTCGATAGGGGTACTAGAAATTATTTCAGAAGAAGTTCACATAGAAATTTTAGACAAAGGGGTACAAACCGCCCTGCTATAACGTTTCCAAGGCAGTCGGGAAACTAAATGAGGGGTTTACCAAGAGTAAAAATAATAATAACATAGTCCCTCGTAAATCCCTTAACATATCCAGGGGACTAAAAATGCATCAAAATAGAGATAAAAAATATGAGAATCAAACAGACAAGGAATTAGACAGAAATTATTATGAAAAATATTATAAAGTAGAGAGGCAGAGAACCGAGAAAGATAACAATTCACGCAGGTATAATAAAAACAAAAAGAAATCAAATGTAATTCATACACCAGATCGATATCTGTGCACAAAAAGATGGAAAAACACACAAGAGATTAAATATTTGACAAATATTGATCAAAATGATATAGGTAACTTACCCATCTTAGATTTGAATATAAATGGGGTACCTACACGAAATTTAATTGATACAGGCGCAACTTTAAATGCAATGTGTCCCAAAATATTTCAAAAAATCAAAGAAACAGGGATAAAAATTCAGTATTTGTCAAATAATGTAAACATACACACATTAAACAATCAGAGAATTAATTTCAAAAAATGCATTAAAATTACATTCAAAATTAAAGGGAAATTCGTGACAGGTGTATTTTATATATTGAACTTTAATTTTGATAAGAAGTATAATGTAATATTAGGTTATGACTTTCTAAAAAGAAACAAAATGATAGTAGATTGTAAGGCAGGACATGTACTATTTAAAAACATGAAATTGGAATTAAATAAATCTCCAAACAACCAAGAAATTCCAAATCATATAAATACCATGTCAATAGAAACAAATACACACACATCACAGATGGAGGACAAAATACAATTCCCACAGTCAGGAGTGCATGATCAGGAACAGGAAGAAAATGGAAAAATTTATGGGTATTTTAAATGCTCAAAAGATCAGACAAAGTCAAAAAATAATGAAAATGAACTAATAAATTGGGAGGCATCTTCTAGTAAACAAATGATAGAATTAAATGAGAAAAATGAGCAAAACATTATAAGGCAGGATACGTTAAATAAAAATTATCACTTTGCAAGACTAATAAGAAAAATGGATGTTGCACCGAAACAAACAGTTTGGGCGGAAATAAAAGTTCCTAGAATATACCAACACGAAACAATATTCCTTGAACCACAGAGAAATAATTCGGGTACAAACATAAATTGCTCTATACATAAAATAGATAATGAAAATAAACTAAAAGTTCAAATTTCAAATACAAAGGACCACAAAATTACTTTGAATAAAAATATGAAACTGGCGAAAGTTACACAACAATTCATAATAACGGACAAAACAAAACCAAAGAGAAAAATTATTAACAATTTAAACATGGTAGATGTTAAACAAATGAGAAAAGCTGACTTAAAAAAGGAAGATTTTAATCTAAGTCATTTAGATTCAGTAACACAAAAAGAAATGCATGAAATATTAATGAAAAATTATGCGGCATTTTCCAAAAATTACAAGACACTAGGGCAAACATCATTAGTTACACCAATATTTAAATTAGCTCATAATTACCCCATTCAATTAAAACCGTATAAATTGGCTTATAATATGAAAGATGTTGCGAAAGAGGAGATAAATAAATTATTAGAGGCAAAAATTATTGAACCAACAAACTCGCATTATGCAGCCCCCGTAATTTTCGTGAAGAAAAAATGTAACTCAAAAACAAATGATCCCAAACACATTAAAGTGAGAGCAGCAGTAGATTACAGGGTCCTTAATGAAATCATAGAAGTTTCACCACATCCCATCCCAGATGCGAAAGAAATAATTCAGAGACTTTGTGGCAAAAAACACTATACTGTGATGGACTTTCACTCGGCATTCTTCCAAATTAATTTAAAAGAAGAAGACCGAGAAAAATTAGCATTCATTACGGAATTTGGTTGCTATCAGCCAACCAGATTAAATTTTGGTAATAAAATATCAACTATGACATTTGCTAAACTTATGGATAAGATTTTAGGTCACATAGATAAAAATAAAATTGGGTACTTCATCGATGACATTATTTTAGGAACAGACTCAATAGAAGATATGAAAAAATTAATGCAGGAAGTTTTAGACATTTTAATAAAAAACAATCTAACTATTGACCCGCAAAAGATGCAAATATGTAAAAATGAGATAGAGTTCTTAGGGTATAAAATCAATGAACATGGTTATTCACCTTCGGAGGGAAATTTAAACAAAGTAAAAAAATTAATGAGACCAAACAATAAAAAAGGTATCTTACAACTGTTAGGGTTTTCGAACTATTTCAGAACATTGATAAAAAATTACAACGACATAATAGATCCATTATTACAACTTACAAGAAAAGACATAAAATTTAAATGGGGTGAAGAACAAGAGAAAGCATTTATAAATTTACAAACCGCGTTATTAAATGAACCAACTCTAAGAGCTCCAGATATGAACAAAGAATTTTATTTGATCACGGATGCTTCAAAATACGCAATATCGGCGATTTTGGCACAAAAAGAGAATGGAATCTTGCATCCGATTGAATATTATGGTAGGAAATTAAAAAATTCAGAAAAAAATTATCCAGCCATGAAACAAGAGTTACTAGCAATACATGAATCAGTATTAAATTATAAAAACTTACTGTTAGGAAAAAAGATATTTTTGTTAACAGATGCGAAGGCGTTAACATATTTTATTAATTTGGAGAAACAGCCTGACATAATTTCGAGATGGCTTTTAGATCTCCAAGAATTTGACATAACAGTAGAACATATATCAGGATCACAGAATCCGAGTGATTTTTTAAGTAGGCACATAGCAAACATAACGCATGAAGATCAAGAGAATGAAATGTATTTATTTAAAGCCGAAAAAGAGTTGTCAGAAGAAAACATTTTAAATGAACAAAAAAAATGCGACAAAATACAAAAAATAGTAGCATGTTTAAAATCAAAGAGAAATAATAAATACAAAAGAAAATACTCTTTATTAGAAAATGATCTATTAGTATTGAAACATTCAAATAATGCTACGGAAAATAAGCAAAATATTATCATAGCTCCACATAGTTTAAGAGAGAAAATCATAAATACCGCGCATTCCCCACACTTCGGTTTTGAGAAAACATATCAAATGATTAAAAATAGATTTTACTGGATTGGGATGTACCAAACAGTAAAATATTTTTGTAGGAGATGTATTCCATGTAACTCTTACAAACCGCATCAAACAATAAAACTTCCGTTACAAGTAATGAATAAGAACTATGCATGTGGCCAAGCATTAAATATTGATATTGTTGGAAAATTAGTACCAACGCTAAAACAGAACAAATTTCTTTTAACAATTATTTGTGCATTTTCTAGGTTCTTAGAAGTAATACCGCTAAAAAATACCAATGCAACTACCATCATAAATGCGCTGCTAGAATATTTCGGAAAATATGGCCTATGCCAGTATATAAATTTAGACAATGCGCCTTATTTTAGAGGCAAAGAATTTACAGACTTCGCTAAGAATCTAAATATAACATTGCGTTATTCGAGCATTTACAAACCCAGTAGTAATGGTACGATTGAGAAAGCACATTTAATTTTAAAAAATTCCATCTCAGCCATGTGTCAGGAAACTTTTGACTGGGACACGAGAATAAATTTTTTTAAGTTAAACTATAATATGTCGAAACATCGAGCAACGGGATACGAACCCGCGGTGTTATTTTTTGGGAGAAAATTAAAAACTCCATTTCTAGATTGCAATGACAGAAATAAGGAAACCCCTTCGCAATATATATCAAAAATAAAAGAGCATATGCATCAGGCGAGAGCAAATGCATTGCTAAATATGAAAAAAATCTCAGAAGAGTACAATAGAAATAAAAGTATACATCATAAGGAATTGGAGATAGGTGATGAAGTCTATCTTAAATCACTAAGAAAGAATAGAAAATTAGGTAAAAGGTTTGACGGACCATTTTTTATAGAAAGAAAGTTCAGAAACTCGAATTACTTGATACGAGAAAAAGAGGGAAATAGAAGTTTAAAAATTCATATTTCAAAAATATTTAAAGTACCACCAGAAAAAGAAAATTAAAATAACCAGCTAAAGGATATAGGAAGGATCGACGTCAAAGAATAGAACAGGTAAAAAAAAAAAAAAAAAAAAACACTAATAATAATAATAATAGATAGTAAAATAGTGTGGTTAGTTGAGACATACATAATTTTATTGTTATAGAGGGGTGCTTCAGATTTTCACTGGTAACTGTTTGAAGCTGGTCTGCAAACAGAGAAATTAATATTTATGGCGGGGCCCCTTTATTAAGCTATAGATATTCTTTTCTCCCTGCCGGTGAAGAATTTTGAATGTGGCCTTGATAACAATAATAAAAAAGTTTAATAGTAATAAGAATTGTAATAAAGCTAACATTAGAATGTATACAAAAATGTATCAAGTTGCGAGTGTGCAGATAATAATAATAATAATAATAGGGATAAAGTTATTGCATTTTGGCTGGAAAAACATAGAAATTGGAGTAGAATAAATCAATAACAGCTGTAATAGAGAAATGAACGTGAATTACATTGAGAATAAATAGAATGTAAGATAGAGATTGGATGAAGGCTCTAAAACGGGGATAGGAATTTTCTTCTTAAACACTAGCGGTTAAAAATACCAAACAAATCCCAAGCACGACAAAAAAAAAAAAAAAAAAAAAAAAAAAAGCACGGGTTTTAGACTAACATTAAGTAGATAAGGAGTTTTAGATAAACTGTGTATAAAATAAAATAAAACGAACGAAGAAATAAATAAATAAAAGTTGTGTACAGAATGTTGAAATATGCAAATAATCCAGAAAAATAACATAATAGTATATATATAAACTGTGTGTGAAATGCTATGATTTTGTTTATTTATATTTATGTATAGATATATATATAATTTAAAAAAAAAAAAAAAAAAAAAAAAAAACTTTTAAGAAAAACATTTTTAAAATAAAGAAAAATATTTTCTTTTTTTTGGGAGGAGACTCACCCAAAAACAATTAATAATAAGATGTGCTCAACAGCAACAAACAGATATAAATATATATAAAAAATTACAAAAATATGTGTAGACTTTTTAGACACAGAATGATCAAAAATGAAATATTATGTTTATCTATTATATTTTATGTCTCTGTAGGAATATACACAGAGACATAAAACAAGGACAAAATGAAGTGAACTCTTACATTAAATTTTTTTGTTTTCGAAAACAAATACGAATGAACATTTAAAATGCTATGGACTATTTAGAAAAAAAAACCTTCGCAAAACTTCAAAAACTGATAATAGAAGGTTAGAAACTATAGACTGAAGAATGGACAATATTTATTCTGTTTTCTTCATATTTTAGGATCATGAGTATTAGTATTTTGTTTGTGTGTATTTTTTGCATTTTATTTTATAGGTCAGAATGATATACCAAATGCTTATAAATGCACAGAGAATAGACCTAATGTAATACAGAATTTAAGTACATGATGTATATGACAGGATTGATTTTTTTTTTTTGTACAAAGGGGGGATATAAATGTTGTAATTAAAATTACACATTTATTTATTAACGAAAATTAAACAAAAATGTGTATAATTAAAATTACACATTTATTTATAGAAGGATGTAAAACAAACATATGTGTAATCTAAATATATATATAAATACTTTATGTATGTATAATACAATTTAAAAAGTGATGTGTATATAAATATAGGCAAGTAAAAAAATGTTTCTTTTCTAACATGAGCGATGTAAAAGCGGGAGGTCATCATTGTAAAATCGTAGGAGGTAGAATTGTAATGTATCTCTGATATGAATCTACCAGACAGTCAGGCGACGAGCGGAGAAAGCATTTGACACTAAACTACAAAAGCTCAAGAAAATGGTTTATAGCAGCCATAAATGAGAAAAAAAGAGATGGAGGAGATTTCCAAGGACTGAAATTTTCTAAGAAGAGCAGAGGAAATCAAGAGAAGGTACATTGGTTAAAAAAAACGACCACTAAAAAAAGGGAAAGGTCCCATGTGTGGCAGAAGGCGGAGTCAAAATGGGCCTGTAAGTAAAATATACAAAAAATATCGTCAGATGATAAAAATTTTTTGGAAGGAGTAAACAAGCCATCAGCCCTGAATCAGCGGTTGGACCCTCGTAGATGCAGACCGGGGAAGCGGCCGGTAAGATTGCCGTAGCAGAAATCATCGAAAGAATGTAACCTTAGGAGGCGATACGCTGAAAGGGAGATGCTTTCCGGAATTAAAGGTTGGATTCTCATAATCTCGACTGATGATGCCCTGAGTATTATAGTGAAACTTCTCAAAATAGCGCCAAAGATGCTGGATGCCTAATTGCTGCTTTAGTGTATACTAAACGCTCGTCGTCTGGTGAGTCTCTAATTTTAAATTATATTAAAAAAGAAAATATTTAATTTTTAAATTTCATTTATTCTTCCTCCTAAACAAAAAAAAAAAAAATGGCTGAGTCCCGCTTAAAGTGCTTACAAAAGTATATATTTAATTTTGATAAAGAATTTTATGTTTAAAATAAAAAAATGAATAAAGGATCATTGGTTAGAAATATTTAGTGTGTTTTTTTTATTATTGGTTTCTAGGTAAATTATTCTTATATTTTTTTTTATTGGTTTCTAATATATGATTCCAAGAAGACAGATTAAATAAATAGGAGAAAATTTTAGTATTCAAAATTTCATTTTATGACCCAGTAAAAAATTTAGTGAACTTGGGTGTTATTTAAAGTATAATTTAAATTATCATTTAGCTTATTATTTTTTTAGAAACAACGCAATGTATCATACAGATGGGAGAGTATCTCTAGATAACAATTTCTCTCCAACACCAAGTAGCGTACCAAAAATATAAATAAATTATAAAATACTGAAGAGAGAGAGAGAGAGAAAAAAAAAAAGAAAGGATCAGAAACAATAATCGCATAAATTATGTATTTTTGTCTAAAATGGTGACAAGAATACAAAATTCGCCAAGGGAAGTTATATTACGGCTATACCATGATCAAGTTTGCATATTTATTTATTTTTCTATATACCAACTACTATTAACCAGCCATAAATATATATAACCACAAAAAATAATTGTCTCATGCGATAGACGTAGCCGATCACAGCATATTGTAATATTTATATTTGGCGTGAAATTGCTGTCATTTTATGGTTGGTCGGATAAATCATATAAATATAGGAAATAACGTGCAAGCAAATATTATGTACACCACGTACAGTGTTGTTCATATGTAACTGGGATTCGAATATAAAAGGGCTACTTCAATTTTTTCGATACTGTCCGTTTCGAAACTGTCATCTAATAATCACCCAAATGGAAGCCCACTGGTAAGTCATTGTCGCAAACAATAGGGACAGGGGACAGGCACCCGAGATTCTGCAGATGAGCAAGCTGATGGCGAAGGGGAGGGGGGAGGGACCCAAAGCGAAATTTGAGCAATTTCAGTTTTTTTTTTTTTTTTTTTTTTTTATGTGTGTGTGTGTGTGTGTGTAGGTTATGTCTCATTTGGTGTAAATTGGGCCTTGTACACTGTAAATTCTTGGCAAATGCATACAGTGCAACAGAAATTTGCATTTTTTGTATACAACATACAATCAGGGTCCCTGATGACGTATTGTATTGTTGTATGCCTATATATATATATAAATATTATTAATAGCTTTTCAGACATTGCACAAGAAGAAATTATATCACATTGAGAACAGGAACAATTTGCAAAAGAAGAAAAAATATTGAAAATCCTATAAAATGAAGGCATGCAACAGTACAATACGTCTTTTGTATGCTGTATGCAAAAACTGTAAGTTTCTGTTGTACTGCATGCATTTGCCAAGAATTTACCGTATACAAGGCCCAATTTACACCAAATGAGACAAAACAAAGGAAAATCATACGAAAAAATGAAAAAAAAAAAATTGCAATAATGAAGATTTAAAATATGCTCTTGAAGACTTTAAAAGTACCTTGCAAATTAACTGTTACCCGTCACAATTTTTAACTGTGACTTTTCAGAGTTTTCCTATCTCGGTTTGTTCTACTTCCTCATTCAAGGGCGATATTGAAGTACCGACGAGTAGCCCCGTCGGCCGAAGATAGTTTGTGTTCCAGGTGAAGGGTTGTATTTTTATTTAATTTTATACTTTCTTGTTTACCTTCAGTAATTCTCTTTTGTATTGTATATTTTTTAAATGAATTGACGTAATTTTGTAACTTTTACAATTTGATAATTTTATAAAATATTTTTAGTAGTTTTATACATTATATGTATGTCTGATTTCTCTTCAGTTATTGGTGGTTTTCTGTTTGGTGAGAAGTTGGGGGCTAAGGATAGTTATTAGCTTATAGCTACTGTCCTTTCAGAAACTTCTCATTCACCCCTACACTGAGGGGCCTCCCTGATGAAGATCTCAGTGTTTTTTGGGGTATAATTTCATTCATTTGTTTATATATTTCTACATTTAATTTCATTCATTTGTTTATATATTTCTGCATTTATATATTACTATATATATATATATATATATATATATATATATATATATACATAAATAATTTTTTAAAACGTAGCAACATCCGAGAAACAGAAGATTTTAGACCACTGAAAACACATAGACCAATAAGAATAAAATTTCATCAAATTAAATTTACCTGCGATGATATTTTGTTAATTATTGATACAATTAAGTTTACTTATAGACTTTTTTAATTTAATTTAGCTTCAAACTTACCTTAATTTTATTCCAGGATTAGATGCAATTTAAACGATTTTGTCTTTACGATGAATCGACATGAAAACAAAACAAGAGAAGCGAATAGCGAATATTTAAACATTTAATGCTTATTACTGTTGTTAATCGTTCTAAAAAGAAAATCACGATACTGTTAAGAGATAATGTATTGTTAAGATTTATTATGAGAATTCCCAATGCGCAACGTCTGACGGCTATTCTAAAGAATGATAGCCATCACATTTATAGTTACAGTTGCGTGGTTGAATGTTCTACATCATAAAAAACTAGTATGTTGTGGTCCAAAACTTTCTTCTATATCATTTTATAAAACAGCGCTACTAACTGCTCAACATGTATACAAAAGTTTAACCATAGGTTCTCACAATAAAAACTAGTTGGCATAGGTGAACTCTGCTCAGTTCCCCATCATATATATATATATATATATATTCATAAATTTCTAAAACAGGACATTCTCTTAAAATAGTTATCATGTTAAGAGAAATGAATTTGAAAAAACGCTTAACACATTGACAAAATAAAATCCCCGCCTAATAGGCTATCCACCGTTCACTTCGATATATTTATCTTATTCTAATCTATTAATTTATTTTATCTGGGTCAATTCCGTTGTTTAGTTTTCATGCTATTATTTTCAATGCAATAATCCTCAAAATTCAGTTTTATATGAAAAATTTACAATTTCGTTATGTTGATAAAATCGTAAATTACGAATAATTTACGAAATTTTCCTATTAGAATATTTGTATTCAATCATGTTCAAACCAATATCATAAATGTAATTTTGAAGTTGTTTAATGTATTTATGATCCTCAAAATGGAAGTTTATACTCAATTTTGCCTTATTCTGACATGTTAAGTAAATCGTAAATTCCAAATAACTTACGAATTTTTTAAATTGAAAAAATCATAGTCTATATTCATGCCAGTATCCTAAATAATATTTCGAAAGTGGTTTGACATCTTTACGATGAAAATATCCCTCAAGATTGACGTTTATGTGAAATTTTGCTCTATTCTGCCATGTTAAGAAATTCGTAAATTTACAATAACTTGCGAAATTTTCAAAGTAGCACATTTATAGTTACTAATGTTCATTCCGGCATCAAACCTGATATTTTAAAACTGGTCTGACATTTTTACAGTAAAAAGTTTCCATTTAATGCACGTTTAAGTGAATTTTTGTCCTATTCTCCCATGTTAAGAAAATCGTAAATTTCTAATAACTTACGAAGTTTTTTAATTCGAATGTTGCAAATGAATAGGGTTCTTGCCAGTATCGAAAGTAATATTTTAAAACTGATCTGACCTCTCTGCGATCATTTGTTCGTGAGATATCGTGTAAACAGACTAACACACTAACGGACTAACACATTAACACACTAACAGACACCCTACAGACAGACACCATACAAATTTTGTCATTTTCGGATTCCTCACACCTGAAAACGTATAAAACTAGTAGGCATAGGTGGACTCTGCTCAGTTCCCCATCATATTTATGTTCTCAGAAATTTCTGGTGCGAGACATATTACTAGTGGATCTGCAGATCAGGAGCCTCAACGTCCTATTTGCATCAGACATTATTCAATAGGTCATTTTTATTTATTCCTTATTATATAATAGTATATATTGATTCGATCGACTTATTACCAAAATCAAATACATTCCTGAGGGGGGCGGCAGCCCCCCTCAACCCCCCGTTGTATCTCTCTTTGTATACCTATTTGTATATGATATAAAGTGTTACGAAATTGTAAATAATTGCATTTATTTTTGTATAAATTCTTTCAAAGAGGTTTAGTAAGTTGATAAAATGCTAATTTTGTGCCTTTATAGTCGTTTTAGCGTTAAAATAGCCAAATTTTCCTTTAAAAACGCATTAAAAAGCTCCTATAAGGGAAGAAATAAATTTGGCGCCAAATTTGGCGACTATTTCCCTCCTTGGCGATTTTTTTGGCGATCTTGGCGAGAAAATCCTTATTAGGGATATACCAAATATGGAAGCTCTAATCTCATTGGCTGATGTGATACGAGAATTTTCCAGAACAGTCTGTTTTCGATAGAAAAGTATAAAAGGAGCATTATTTTCGCCAAGGCGGTCAGTCTCAGATCTATATCAGTTTCGTCAAATGCTTGCTCAATGGGCTCATGAATATGTGTACCAAATTGCAAGTCAATAGCGTTATTTTGGGGGCCGCTATCGCGGTACATACAAATTCTTCCCATAGGCCATAATGGTAAAAAAAAACTTTGGCGTGTCCCTGTACACGGACTTACAAATGGAATGCACACCGAAAACTATACAGCTAATTTCGTGGGCATCATGAACATGTGTACAAAATTTCAAGTCAATAGCGTGTTTTTTGCGGCCGCTATTGCATGACAGACAGACAGACGGAATCCAAAATCCTTTTGAGTCTCAACAGAGGGCCTCCATTCACATTTCGGCAAAAATTGGAAGTCAATAGCTTGATTTTTGCGGTGGCTATCGCGGTACATACAGATTCTTCCCATAGGCCCTAATCATAAAAAATCTTTGGCGTGTCCCTGTACACGAACTACAAATAAAATACACACCTAAAACTATACAGCTGATTCCGTTGGGCTCATGAACACGTGTACCAAATTGCAAGTCAATAGCGTGATTTTTGTGGCCGCTATCGCGGTACATACAAATTCCTCCCATAGGCCGTAATGATAAGAAAAACTTTGGCGTGTCCCTGTACACAAATTACAAATGGAATACACACCCAAAACTATACAGCAGATTTCGCGGGGCACATGAACACGTGAACCAAATTGCAAGTCAATAGCGTGATTTTTGTGGCCGCTATCGTGATACATATAAATTTCTCCCATAGGCCGTAATGATAAGAAAAACTTTGGCGTGTCCCTGTATACGAACTACAAATGGAATACATACCAAAAACTATACAGCTGATTTCGTGGGGCTCATGAACATGTGTACCAAATTTCAAGTAAATAGCGCTTTTTTGGCGGCCGCTATCGCGCGACAGACAGACAGACACAGCCCAAAACCGTTTTGAGTCTCAACAGAGGGCCTCTACTGACGTTTCGGCAATAATGTTAAAAGAAATCAATTTGACCAAAGCTTCATATAGTGACAGAATGAAATCCCCGCCTAATAGGCTATCCCACCGTTCATTTCGATATATTTATCTTATTCTAATCTATTAATTTATTTTATCAGGGTCAATTTCGTTGTTTAGTTTTCATGCTACTATTTCCAATGCCATAATCCTCAAATTCATATTTATATGAAAAATTTACAATTTCGCTATGTTGATAAAATCGTAAATTACGAATAATTTACGAAATTTTCCTATTAGAATATTTGTATTCAATCATGTTCAAACAAATATCATAAACGTAATTTTGAAGTTGTCTAACGTATTTAGGATCCTCAAAATGGAAGTTTATGCTCAATTTTGCTTTATTCTGACATGTTAAATAAATCGTAAATTCCAAATAACTTACGAATATTTTAAATTGGAAAAATCATAGTCTATGATATCCATGCCAGTATCCTAAATATTATTTCGAAAGTGGTTTGACATCTTTACGATGAAAATATCCCTCAAGATTGACGTTTATGTGAAATTTTGCTCTTATTCAGCCATGTTAAGAAATTCGTAAATTTCCAATAACTTACGAAATATTTATATTGGAAAATTCATAGTCATTAATATTCATGCCAGTGTCCTAAATAATGTTTCAAAAGTAGTCTGGCATCTTTACGATGAAAATATCCCTCAAGATTGACGTTTATGTGAAATTTTATTCTATTCTGCCATGTTAAGAAATTCGTAAATTTACAATAACTTGCGAAATTTTCAAAGTAGCACATTTATAGTTACTAATGTTCATTCCGGCATCAAACCTGATATTTTAAAACTGGTCTGACATTTTTACAGTAAAAAGTTTCCATTTAATGCACGTTTAAGTGAATTTTTGTCCTATTCTCCCATGTTAAGAAAATCGTAAATTTCTAATAACTTACGAAGTTTTTTAATTCGAATGTTGCAAATGAATAGGGTTCTTGCCAGTATCGAAAGTAATATTTTAAAACTGATCTGACCTCTCTGCGATCATTTGTTCGTGAGATATCGTGTAAACAGACTAACACACTAACGGACTAACACATTAACACACTAACAGACACCCTACAGACAGACACCATACAAATTTTGTCATTTTCGGATTCCTCACACCTGAAAACGTATAAAACTAGTAGGCATAGGTGGACTCTGCTCAGTTCCCCATCATATTTATGTTCTCAGAAATTTCTAGTGCGAGACATATTACTAGTGGATCTGCAGATCAGGAGCCTCAACGTCCTATTTGCATCAGACATTATTCAATAGGTCATTTTTATTTATTCCTTATTATATAATAGTATATATTGATTCGACCGACTTATTACCAAAATCAAATACATTCCTGAGGGGGGCGGCAGCCCCCCTCAACCCCCCGTTGTATCTCTCTTTGTATACCTATTTGTATATGATATAAAGTGTTACGAAATTGTAAATAATTGCATTTATTTTTGTATAAATTCTTTCAAAGAGGTTTAGTAAGTTGATAAAATGCTAATTTTGTGCCTTTATAGTCGTTTTAGCGTTAAAATAGCCAAATTTTCCTTTAAAAACGCATTAAAAAGCTCCTATAAGGGAAGAAATAAATTTGGTGCCAAATTTGGCGACTATTTCCCTCCTTGGCGATTTTTTTGGCGATCTTGGCGAGAAAATCCTTATTAGGGATATACCAAATATGGAAGCTCTAATCTCATTGGCTGATGTGATACGAGAATTTTCCAGAACAGTCTGTTTTCGATAGAAAAGTATAAAAGGAGCATTATTTTCGCCAAGGCGGTCAGTCTCAGATCTATATCAGTTTCGTCAAATGCTTGCTCAATGGACTCATGAATATGTGTACCAAATTGCAAGTCAATAGCGTTATTTTGGGGGCCGCTATCGCGGTACATACAAATTCTTCCCATAGGCCATAATGGTAAAAAAAACTTTGGCGTGTCCCTGTACACGGACTTACAAATGGAATGCACACCGAAAACTATACAGCTAATTTCGTGGGCATCATGAACATGTGTACAAAATTTCAAGTCAATAGCGTGTTTTTTGCGGCCGCTATTGCATGACAGACAGACAGACGGAATCCAAAATCCTTTTGAGTCTCAACAGAGGGCCTCCATTCACATTTCGGCAAAAATTGGAAGTCAATAGCTTGATTTTTGCGGTGGCTATCGCGGTACATACAGATTCTTCCCATAGGCCCTAATCATAAAAAATCTTTGGCGTGTCCCTGTACACGAACTACAAATGGAATACACACCTAAAACTATACAGCTGATTCCGTTGGGCTCATGAACACGTGTACCAAATTGCAAGTCAATAGCGTGATTTTTGTGGCCGCTATCGCGGTACATACAAATTCCTCCCATAGGCCGTAATGATAAGAAAAACTTTGGCGAGTCCCTGTACACAAATTACAAATGGAATACACACCCAAAACTATACAGCAGATTTCGCGGGGCACATGAACACGTGAACCAAATTGCAAGTCAATAGCGTGATTTTTGTGGCCGCTATCGTGATACATATAAATTTCTCCCATAGGCCGTAATGATAAGAAAAACTTTGGCGTGTCCCTGTATACGAACTACAAATGGAATACATACCAAAAACTATACAGCTGATTTCGTGGGGCTCATGAACATGCGTACCAAATTTCAAGTAAATAGCGCTTTTTTGGCGGCCGCTATCGCGCGACAGACAGACAGACACAGCCCAAAACCGTTTTGAGTCTCAACAGAGGGCCTCTACTGACGTTTCGGCAATAATGTTAAAAGAAATCAATTTGACCAAAGCTTCATATAGTGACAGAATGAAATCCCCGCCTAATAGGCTATCCACCGTTCATTTCGATATATTTATCTTATTCTAATCTATTAATTTATTTTATCAGGGTCAATTTCGTTGTTTAGTTTTCATGCTACTATTTCCAATGCCATAATCCTCAAATTCATATTTATATGAAAAATTTACAATTTCGCTATGTTGATAAAATCGTAAATTACGAATAATTTACGAAATTTTCCTATTAGAATATTTGTATTCAATCATGTTCAAACAAATATCATAAACGTAATTTTGAAGTTGTCTAACGTATTTAGGATCCTCAAAATGGAAGTTTATGCTCAATTTTGCTTTATTCTGACATGTTAAATAAATCGTAAATTCCAAATAACTTACGAATTTTTTAAATTGGAAAAATCATAGTCTATGATTGTGATGATCATACCTCTTATGGAGGTACAACATATCAAGGAAAATTCTACTAAACAAGAATTAATTCAATTTTTTATTCCTATGTATAATAATTCGAGCAAGAAACTGCATATAAATAAAAATACCGTTTGCGGATACATTTCAGAGATAGATAAAATAGAAGAAAATTCCTTGGATCTTGCAACAAATACACCTGATCACATGTGTAATCTAATTAAGGCTACACCAGAAGTTTTATCCTTAAGACAGAAAGAATTTAATGTAAATAATTTTTCTATTCAGCATTTAAAACCTACAGAAAGGGTAATAATGCAAGATATCCTTCAGAAATTTAACTCTGTATTTTCATGTTCACTAAAGTCGATTGGACACACCGATCATATCACTCCACATATAAAATTCATTTCAGATATTCCCTTAAAAACTTACCCTTTTCCTATTCCACAAGCTATTCAAGAAGAGGCAAAAGATCAACTTGACAAATTACTGGATGCAGGGATCATTGAGAGAAATATCTCTGAATGGGCATGCCCAATGCTCATGGTTAAAAAGAAAGCTGTGTCTAAGGAGGATAAACCTTCCTTTAGACTGGCCCTAGATTTAAGGTTAATCAACTCTATGATTCGATGCTCCACTTATCCTCTTCCAAGAATTGATACGATAATAAATAACATCTCAAAATTTAAATATTTTACAACATTAGACTTTCCCTCAGCGTATCATCAAATTTCATTACCTAAAGAATACAGACGACGTCTCTCATTTACTACACAATGGGGAACTTATTCATTTAAAAGATTAATGTTTGGGCTGAGATCAGCCGCATCAACATTCCAAATGCTTATTGACACAATTATACAAGAGTGCAATTGTTCAGGCATATATGCTTACCAGGATGACATTATTATAGGAAGTGACTCTTTCCAGGAAACAACAGAAAAATTACAAACACTTTTAGCTACTCTACAAAAGTACAATCTGACATTGTCTCCAAAGAAATGTAAATTCCATCAGTCATCTATTGAATATCTCGGTTTCAGCATCCAAAATCAGAAAATACATCCTATTTCTTCCAACATTACAAAAATTACTCAATTTCCTATCCCAGCAACCAGAAAACAACTAAAAAGATTTATAGGATTGTGTGGATTCTACAGAAAATTCATTCCCTGCTACTCGCGATTAATTGATCCTTTGATAAAATTAACATCTCCGAAAACTACATTTAAATGGACAGAGGAACATGGTGAAGTCTTTAAACAAATACAGAAAGTTTTTTTCTCTAAACCTTTTCTTTCTTTACCCGATTGGTCAAAACAATTTTTTCTTAATACAGATGCTAGCAAAATTGCTATTTCAGGGGTTCTTCTACAAGAAAAGGAAGGCATTCTGCTTCCGGTTAGTTACTTTAGTAAAACACTATCTAAATCAGAACAGCGATATTCAGCCATCAAGCTTGAGCTGATGGCCATAGCTAAGTCAGTCAGTGCATTTAAATTTTTCCTTTTCAACCGACCTTTCACCATTCTCAGCGATAGCAGACCACTCGAACACTATAAGAAAATTTCCTCTCCTGCTGATCTAACTACTAAATGGCTAATTGAATTATCAAACTATCAATACACATTCAGATATGTAAAAGGTAAAACAAATGTTTTGGCAGACTATTTTTCAAGAGAAGACTTTTCTGCATACACTCAAGATCTTAACTCAAACCCAGAATTAATTAAAGAGGCTAACAATTTACCCATTTCTTCAGCTTCTCCAACAATTGAACTCCATCATTTCAATGTCACACAAAAATCTGATAAGTCACTCACCTCATCAGAGCCTCATCGTTCTTCCTTACCTCAGTTGTTAAGCAACGATGCTGCTCCACTCAGTCGTTCCTTAAACAGCTCTGACGCAGATAATCTTATGATGGAAATCTCGGAAGAATGTTTTTTTAAAGAGCAAAGAGAAGATGACTTTCTGCTAAAAATTATTGTCGATATCACTTCGGAGAAACCTTCTCCTAAATATAAAAATTATTTTGTCCATCCGGACACTGGTCTGTTAATGATCAAACGAAAGTTTCACCAGCCTGAAAACTCTCCAAAAACAAAAATTGTAGTACCACAGAAGTTAAAACCTAAAGTATTAAAAATTTGTCACATGCCTCACTTTGGAATTAGAAATACATACAGAAGAATACTTAAACACGTTTATTGGACAGGATTATTTGAAGATGTGAAAAACTTTGTTCTGTCCTGTACATTATGTATTCAATATAAACCGCACAGAATTCCACCTGCTCCACTGCAGGAAATGTTTGTTCCTTCTGCGCCGAGTATGTTAGTTTCCATGGACTTTTTGGGTCCTTTCTCTAATGGCTTCCATGTGTTAACATTCCTCGATCATTTTTCTAAACATATTGAATTGGTACCAGTAAAAAATGCAACAGCACAAGCTGTAGTTAAAGCCATTACGGGATACATTACTACCTTTGGTCGACCCTCTGCGATACTCTCAGACTTAGGCCCACAGTTCACAGCAAACATCTTTAACAACTTGGCACAGACATTGAAAATTACAATCTCCCATTCATCATCAGGACACCCGCAAACACAAGGCTCATCAGAAAGAATTAATACCAGCATTAAATCCTCAATTTCCACTCTTACCAAGGAAGGATTTGATTTTCATCAGGCTTTGATGATACACAAGAACCTGTATAACACCACCGTTCATTCTTCAACTGGATATTCTCCAGCCTTTCTGCATTTTGGCAGGTCAATAACAAGCATCTTTGACTTGTTTGAAGCTCCTCAGTTAGAAACACTGGAATTTCCATATGAATACCATAAATACATGGAATCAATGAAACAGATCTTTAGGCAAGTGCATCATAACATGAAGTTTTACCAAAACCAACGTAATACTAGACAACATAAAAAAGCAGTTCTCCGGAAATTCAAAGAAAATGATATGGTCTTTATAAAAACCAAAGATACATTTAAACCAAGATTCATAGGCCCATATTCAGTTCAAAAAGTAATATCTGACGTGTTACTCTCCGTCAGAGAATTCGAAAATGAAGGGGCTGAACCATTCACTATTAACATAGACCGTGTCATCCTGGCGCATAAAAGAAAGCAACATCTCATTCCACAAACAATTCTGACAGGTCAACCAGCTGGGATTGTTCAATCGCAGTCTCATTATGATCTCAGACCAAGATGCAAAACTTAATTTTTTTTTTTGTTTTTTGTTTCCATTTTCACAAATGTTCTTTTAACATGTTTTTTTTTTAAAGTTTTTTTTTTAGGGGACTTGATAAGCAATTCATTCACCAAAGTTGCCTGTTGTAAACAAGTATGAGTTGGTACAGGTATATTTGATAAGTTGTATTTTGTATATTGTCCTATTATATATTGTGTAGTTATATATATATTTTTTTTTTCTCCTGTGGCAAATGTTGAATATCTACAAAAACTTAGTGAAGTGTGTATTGTATTTAATATGAATATAAATCTTCTGTTATGCTGATTTATTTTATATATTGTCTTATTTGTTAAATTTGATAACTATACTATAATTATTTACTGCTCAAAATGTACAGTATGTGTGTGTTATATGTATCGGAAACTTGCATATTTATATGTGTATACATAATTTTTCTTCTTTCTTTTCATATATTAATTCCTACATATTGTCATGTTTATAAATATATTGGGTTATTAAATACAATTTCTGGAAGCTTCCACACCATTTTCACAGACACAGACATCACTTATACAACACAAGTATACACTACATCCACACTATTACACAATCAAATTAATACACAATCCACACATGATATGTATATAAATGTGTATAATGTTTGATAAAATTTTTTGTTTATTGTGATTATTGACATTACAGTTTTGTTTTGGTTATATCTGATAGTATGTTTATTTGAGTATTATTTGACGTTTATATTAAGTGCATTTTTGATTTTGTTTAGTAATCTAACTTGGTGGCCTCAGTAGCCACTCACATTTATTATTTCCATTTATAATATGTATATTCTTTAAATAATAATAATAATAATGGTAATGATAAAATTAAAAAAAAAAAAATCTTATTCGAATATTATACTCGAGTACTTGGAATGTCTTTTCCGTAATGTAATATTTATCTGTAACATTATTTTGACATTTGTATTGATACTTATTTTGATTTTTTTCTCGTTCATAATAATGCTTCAAGAGGTCATCTGTAAATATTTTATACTGAAATATAACTGATTTTGTTTTATCAGTTGTTAACAAGATTTCTTTGACATTTATTTAGTATAGTTGTTCTTTCATGTGTATACTTATACATTGATTAATCGGTAGATGGTATTTAATATCAAGACTATTGGTTAAATATTTTTGTTGATATTGCACATCCACTGAAATTCTTTTGTCATGTCATACATTTTTTTTATTCTCGTTAACTAATTATTTTTACAAATTTATAAGAAAGCAAATTTTACAGCAATTAACATGCTTTTCAATATTTCTGTTATAATACTATTTTCTTTAAAAGGTATCAATATTTTTTTTACTCATGTCACTTGTTGATAAAAGCTGTGTCTGTTTGCATTTATAGATATATTTTATTAGTTGTCAATATCCTAATAAATATTGTTAGATATGTCACTGACCACTTTTGTATCAATAAAATCTTTTATTTGAGAATGACTGTAACCACAGTGCTGAAATAGTATTGTTTTTGATGAAATGGTGTATTCCTCGCCTATTTTGGTAGAATTGATCACCTACCAGGGTAGGCGTTGATATTAGGTTGTTTGTCGGAATTTTATTGTTTCAGCTTTACTTATCGATTTTGTATTGTGTTTGGTTCAGATTTTGTGTCACATGTACATTGTTCTCAAAATTTCCAAATTTTTTTATCAAGTGCATGTTATTAAGAGTATTGTAAGACCTTTCAGTTGCTTAAAAATTTGCTTTGTTACATTCATGCCTTTAATGGCCGTTCCTACAATATTATGTAGTCAATATGGATATTTTTTTTTCACATGTAGAAAAAAAAAAAAAAAAAAAAAAAATTGTAATCCTTCATGTAAATGTAGGTATGCACTCTCCATTCACATTTTTAGTCTTCCAAATTTTTTTAATGGTCGTTAGGGGTAATGTGATGTTAAAAACATCACTTCTTTTTAAATGTTAAATAAGATCGTTTTCTGCACTTAAATGCATTGTTTCTCTCAGCTGGCTCAACTCACCCTGTTGTGTTTGCTTTACTGCAACACACACACAGGAGAAAAATTGGTTCTTCTTTCCTAGTGGTGATGTCATATCACACCATGCTGAGAACCAATAGGGTGATGGTTCTGACTCCACCTTCTGTTATTCCGGCAGTTTTAAATTTAGTTGGGTTTCAGCAGCTCTCAAGAGAAGAACATGGGGTGAGAAAGATTTGTTTTGCTTCTGTTTTAAAATAATGACCATTTTATCATTTGGAGAGAGAGTGCCTACTTATTAATAATAAATATATATATATATTAGTTTATATGAATACTTATTCAAATTTTAAAAACCATTAATTTTTATATCCTACTTAATTTGGAATTACTAGTGTGGTTTGGAAAATAAAATTGATTAATTTTGATGCAGCAGATTAGTTTTATTACAAACATTATTTTTGTATGCATTTTTCTTTTTACAGCATTCTAGCCAATAAGTAAATTGATTCCTCTTTTCTCTTATGTAAATAAAATTATTTGGATATATATATTTGACCTTTTGACCCAAAGAATAAAAAGGGTTAGTGGCCAGAACGCAATGTACGCCATGAGGTTCTTTGATCCTCACTAAGTAACTTCTGTTGCTATGAAAATTAAAAATATTAATAAAATTAATTTAAAATATGGAAACATAAAAGGTAAATGAATTATTTACATCACATTTGGTGCCGGAAAGGAATACTTGATTATTGTTCTTAAGAATAAATGGTACTGTAGAGATTGTTTATTTTGAATAAGTCATTTTATTTTTATTGCTAGAATTACTGAAATTATTTTTAAAGTCATACATAACCAATAACATTTTTTTTTTGTGATTGAATATATACCAAGTGACCTATAAGACAATTCCCTGTTTCAAAATTGTGATATGCTGGAACTTTGTACAAATGAAAATTTTTTTTTGGTTCAATATATTTTGAATAACTGATTAAATAAATAATAGTCAACAGAACTTTGTATTGTTGGCTTAAAGAAAAAAAAAAAAAAAATTTGTAGGTATCTCTCTCTCTCCTCAACTACGTAAATTCATTATATGCAAATAGCCATCAACACATGTAAAAATCAAGAAATTTAAATAACAAGCTTCATACATCTGTGTTGTTTTTTTAAACCAATATACTAGTTTCATATATATACAAAAAATAATGGCTTCTAACAAAGGATTGACAAGAGGTTTACCATTCAAAACTTTAGTAACGCCATTTTCTGGAGACCCTCATTTATTGGATTTTTTTATTGAACAAGTGAAATTTAAAATTGAGAACAGCAAATGGGAAGAATCCCATGCTTTGGCTTTTGTGAAATCAAAATTGGCAGATACTGCTCTTAAGTTTTATGTCTCCTCCCCAGCTTGCCAAAAAGCCAAAAATACAAAAGAGTTATTTAATATATTTAAGAAATATTTTAAGGTAGAGTCGGCAACTGCAATAGCACAACAATTTAACGAATTTAAGTTTGAGTCCGATGTCAATATTAATATTTTTGCTAATAAGCTTGAAAATTTAGTGAGAAAACGTTTTCCTGATATGGAAGAAAAAGCCCTTGAACAACTACTAATCGCAAAGTTCAATGATCTCATTCCGCCCCACTTTAGAATTCATCTACTATCACAAAAAGCCACAACCTTTTATCAGATGGTGGAATGTCTCGAAAAATTCCAGGAAATTTATAACTTGCAAGTAAACCCTGTCTTACCAGGAACATCTTTTGCTACTATTCAGAACTTCAATCATAAAATAGATAGTGAAGTGATAGGTACAAACTCAGAAAACAATTTGACTAAGATTAACAATTCATCTTATAGCAAGCGGCCATACAATAAATTTCCACAAAATAAAGGTTCACACACGATTCAATGCCAATGGTGTGAAAGACCTGGACATTCTGCTCAGAGGGGCTTTGCACTCAGAAAATTACAAAATAATAAGTTTTCTCACAGATATCGTAATGGGCAATCTTTCTCTAGACCTTATAGAGACATGTCACGGAGAGCCAGGGCCCCTAAAACATTTAAATCCAACTCCCCTCAAACCAAAAGTAGTCATTCACAATGACTAGAAGTGGAGAATGGTAGAAGTGACACTAAACTCCTAAATACAAAGAGTTCCTCATATAGGTCAGGTTTGAATAAAGTCAATTACCATAACAACTTTTCACAGACTAACTCAACATATTCTAATCTACCTAATAATTTTTTTGTAAATAACAATGAAATCATTCTGAGATCTCCAGACACACAGGCAAAGTTCCCTTTGTCATTAGAACGCAAAGTCAAATCTGTTGCGATACAGACAACATCTCCTGTACTGGTAACGTCCCCGAGTGTGGAGGAAAATGGAGACTGCATATTAGTTAATTCACTGGAATTCTTGTTACACACAGACAATGATCTGCCCAATCTCCCCATCATACAATTACTGTTAAACAAAACATTAGAGAATTTTCTTCTCGACTCAGGAGCTTCTGTGTCATTACTCTCAAAGCATTACTTCTTACAAAATCAAAACAAATTATATTACAAAAGAATTGCTTCAAGAGTCAAGATATCTACAGTAAACTCTATAGTCCAATGTGACGGATGTGTTTGCATTTCCTTTAAAATAGGGAAAACTTTTTACAAACACACCTTTTTTCTTATTGAAATACCAACTGAATCTAAATTTATTGGTATACTTGGCTTTGATTTTTTAAAGTCACATCACGTAGTTATCAATTTACACAATAACAAAATACAAATTAATGAAAATGCTTTAGATATTCTAGACACTGTACCCTCTTGCAGTCTTCTATCATCTGAATCTGATATGAATCGGGCATCACATAAGATAGCTACTCATATGGATTTTCCCCAAACTGGATATAAAAAATCTAAAAATGATGTTCATAAAGAGAACTTACCCTCTGATCAAAAATGTTGGCTTACCCAGAAGATTATGATTGATCCACAGGATACTATATATGTGCCTGTGCGGTCCACGCTTATTCCAGAAAATCAGTTAGTAATGTTTACATCGTCTAACAAGCATTGTCCACTTGTGTCCTATCCTTCTCTTATGGAGGTACAACATATCAAGGAAAATTCTACTAAACAAGAATTAATTCAATTTTTTATTCCTATGTATAATAATTCGAGCAAGAAACTGCATATAAATAAAAATACCGTTTGCGGATACATTTCAGAGATAGATAAAATAGAAGAAAATTCCTTGGATCTTGCAACAAATACACCTGATCACATGTGTAATCTAATTAAGGCTACACCAGAAGTTTTATCCTTAAGACAGAAAGAATTTAATGTAAATAATTTTTCTATTCAGCATTTAAAACCTACAGAAAGGGTAATAATGCAAGATATCCTTCAGAAATTTAACTCTGTATTTTCATGTTCACTAAAGTCGATTGGACACACCGATCATATCACTCCACATATAAAATTCATTTCAGATATTCCCTTAAAAACTTACCCTTTTCCTATTCCACAAGCTATTCAAGAAGAGGCAAAAGATCAACTTGACAAATTACTGGATGCAGGGATCATTGAGAGAAATATCTCTGAATGGGCATGCCCAATGCTCATGGTTAAAAAGAAAGCTGTGTCTAAGGAGGATAAACCTTCCTTTAGACTGGCCCTAGATTTAAGGTTAATCAACTCTATGATTCGATGCTCCACTTATCCTCTTCCAAGAATTGATACGATAATAAATAACATCTCAAAATTTAAATATTTTACAACATTAGACTTTCCCTCAGCGTATCATCAAATTTCATTACCTAAAGAATACAGACGACGTCTCTCATTTACTACACAATGGGGAACTTATTCATTTAAAAGATTAATGTTTGGGCTGAGATCAGCCGCATCAACATTCCAAATGCTTATTGACACAATTATACAAGAGTGCAATTGTTCAGGCATATATGCTTACCAGGATGACATTATTATAGGAAGTGACTCTTTCCAGGAAACAACAGAAAAATTACAAACACTTTTAGCTACTCTACAAAAGTACAATCTGACATTGTCTCCAAAGAAATGTAAATTCCATCAGTCATCTATTGAATATCTCGGTTTCAGCATCCAAAATCAGAAAATACATCCTATTTCTTCCAACATTACAAAAATTACTCAATTTCCTATCCCAGCAACCAGAAAACAACTAAAAAGATTTATAGGATTGTGTGGATTCTACAGAAAATTCATTCCCTGCTACTCGCGATTAATTGATCCTTTGATAAAATTAACATCTCCGAAAACTACATTTAAATGGACAGAGGAACATGGTGAAGTCTTTAAACAAATACAGAAAGTTTTTTTCTCTAAACCTTTTCTTTCTTTACCCGATTGGTCAAAACAATTTTTTCTTAATACAGATGCTAGCAAAATTGCTATTTCAGGGGTTCTTCTACAAGAAAAGGAAGGCATTCTGCTTCCGGTTAGTTACTTTAGTAAAACACTATCTAAATCAGAACAGCGATATTCAGCCATCAAGCTTGAGCTGATGGCCATAGCTAAGTCAGTCAGTGCATTTAAATTTTTCCTTTTCAACCGACCTTTCACCATTCTCAGCGATAGCAGACCACTCGAACACTATAAGAAAATTTCCTCTCCTGCTGATCTAACTACTAAATGGCTAATTGAATTATCAAACTATCAATACACATTCAGATATGTAAAAGGTAAAACAAATGTTTTGGCAGACTATTTTTCAAGAGAAGACTTTTCTGCATACACTCAAGATCTTAACTCAAACCCAGAATTAATTAAAGAGGCTAACAATTTACCCATTTCTTCAGCTTCTCCAACAATTGAACTCCATCATTTCAATGTCACACAAAAATCTGATAAGTCACTCACCTCATCAGAGCCTCATCGTTCTTCCTTACCTCAGTTGTTAAGCAACGATGCTGCTCCACTCAGTCGTTCCTTAAACAGCTCTGACGCAGATAATCTTATGATGGAAATCTCGGAAGAATGTTTTTTTAAAGAGCAAAGAGAAGATGACTTTCTGCTAAAAATTATTGTCGATATCACTTCGGAGAAACCTTCTCCTAAATATAAAAATTATTTTGTCCATCCGGACACTGGTCTGTTAATGATCAAACGAAAGTTTCACCAGCCTGAAAACTCTCCAAAAACAAAAATTGTAGTACCACAGAAGTTAAAACCTAAAGTATTAAAAATTTGTCACATGCCTCACTTTGGAATTAGAAATACATACAGAAGAATACTTAAACACGTTTATTGGACAGGATTATTTGAAGATGTGAAAAACTTTGTTCTGTCCTGTACATTATGTATTCAATATAAACCGCACAGAATTCCACCTGCTCCACTGCAGGAAATGTTTGTTCCTTCTGCGCCGAGTATGTTAGTTTCCATGGACTTTTTGGGTCCTTTCTCTAATGGCTTCCATGTGTTAACATTCCTCGATCATTTTTCTAAACATATTGAATTGGTACCAGTAAAAAATGCAACAGCACAAGCTGTAGTTAAAGCCATTACGGGATACATTACTACCTTTGGTCGACCCTCTGCGATACTCTCAGACTTAGGCCCACAGTTCACAGCAAACATCTTTAACAACTTGGCACAGACATTGAAAATTACAATCTCCCATTCATCATCAGGACACCCGCAAACACAAGGCTCATCAGAAAGAATTAATACCAGCATTAAATCCTCAATTTCCACTCTTACCAAGGAAGGATTTGATTTTCATCAGGCTTTGATGATACACAAGAACCTGTATAACACCACCGTTCATTCTTCAACTGGATATTCTCCAGCCTTTCTGCATTTTGGCAGGTCAATAACAAGCATCTTTGACTTGTTTGAAGCTCCTCAGTTAGAAACACTGGAATTTCCATATGAATACCATAAATACATGGAATCAATGAAACAGATCTTTAGGCAAGTGCATCATAACATGAAGTTTTACCAAAACCAACGTAATACTAGACAACATAAAAAAGCAGTTCTCCGGAAATTCAAAGAAAATGATATGGTCTTTATAAAAACCAAAGATACATTTAAACCAAGATTCATAGGCCCATATTCAGTTCAAAAAGTAATATCTGACGTGTTACTCTCCGTCAGAGAATTCGAAAATGAAGGGGCTGAACCATTCACTATTAACATAGACCGTGTCATCCTGGCGCATAAAAGAAAGCAACATCTCATTCCACAAACAATTCTGACAGGTCAACCAGCTGGGATTGTTCAATCGCAGTCTCATTATGATCTCAGACCAAGATGCAAAACTTAATTTTTTTTTTTGTTTTTTGTTTCCATTTTCACAAATGTTCTTTTAACATGTTTTTTTTTTTAAAGTTTTTTTTTTAGGGGACTTGATAAGCAATTCATTCACCAAAGTTGCCTGTTGTAAACAAGTATGAGTTGGTACAGGTATATTTGATAAGTTGTATTTTGTATATTGTCCTATTATATATTGTGTAGTTATATATATATTTTTTTTTTCTCCTGTGGCAAATGTTGAATATCTACAAAAACTTAGTGAAGTGTGTATTGTATTTAATATGAATATAAATCTTCTGTTATGCTGATTTATTTTATATATTGTCTTATTTGTTAAATTTGATAACTATACTATAATTATTTACTGCTCAAAATGTACAGTATGTGTGTGTTATATGTATCGGAAACTTGCATATTTATATGTGTATACATAATTTTTCTTCTTTCTTTTCATATATTAATTCCTACATATTGTCATGTTTATAAATATATTGGGTTATTAAATACAATTTCTGGAAGCTTCCACACCATTTTCACAGACACAGACATCACTTATACAACACAAGTATACACTACATCCACACTATTACACAATCAAATTAATACACAATCCACACATGATATGTATATAAATGTGTATAATGTTTGATAAAATTTTTTGTTTATTGTGATTATTGACATTACAGTTTTGTTTTGGTTATATCTGATAGTATGTTTATTTGAGTATTATTTGACGTTTATATTAAGTGCATTTTTGATTTTGTTTAGTAATCTAACTTGGTGGCCTCAGTAGCCACTCACATTTATTATTTCCATTTATAATATGTATATTCTTTAAATAATAATAATAATAATGGTAATGATAAAATTAAAAAAAAAAAAATCTTATTCGAATATTATACTCGAGTACTTGGAATGTCTTTTCCGTAATGTAATATTTATCTGTAACATTATTTTGACATTTGTATTGATACTTATTTTGATTTTTTTCTCGTTCATAATAATGCTTCAAGAGGTCATCTGTAAATATTTTATACTGAAATATAACTGATTTTGTTTTATCAGTTGTTAACAAGATTTCTTTGACATTTATTTAGTATAGTTGTTCTTTCATGTGTATACTTATACATTGATTAATCGGTAGATGGTATTTAATATCAAGACTATTGGTTAAATATTTTTGTTGATATTGCACATCCACTGAAATTCTTTTGTCATGTCATACATTTTTTTTATTCTCGTTAACTAATTATTTTTACAAATTTATAAGAAAGCAAATTTTACAGCAATTAACATGCTTTTCAATATTTCTGTTATAATACTATTTTCTTTAAAAGGTATCAATATTTTTTTTACTCATGTCACTTGTTGATAAAAGCTGTGTCTGTTTGCATTTATAGATATATTTTATTAGTTGTCAATATCCTAATAAATATTGTTAGATATGTCACTGACCACTTTTGTATCAATAAAATCTTTTATTTGAGAATGACTGTAACCACAGTGCTGAAATAGTATTGTTTTTGATGAAATGGTGTATTCCTCGCCTATTTTGGTAGAATTGATCACCTACCAGGGTAGGCGTTGATATTAGGTTGTTTGTCGGAATTTTATTGTTTCAGCTTTACTTATCGATTTTGTATTGTGTTTGGTTCAGATTTTGTGTCACATGTACATTGTTCTCAAAATTTCCAAATTTTTTTATCAAGTGCATGTTATTAAGAGTATTGTAAGACCTTTCAGTTGCTTAAAAATTTGCTTTGTTACATTCATGCCTTTAATGGCCGTTCCTACAATATTATGTAGTCAATATGGATATTTTTTTTTCACATGTAGAAAAAAAAAAAAAAAAAAAAAAAATTGTAATCCTTCATGTAAATGTAGGTATGCACTCTCCATTCACATTTTTAGTCTTCCAAATTTTTTTAATGGTCGTTAGGGGTAATGTGATGTTAAAAACATCACTTCTTTTTAAATGTTAAATAAGATCGTTTTCTGCACTTAAATGCATTGTTTCTCTCAGCTGGCTCAACTCACCCTGTTGTGTTTGCTTTACTGCAACACACACACAGGAGAAAAATTGGTTCTTCTTTCCTAGTGGTGATGTCATATCACACCATGCTGAGAACCAATAGGGTGATGGTTCTGACTCCACCTTCTGTTATTCCGGCAGTTTTAAATTTAGTTGGGTTTCAGCAGCTCTCAAGAGAAGAACATGGGGTGAGAAAGATTTGTTTTGCTTCTGTTTTAAAATAATGACCATTTTATCATTTGGAGAGAGAGTGCCTACTTATTAATAATAAATATATATATATATTAGTTTATATGAATACTTATTCAAATTTTAAAAACCATTAATTTTTATATCCTACTTAATTTGGAATTACTAGTGTGGTTTGGAAAATAAAATTGATTAATTTTGATGCAGCAGATTAGTTTTATTACAAACATTATTTTTGTATGCATTTTTCTTTTTACAGCATTCTAGCCAATAAGTAAATTGATTCCTCTTTTCTCTTATGTAAATAAAATTATTTGGATATATATATTTGACCTTTTGACCCAAAGAATAAAAAGGGTTAGTGGCCAGAACGCAATGTACGCCATGAGGTTCTTTGATCCTCACTAAGTAACTTCTGTTGCTATGAAAATTAAAAATATTAATAAAATTAATTTAAAATATGGAAACATAAAAGGTAAATGAATTATTTACATCACAATGATATCCATGCCAGTATCCTAAATATTATTTCGAAAGTGGTTTGACATCTTTACGATGAAAATATCCCTCAAGATTGACGTTTATGTGAAATTTTGCTCTTATTCAGCCATGTTAAGAAATTCGTAAATTTCCAATAACTTACGAAATCTTTATATTGGAAAATTCATAGTCATTAATATTCATGCCAGTGTCCTAAATAATGTTTCAAAAGTAGTCTGACATCTTTACGATGAAAATATCTCTCAAAATTGACGTTTATGTGAAATTTTCCCTTATACTGCCATGTTAAGAAATTCGTAAATTTCCAGTAACTTGCGAAATTTTCAAAGTAGCATATTCATAGTTACTGATGTTCATTCCGGCATCAAAACTGATATTTTAAAACTGGTCTGACATTTTTACAATAAAAAGTTTTCATTTAATGCACGTGTAAGTGATTTTTTGTCCTATTCTCCCATGTTAAGAAAATCGTAAATTTCGAATAACTTACGAAGTTTTTAAAATCGAATGTTGCAAATGAATAGGGTTCTTGCCAGTGTCGAAAGTAATATTTTAAAACTGATCTGACCTCTCTGCGACAATTTGTTCTTAAGATATCGTGTACACAGACTAACAAACTAACGGACTGACCCACTAACACACTAACAGACTAACAGACACCCTACAGACAGACACCATAGAAATTTTGTCATTTTCGGATTCCTCACACCTGAAAACGTGTAGAAAAGTCAAAAAACCGAGGTCGAAATTTTTCACGATTACCTAAGTTCCCCATACCTTTAGTATGATGGGGGAACTAATTTTACATATGGAGTTTGGTAGCAATTTAATCAACAGATATAGACATGTGAAATACCACAATATAGCAGCTTTAACCATTGGCGATATACACCTAAATATACACCCGATATACACTTAAGTCAGTATTTGTTTTCATAATAGTTATCTCACATATCAAGTTTTGTGCAGTTATATGCTTTTGATAATGATATTTAGCCTTCCTATTAACCCTTTCAGGGGCGGTGGCTAGAGGGTCTATCCACCTACTTTAAAAAAAATTTTCTAGGTGTGCAGTGGCTACTTTTTCTATCCACCTTTATGAAAAGTTAATGTGTACTTCTAAAACTGAAATAGAGACGGCAGCATTACAGTAACTTTAAGCAGGATGTGCCTATGACTTTTTCAAATGGACAAGTTGCGGGAAAAAATTTTGAAGTTTCTTTTATATATTTTTATGAAAAATAATTTTTTATTCAAAAGTATTTGGTAGTGTAAATATACTGTAATGCACCTTTTAAATACAGCAGATTTACATATTATCTTAGATCATTAATTTTAGTTTGATTTTTAGGAGCATCTTTTAGGTGGATAGACCCTCTAACCACCGCGCGCATAGGTCATGGGAGATACCATAAGACCTGCTGGGGAAAAGAATCTCAATTTCTTTTCCTTTGAGATAAACAAAGAGGGTCTTTTGGGGTTAGTGAACTGTGATAAATATAAACAGTAAGGGATAGCAGAATGTAAATACAGATGTAAACAAGCGTGGGAGGGTTCTTACAAAAAAGCTATTCAGTATTTCTGTTTACAGTATAGAAAGAGGCTGCTTTTTCCTATTGCTCTTATATCGTGATTTTTAAAAATAAATTTTTATTTCCACAGCTTTTAAATTTAGTTAATTTCTCTAAATAATCTTAAATTAAATGCATATATCTTAATTTTATCACAATAATGCCTAGAAAAGGCTTCTCTTTGGATGAAGCTATTGCTCTGTTTGAAGAGCTACCCTCAGATGATGATTCTGCAGTATCTGGATCAGGAACAAACAAATTTTAAAGAACATTAATATTTTTAAAGTTTTCATATTTCTGTGTATGCAATTTGTGAATTGATTATTTCATTACAATATGAAGGTAAGAAATTATGTCTTTTAGTTTATATACTGAATCAATTTCAAAATTTATTGCACTTACAATATAATTGAATAACTATAATTTTTATTCCTAAAATAGTGAATAATTTTTTCTTATTACTAATGCATAGAGGTTTCTAAACAAATTTTAAACAGCCCATATATATGTGTATATATATATATAATAAATCATTAAAAAAGGATAAAGAAACATTATAATTTAATTAATAATTCATTATTGTTACACTGTATTATTATAATTACATTTTCAAGGTATAGTTTCAATTTTTATTCCTTAAATATATAAATATTTATTTCCATACGAAAATTAAGGTACATGACGTATGTGCGCAGTGGCTAGAACGTCTAGCCACCACCCACAAAAAAATCCCCACATGCTGAATTTTTTTCTTCATCAAATATGACTTGTAGGGGATGTTTACTTTATGATGTATATATATTTAAAAGGAAATTCAATCATTTTTACTTAGTGCCCCTGAAAGGGTTAACGGGGTAAACTGCAGCAGTGCAGTAGGGCAACCTGTTGGCCGGCATACACCCAAATTAAATCTTCATAGCGTTTCATAATAGTTCTTTCATATACCAAATTTTGTGCAATTATTTATAATCGAATTTGAGATGTAGCCTTCCCGTCCTCGGGCGGAAATGGAGTACAGCAGAGTTATCTATTTAGCCGATGTGTACCCAAATTGAATAATGGATGATGTTTCTCATAATGGCCTTCTCACAGTTTTGTTCAATTATACACAATAGAATCTGAGATATAGCCTTCCCTTATTTTGCGAAATTCGCTGTATAGCATCGCCACCTGTAAGGCAACTAGCACCAAAAGTTGGAAGGCACTAATTTATGTCAAAGTGCATCTACATATAAATTGATATGGAATTCTGTGCAGTAGTTCCTGAGACATAACCTCATCCGAAATTTCACAAATCGCTGTAGAGCAGTGCCACCTGTTGAGCAATTGGTACCAAAAGTTGATACGCACTAATTTAAGTCAAGGTGCATCTACATATAAATTTATATGCAATTCTATGCAGTAATTCCGCAGATACAGTCGGCGCAAAAATTTTGTCACACGCACACACAGACATTTTTTAAAAATGGTCAAATCGTGTTCTGGATCAAAACGTGTAAACCCATCGAAAACCGGAAGTCGAAAATTTTTACGAATCCAACACTTTCGTCTACTGAATATAGAATTTACAATTAAAAAACGCCACTTGATGGAGAAAAATTAAACTCATTACCCATTAAATATTTTGTTATTTAAAAACAATCCCATGTTTTTTCTGTGCATTTCAGTGAAAACATCATAGTGCTACGGTCAATAACTTTTGATTGTATATTTATATATAAATAAAGGTAAACATACCAGTGCTTCTCACTCGTAAAATCTGTACCAGTGTTCGTCACCCTCACAAAAGACTCGTTAAAATAACCGTTAATTAACATGTATGGATTTGAATCCGCTCGAGTTAAGATTCTCCGGTTCTAGGGAATCTCGTGCCGGTGGTTTCAAATTCATAGATGCTATTAAACGCTTATTTTAACATGTCTTTTGTGAGGGTGACGAACAATGGTGCAGATTTTAAGGGTGACGAGCACTGGTGTCTTTTTACCTTACATTACATATTATATATATATATATGACTTTTAGATCACACGGTATATCATAAATCATCGCAAAAGAAGAAATGTCCGGTTTCTGTTAAGAGTATACACACACGGTCCAGATGTTTCAATTAACATCTGGAGATACCTAGTTTTGCAGTATGCAGCTAAGTAATAATTAATGATCTGGAAAAAAAAAAAAAAATCACATTTTAACGTATTTTTCAGAACAATAAAAAAATCTGTGTGAAATTTTTCCTTTTTTTAAAATGACAGTATATAAATGACATACTTTTATCATTCACCACATATTTTCATTGTCTTTAAATTGCCATCTCTATGCTATATCTATAGGCGCATATTCTTGTACATTCTACATGAATAAATTTATAAGCAGAAGAGATGAAGGTATTATTGTTAAACCATAGTTCCCAGCTGGCTAAATGAAGCCTAGTTCTTAGGTGTGGAACTAGGCTTTAATTTTGACAGGATACAAAATTACACTGTCACCAAATTGTGTACTAGAACGCTATTTATTAAAATTTATGGGATGACGTATATATCTGAAACCTGAAATAGTTTTTTTTTAATGCAGCATGACATTTACAAACCTCCTGTATGTGTTCCATTTATAAACAGAATTAGTGTGCGGGACTCCCTTGTCGACTTTTGAAATTTGGCGCGAAAATAACTCGGGTGTTTTTCGCCAAAAATTTTACTTTTGCAATAGCCGTTTCAACTCTAGCCGCGCGTTAAAAGTATAAATAAATTATGAAGTATTGAAAAGGAAAGAAAGAAAGAAAAAAATCACATAAATTATTTATTTTGGAACAACTATAGTATTTCCCCTCAGCTAGATTTGGCGATTTTTCGTTGGCGATTATGGCTAAATCATAAATCTAAAAATCATAAATCATATAGCATAAATTATAAAATCGTAAGCTAAATTATAAATCATACATCATAAAACCATAAATCCAAAATAAATAGCATGCAGGCTGCCATATTATATCGCAAACAATCCAGAACGACATCGTTATCGTTCAAATCGGCGCCAAAGAACAATCGCCAAATTCAGCTGAGGGGAAATACTATAGTTTTACCACTAAGGCTCTTCCAAGTCCATCGTCAGAATGGCAACAACAATTTTAAAGTCGCCAATTGGTTTTATATTAAAGTTGTAACCATTCATTATCATTTTCCTAGAATCGATTGGACTTCGGGGTCTAATTAAAAATGAGCGACGGCCTTGGTGCAATTTGAAATTTCAACGATGCCAACAGGACGCAGTGTTGTTTTCCTCGTATGAGTTTTGGCGAGAAAAAGACCACCACATCTGGGGCATTTATCGCCCTTTTGCGACCGTCGCTCATTCTTAACTAGACCTGACTTAATTCTGAAAATCAACAAAGTGATTAGGAACTATCCGCCAACATTCATACTTAACTATGATCACTTAATTCAGTTTCCTGTTGACGAAGAAGTACTGAAAATGTAACTTTCTCATATTCAAAAACTCAAAATAGCAACTTTCAAATTAAATATAGCATGAAATTAATGACAATGACAATTTAATTTAATCCCAATTAAAATAATAATAATAAAATTAATGAATAAATAATTTTTTTTTTAAATATTTAAAAAATATATCAAGCTTACGTTTGAAAATTTTCAATTATATAAACCAATATTTGACTTCATTTTACACCAGTTATTGCATTGTAGAGGAGGAAAAGAGATAAAACAACTCAAACTTTTTTCTCCTACTATTTCCAAATGAAATGAGGAAATTGATTTCAATAATTAATGTGAACAAGGAGGCAAAATTACATATTTAATAGTATTAATTCAGAAAAAGGGACCCATTTATCGCAAGCCTTTGAACACAAAAACTTTCAAACACTTAAAATTTGTTTTGGATTATTTTCGTAATGGACCATATTCCTCCTTTGGGTTCGAGACTATAAAAAATCAGCTGTTTTCGGAAAACAATTCTCAACTCTACCATAGCAAAGCATTGTGGCCTACAAATTTTTATCTTGCAATATTATTTATAAGAGTTACAGATTATATGAAATTGAAGTAAGAGTGATATAGTGATACCTTTGTTTTGTTTTTAATCCAGTTTTAGTAATATACTTTAATATTAATCAACATATGTATTATTAAAAGTTGCCATGTGAGCTGTGGCGATGTTAACAAATTTAAAAGGATGTTCCATTTAATAAATTCCTTTATTAAAGTGATTGAAATTCTAATTATTTAAGCTTCGTTGTCTATATATATGTGTGTGTGCATAAAATGTTCTTATTAATCTTTTATTCATTATATCTATGTGTGTGTATACATAAAATGTTCTGCAATTTTACGATATGGAATAGTCTTAACTTTATCATTCGATTCAGTTGTTTACATTTCTCTTTTGTTCTTGTTTGAACATTATTATTAAGTTTCACTGCAGAAATATTTAGGAAAATGTTATGCGTAACAATAAAATGGCATCTTGAATCTAATTTGTTTACAAAATATCGGCCACGTGTTCGGCGATTTTACCCACTGTGACGTCACAGGAATAGAGTCCATAAGGAATCCCATTACATGGAAAAAGGTGAATACATCACTTTGACGAAGTTATACGCAAGCGAAGTGTGACGTCACTTACCGTCCGTGGATGCAAGAAAATGATTTCCTATGTGAATCGCCCGTTGGAATTTTTGTAAAAAATTATTAAAAATCGAGGAATATTATTTCACGATTTTAATCCTCATATTTGGGTATATATATGTATTAATGTATTATTAGATCATAAATTTTAGGCCAGCACAACCGGTTTCGAAAGGACGTAGCCTTTCTTCATCAGGTGCAAAAGAACACGTGCTACTGCCTTGGAGGCAAAAGCAAGACTTGCTTTTGTCTTGATTTTGCCTCCAAAGCACGTGTTCTTTTGCACCTGATGAAGAAAGGCTACGTTCTTTCAAAACCGGTTGTGCTGGCTTAAAATTTATGGTTTGTAAAGAAGTTTTAATATCTAATATTGATTATACACCAGTTTTGAATTTTGTTTTGGTGATATATGTATTAGTTATCAAGTGCATGTGTTTAGATTATTTTACTGTCAAATTGACAAAATTTTAATTTTTAATTTCAAAACTCTGTTGTCCTTGGCGTTTTTGTATTTGGCGATCAAAAACGTAATACGAAAATATACATGCCAGATGTATATTTTCGTAATATGTATTGCACGAAATATTGTTTCATATTATTCATTACTCTCTTACCATGATTTTTGAAAGGAATTAAATTATGTTCGCCAGATAATTTGGCGATATATTTTTTTTTCTGCCAAGGATGACCGATATGAAATCTATTCCGCTGCAACATATTAGTATCTTATATCAGATACTTTATTTAGACATTTGAAAAGAAATTTGACTTCAAATAGAATATTTATCATTTTCCTTTTAATTAGTAGGTATAGAGCATTTCCTCGTGACGTCATGTGGTTGGCAAAAAAGCGCGCTCGACTTTCCCGCGCCCCGCCCACCATTGATTTTCCGTTGGTAGTAATCAAGTAATCGCCATCGCTATGCTTTTCCCAAGCCTTTTTGCCAACCACTCATAAAAGTTGAGATGTTTGTTTACAAACAAGGAACTGCCCTATATTAATTGGATATTTATTGTGTAAATATCATCCTTTGAAATGAAATGTTTATGTTTTCAATCGAATACGGTAGTTTGCCATTTTTTTTTTTTTTTTTTTTTTTTTTTTTTAAATAGAGTTTTGAAATTTAAAATTAAAATTTTATCAATTTTACAACAAAAACAACTTAATCTAACTCATGCACATTATAACTAATACATATCTATACCTAAATATGGGGATTAAAATCGGGAAATAATTTTCCTCGATTTTTAATAATTTTTTACAAAAAATCCAATGGGCGATTAACATAAGAAATATTTTTCTTGCATCCACGAAAGGCCAGTGATGTCATCACTTCGCTTGCGTATAGTATGCTTTTCAGCTTTATAAAAGAAAATGAGCTCATTCGCATAATATTCAAATCCCAGATTTTTGTCTCGTAAATACTCTAAAATCACGAGTTTATGGTATCTATTTAAATCAATTACAACTAACATAATTAAGATTTGGATCCCATATCGCAAAAGCTCGCGGAAAGGGGGGGGGGGGGAAATGGCAAAATGATTAACCCGTTAGTAGTCGCTAGTTGGTCGATTTGCCGCCCATCCTTCAGTGTTGCCAGATTTTTTTATTCAATAGCCACCAAAAATTTTTAGAAGTAGCATTTGATATACATAAAACACGAATAAAATCGAAGGAACGTCGATCACATCACTTCTTAAAATTATTGGTGAGAGTTAAATAAAAAGTACGCAATCTGTAATACGTGGCGCTGCCTATAGCGACTACTAACGGGTTAATTTCTGGTAGATTTTAATATGCATAAAAATAGTTAAAATATAATGCATTAAAAATCCAAAATACAGTATTTTGCGATTCTGTAAATACCTATGAACGTTAAATGAATTAAAATAATTTTCTACAGGTTGTAAGCTCAATGCTGACGTATTGCTCCATCGATCAGTATATAGCGAGCATTTTCAAAAATTTGGTACAGGATGTACTTACTACACAAACAATTAAATTAGATATCAATACTTTTATTGCATTACTTTCACAAAAAACGCAGTAAAGCCTCTCCACTTATCGACCCTGAAGCCAGAGCCATAGTATTCTATGGAGAATTTCGCCCCATTATAACTTATTAACTAATAGTACATCTTTTTAAATTCCGTTTTGACATTCAGAAACTTCACAACTATTGAACAATTTATCGCTTTCTAAAAATTATTTTTTTTTAATTTTTAATATATTATTTTGAGGTTGTAAAATGCGGATTTTTTTCATTTTTGAGCTTTAACATGAAATAAAATATATATATATATATATATATATATATATATATCAATTTTTAGAAAGCGATAAATTGTTTAATAGTTGTGAATTATTGGAATGTGAAAACGGAATTTAAAAAGATGTATTAGTTAATGAATTACAATGGGGCAAAATTTCCAATAGAATAACATTGGCTTCGGCTTTCGGAGACGATAGGTAGAGAGTCCCCTTAAATATTAATTAGACTGTTAAATTTAAATAAATTGGGTGAAATTTTGAAGAGCTCAAGTACTACTCCTCAACATGTTAGTTTCAAAGGATATGAAGTAGTTGATGATTAGTAAAAAAAAAACTTAAAACATATCACCCCTTTCTATACCAGTGTAATGAGTCAGAATACTTTTCAAGTTCTTATAAAAGAGCTACGTCTATATAGAATCGGTCTATTATAAATCAGTAATACCAATTTACAACACTGTTTAATAAAAAGATTTTGCAAATAATAATATTATAGCTCATAGACCTTTACTGAATCCGAGTTTCTTTGTAGTATTCTGTAAAAAATAAATTACATACGTATGGTATACCATTTTCGATAAGGAACATACTGTATAAAAACCTTCAAAAAAACATAACAATTTCATAGACTCCAAAGTACATGTTTAAGGATGTTAAGAAAGGCGAATGGACTGATAGAAAAACCGAAGTCAAACATTTTCCAATAATGCTGAGAAATGTTTAAAATAATAATAATAACATATAAATTAAAGTATCAGCTTTTATTCAAAACTTTACAAAAATCCCAATTCAGCGTAAATGGATTAAAAAGTAATCGCAAGATTTGACACAGACAGGTAATTTTTTACCTCGGGAACCTGCCCCTGATGAAATAGCCTCACAAATGACTTTGAAAATATTTTCGTACTGCAGTATCTTCGATACGGATTCGTATGTACTCTGAACAAAATCGGTTTGGCAGAAAGAATTAAAAACTGATAGCAAGATTAGACACAAGCAGAGAATTTTTTGCCCATGGAACCTGTTCCTAATGTGATGCATCCCTGAAAATCATTGTATTGTCATCGATTATAAACTCGTGTGCAACATTTAAGCAAAACAATTTTGGTGGAGGTGGTTATTTGGTGGTTATTTTTAACCCAGACAGACAGAACAACTAAATTAAATAAAAGCGCATAGAAAAAAGGGGACAGAATAAAGATAATATCAGTTTATTCTAGTAGAATATTAAAAATAAGGAGAAAGTGGCAAAGTTGTCACAATGATTTATAACCCAAACTTCATGATGTGATCATGAGTGCTTTTTCAGTGCGAGCATACTGATAAAATTCATGCCATCCAATCCCAAAACGTTTGCAACGATTTGCTTTTATTAAATGTATAATACAAAGCAGAAAGTCGCATGATTATCAAAATTTACCAATTTATTGAGTTTGGCGAGAGAACTTTTCTTCATTATAACTGCCACATAATAATGCTATTTTCAAAAGCTTTTTTTTTTTTTTTTTTTTTTTTTTTTACTACGCATATAAAAATAAAATCCATGCTAAAGAAATCTTCCTAATCTCAAAGTGGCGAAGCATGCCTGCAGTTGCGTTCCTGAAATCATCGTCATGTTTTTAAAAATTATTTCATAGGCTAGTGCTGACTCTAGGCTAATTTGGCAGTGTGCTCCACTCGGTGGCCCTTTTTAACACATTATAGCACCCGGTGGCCCTTTTAAAAACATTTTAGTACAAAATGCCCTTTTCTAACATTTCAAATGACCAGAGGCCTTTCGTTACTTTTCTTCTTGACCTATGGCCTTCTAGGAATAGTTTTACAGCTTTCCTGCAAGAACAAATGCAAATAGCCTAGACATACTATACAAGTAAAATTAGTAATTTACTTTTGTCATGTACAAAAATCACAACAGAAAAAACAGCAAATTTTGCCATTTTTGAAAATAGGTTGCCCTATTATTGAGTTCCCTTCGGCTGCCCTTTTATTCTACAGTCTACACTATAAACGAAAAAGTAAAAATGAAGTACGTAAGTATAGTGTAAACTTATATTTCATTTGATCAAAATCTAACAGATAACTTGGTCCAATATGCATGATACTGGTAAAACAAATGACAGTTCATATGCGGCAGGCATCAAGAGATAATAACAGATCAAGTAGATATATATACTTAATCCGAAGTTATTAATATCTCAGACGAGCATAACAGCTTACAAAAATACATGCTGTTACATGATGACACAAAAATACTTATAATACTCGAAAATATTTTGTTTTCCTTCAGGAGAAACTCGGCAGCAGAAATATTAATAACGTTCTGCGAAAGAAGTAACCACAGGATATTAGAAAGTCTTCAAGGGATAAAATTAGGCATGCTTGTGAAAGTTAATATAGCATTTTATTAAAAAGTAGTATAGTATATTTCAAATTTGACAAGTATCAAACTTTTAAAAAAATATTTACAAAATAAATTGTAACTAAATAACGCGGTAAAAATTATTACATAACTTTTATTCTATTAGAAAAATTTAATTAAACATAAATATCTCCTTAAAAATTATCTACCGAAACTTTTGAATCTATTTTTCTTTTAATTATTAAAAATTTTAAGTTTCAGTAAAATATATTATATGATGAAAACATTTTCAACCAATTAAGCATATTAATTAAAAAGTATCATTTTGGGGACAATGGTACAAAACAATAAATTGTCTAAAACGTTGTAAATAATCTGGTGTGTCACGCACACGACTTTCTCTTACCCTGAAATTTAATACTATAAATACAGGTTGGAGATTAAGAGGTAACATAACGAGTACTGTTATGTAAACCTATGTTAAACAATTCAAATTAGGCTTAGGAAGAGTTTTATATGGTAATTAGTTCTGCGTGAGGAGGGGGGGGGGGGCGTTTCATTACTGCACCTATATTTGTATAGAATAGAATTTAAATCTATTATTACACTTAAAGTTCACTTAAAATTATTCAGACAACTTTCACACGCAACATTCCTTGAAACTTACCAATCTTGATCAAACTTTTCCAGCAACAAATTTATATTAACTTCAAAATACAACATTTGGATCTCCTAAAATTATTCGTCTTTAAGTCACTTTAAGAGACACAGACAAAGATCAAACGTTAAAAAACTTGACTACGGTAATCAGGAAGCCCCAAAATATGAAAATATACAAAAAACAAGCAATGAATATTTAGCTTAAATCATACACTATTTACCATACCTCTATGAGGAATTCATTGCAATTCCCGAACAGCTTTCCTAGAAATGGTAAAATATTATTAGTAAAGCACATCCACTAACAACGAAAAAGAATGTTATCGCTTAAATATTATCAGCCCTGTATATCTTTCGAAGATTATATACGGACCACATGGTGCACCTAAATATAATCCTACAGTAATAATACATAGCCCAGCCTGAAATACACTTCCATCAATTTGCAACTATTGTCGCACTTTTATCTAGTTCTTTTGTGTAGCCCTGTAAACGAACAGTGAATGATTTCCCTACCATATTCTACATGAGACATGTTTTTACGCATACAAAATATATATATTCGTTTCATTTGGTTTAGTGCAGTGTATTGATGTTAAACTCTACTTATCAGCACTTTCACCCATAGACGTTATGTATTTGAAATCTCTTGGGTACTCCCTGTACACGAACCATTTGCTTCATCTCAACGAAAAGCTTAGTGTAGCATCCCTATATCATACACATTTAGAATAACAAGTTTGGACTTTCTGCTACTATTTGTTCTTGAGCTATGCTGATAACACACACACAGAGAGACCATTCGCTAAAAACATGATGTTCGTATTCAGAGGACATCAAAACGTGTAAATATAACAAAAACTCAAGTTCGAAAATTTGACCCTAAAACAATACTTTCTCTACCTTATGGGTAAGAGAAAATAAAAAGAAAAGAAAAAAGACCCTCAAAAAAGGACAATAGCAAGTAATGCAATGGCAAGTAAACCGCTTAATTATGGTTAAAACATTTAGCTAAATGAGAGGAAAACGTAAATTAAAAAAAAATAATAAAAATAAGTTTAAATGATTATTGCCGAAATATCAGTGGAGGCCTCCATGTGGAGACTCGAAAAGATTTTGGGTACTGTTTGTCTGTCGCGCCATAGGCGATAGGGGCAGCAAAAATCCTCCTATTGACTTGTGACTTGGTACACATATTCATAAGCCACACGGAATTAGCTGTATAGTTTTAAGTGTCTATTCTATTCGTAGTTCGTGTACAGGGACGCACCAAAGTTTGTCTTATCATTACGGCCTATGGACAGAAATTGTATAAACCGCAATAGCGGCCGCAAAAATCTCCCGACTGATTTGCAATTTGATACACGCGTTCAGGCTTTGTATATAAATAGCTGTATAATATTTTATGTCTAGATTATTTATGGATCATGTACAGGGACACACCAAAGTTTTTCTTATCACTACGGCTTGTGGGGTGAATTTCGTTTAAACGAATTTTAACTTCGTTACTCTGCATTCAACAAAATGAAATTAGCGTACATTATTGAGATGCTTAAACTCATGTTTTCTATAGAAAATATGTGTGCTTAGGTTTCATAATTAATGTACAGGACTTTACAAAATTGTTTCGACAATGTCACGTAATCATCCAAATATTGTCAAATTTCGAACAATTATTCTTGAAAAACATAGAATAAGTTGAATAGATTTTACTGGGGTATACAATGTTTATGGTTCTTTAACAAAGACATGCAAAAGAATTTCGTGACATTAGAGTCTATGGTCAAATTTTTAACTAAGCGCATTTTAACGCGTTTATGCTGCATTTAACATAATGGAATTAACACACATTACAAAGATGCTTAAAAGCATGTTTTCTTTTAAATACCTAAGCAATATATATAAGAAAATAAATGTAAGTATAAGCTAAATTTATTTACAGAACCACACAAAAGAATTCCGATGACCTAATTAAGTGTATTCTTTTTATTGGTGCATATAATAACTGTAGCTCCTTTTCAGGTATACACAAAAGAATTTCGTACTATGATGATCTATAGATGGTATGTATTAAAATATTAAAAATGTATTTTAACGTGATTACCCCCCATAAAATATAATGAAACGTTATTACAATGTTTAAAAGCATGTTTTTCTGTGGAAAATTTTAGGCAAAAAATTGGTAATTAGTTTACAGGGTTACACAAAATAATTGATATATTATATAATATATTCTGATATATTATGTAATCTTTTTGCATGAAATTCGGTACAAGAATTTAGGAGTTAAAAGAATTAATAGAAGGTTGTTACTAGGAAAATATATAAATACACACATATATAGAGATATAAACAGAGAGATATAGTGGGAAGGGGGGGGGGGGGTTCGGTAGCCCCCCTTAGAAATGTGTCTGTTTATGTAGCAATTCAGTCATATATACGTATGTGTGTATATACCGAGAGAGTCAGAGAAGCAAGGAGATATGCATGTTAGGATTCACTCGAAGAAACAGAAAGCGAAACACTTGGATTAGGGAGCAAACCAAAGTTACTGATGTTATTTCTAGAATTAAGTTAAAATGGAGCTAGGCTGTGCACTTTGGCAGAAGAAATGACGATAGATGGACCACCAAAGTTGTATTTTGGATACCGAGATATAACAAAAGACCGAGGACGAAACCACTGTGTCGCTGAGGAGATAAAATTGTGAAGTTTCGAAGAGCAGAATGGAGAAGAAATTACTAAACTAAACTAACTATACTAATATTTGGAACACCGACTTTGGTGGGTGGGTATGCCACTATTCTGTTCGACTGCAGTTTGCATCATGGGTCCATAAAATAACGGACCGTTTTGACGGAAAATAACAATATATCTTAATTACAAATAAATACTTTAAAAAAAAAAGTTTGAAATTAGTACTAACTATTGCATAAAACAAATTTGAAACGAACGAACAAATTTTAAACTTTTTTTTTTTTTTTAACAAAAAAGAATGTTAAAATAGTATGACCCTCTTTCCCTCACTTCCCTTTTATTAACGGTAGATTTATCAGTCACATTTTGCTTTCGAAAAAATTTTCTAGAGGTAAAGCAATATTTTCGAGCATCACTTTAAGTACGATAAAATTAAGATAATTAAGACGATAAACCTGAAATTCATTTCGCTATCCTCTCTAATATCAAAGCTGGGCACCGAAAATAGAAACACTAATTTTTCTATCTAATCATTCAAAAAGTCACGATCAGCAACATTTTATTGCCGAATCAAGTTTTCAAGTTTCATCCAAAATTTTTATCATCATCTGCGAGCATATATATCATGGAGATAGAAAATATCCCCACTTTTAGCCTTATCTGCTTCTTTTGTACTTCCTATATTTCGTGATTAGTAAAATATTTTAATAAATGTGAACAAATTCATGAGTTTACTTCCGAATTAAATATATGTATTAAACTTTTCTTTATGAAAAGCAAATAGGATTTTAAATTTATTAAAAAAATAGATGAAAAAATAAAGAAACACATATTTTTCACACCAACAAATATACAGGGAGACCATTGTTATCGGTATGTAATGGTTACACAATAAAACCTTCCTAAGATAGCCGCTCACCGTGGCATAGAAAATTGGCACTCAAGAGAGTTGGTCTTTTAAAAGTTGTTCAGAAAAATATTTAGGCCGCAAATTCCATCAATTAAATGGTTTTATCTATTCAAATGTACATAATTTGCAAAATGTACCCCTCCCCAAGAAAACAGTGTAAGTTTTTAAAAAAGGTAAATTAGTATTAATCCTATGGAGATAATTTGGTGCCGGTAGAAAATACTCTTTTTAAAAAAAGGTGGTCGTTTAACAGAGGTGGACAATAAACAGCTACTAGGTTTAGAGTCCTGCACTATAAAATATATTTTTATTGTCACACAGTTGGTAAATCATTTTAAAATAAATTATAATTACAAATACACTAAGTTAAAAATTTAAAAATCAGAAAAAGGGATTAATAATAATTTTTAGCCATTTATGTGTGTTGTTGTACTTCAGGTGAAAGAAAATGGGCTTCAAGCACAGTGTTTGTAGTTTATTATTTAAATTTTAAGCATTAAACAGTAAATTGATATTTCTTTGTTAATTGTTTTTATCCGACATGTTTGTTTATTTTACTATAATAATTTGGATATAAAAATATACATTGGATCTTTTTTTTTTTTTTTTTCTGCTTATTAATTACTAGCAGGCAACGCCCGCTTCGCTGGTCCCTATTTTTAAATGAATCACTCTAATTACTGCATTCTCAAAATTGCATTCATTTTTATCACGTGAAAAGAAAAGAGAAACAAAATCTGATTAGGAAAAATGTCGCACCGGGTTCTCACTGCCTTCGGAAAAAATTCCCAAAATGCTCTAACTCTTATTTCTATTATTTTCCCCCTTCGCCCCCCTCCCGTCTATCCTAATAATTTTACAAATTCGAAAATATCCGCAATCGATTTGTAGGTATCAAAAACCACTATGCACCAGTTTTGAACTATCTATCTCTATTTTTTGGCCCCTCCGTTCCCCCCCTTCCCGCTTCTCCCAATAATTTAAAAAATTCGAAAATATCCGCAATCGATTTGTAGGTATCGAAAACATCTATGTACCAATTTTGAATGATCTAACTCTATTTTACTTTTTTTGCCCCTCCGCCCCCCTCACCTTTCCGGCTTTCCTAATAACTTTACACTTTCGAAAATATCCCCATTCGACTTGTAGGCCTCTAAAGCCTATCTGTACCAATTTTGAACGGCCTAACTGTATTTCTATTTGTTTTTGCCCATAGCCCCCCCTTACCGCCCCACCTAATAATTTTACAACTTCGAAAATATCCGCAATCGATTTGTACGTATCGAAAACCTCTATATACCAATTTTGAACGATCTAACTCTATTTTTATTTTTTTGCCCCCCCCTCTCCCCCCCCTTCCCGGCCTTCCTAATAACTTTACACTTTCGAAAATATCCCCATTCGACTTGCAGGCCTCGAAAACCTATCTGTATAAATTTTGAATGGCCTAACTGCATTTCTATTTGTTTTTGCCCCATAGCCCCCCCTTACCGCCCCATCCCCCTTCCCGCCCCTCCTAATAATTTTAAAACTTCGAAAATATCCGCAATCGATTTGTAGGTATCGAAAACCTCTATATACCAATTTTGAACGATCTAACTATTTTTATTTTTTGCCCCCCCCCCCTCTTCATGCCCCTCCTAATAACTTTACACAATCGAAAATATCCTCATTTGACTTGCAGGCCTCTAAAACCTATCTGTATCAATTTTGAACGCCCTAACTGTATTTCTATTTGTTTTTGGGCTGAATTTCTAAAATTCCAGAAATTAGTTTTTAGATATTTGTATTAGCTGTATTTTATAGCAAAAATTTCACGTATATCTATTTTTTTGTTTGAGATATATAGGATTATGCGAAATCACGTTTTACGCATGTGAAATCACATTTTGACCCCCCCCCCCCCGCCCCCCTTGGAGGACCGAATTTGGAAAATTCCAGAAATTGGTTTTTAGACATTTGCATTAGCTATATTTTAAAGCAAAAATTTTACGGATATCTGTTTTTTTGTTTGAGATATGAAGGATTTTGTGAAATCACGTTTTGCCCCCCCCCTCCCCACCTTGGGGGGCGAATTTTGTAAAATCGCTTCTTAGTGGATCCCTACGTCATAGAAAGAACATTGTCACGAAATTTCATGCTTCTAGGTCTAGGGGCGTTGATAGATCACCCCCTCACTCACTCACTCAGGAAGTGTTCTTTTATATATATATAGATGATAAAAAAATATTTGAAAGATGTTGTCAACTGGACCAGACTCGTTGAAACTAAACCCGAAACGAAACGCATGAAAAATAAATAGATCAACCCAACTCAAACCGGTGTTGTGACAGATGCGTACATGACATTTGCGTACAAGCTGAAAACAGTGGCACTTGCGTACATGTCCAGGTGGTTTAAATATTACAAGTGTGTTTTCAAAAAATCTAGTGGCACTTGCGTACAACATTTCTTTCGCTTTATTTGAGGATCATTGCATGAAGGGATTGTATCCATATGATGCAAACATTAAAACCTTTTTCATTCGTTCTTTCTATTCTTTCCTTCTTTTTCTTTTTTTTTACTTTCTCTTACCCATAGGGTCGAGAAAGTATTGTTTTAGGGTCAAATTTTCGAACGTGCGTTTTTGTTGTATCTACATGTTCTGAGGTACCCTGAATACGAAAATCATGTTTTTAGTGAATGGTCTGTGTGTCTGTCTGTGTTATCAGCATATCCCAAGAACAAATAGTAGCAGAAATCCCAAACTCGGTATTCTAAATGTATATCATATAGGAATGTTACAGTAAGCTTTTCGCTGGACTGCACTAAACCAAATGAAACGAATATATGTTTTTTGTAATAGAGATAGTCAACTGGGAAAAAAAAAATTGTGTATGTAGGAGCCCCGCCTCACCCCTGGGGGGGGGAAGTCCACCCTCGAGGGGAGTAAATTTTCATGATGGGTATCTTTCAAAAGAGCTCACCAATACATTTAAAACGAATGGTTGAACCATCGATCTGCGATAATTTAAAATAAAGTTATCGATTTTTTTTTTCATTTTTAACACACACATATTTTTTTTTTATTTTTTTTTATTTATTTTTTTTTTTTATTTATTTTTTTTTTTTTTGGGGGGGGGGGGGGAGAGAAAGAGAGGCATATAGGTGAACGACAAATAATTTCAGGAATTGGAATATGATTCAATTCGTTACTGATAAAGAAGAGAGATCTTTTTTTTAACTGTTTTTTTTTTCTTTATTGGAGACAAAAAAAATTCATACTTGTTAAAAAGTAAAAAGCATTTAAGAAATAAAAATATTTTTAAAGACCTTAATAGCATTTATAAGGACCTTTATTGATCTTGACTCAGTAAATAAATAATTGAATGTCATTTCAGAAAATATCTACGGCTATTATAGCTTGTAACTTTTATATGCCTTAAGCTCATAACTTTGTCAGTAGTAAGACTACATGCATAAGAGAAAATTCACGTATTTTTATACGAGTATTTATCTTCAAGTTTAACATATGGATACAACCCCTTTGTGTTATAAACGAAAAATACAGCGAAACAAATTTTGTACGGAAATGCCTCTTGGTTTTTCGAAAACAGATCTGTAACATTTGGAACACCTGGACTGTACGCAAGTGTCACTAATTTCAGCTTGTACGCAAATGTCATGTACGCATCTGCCATATAACCATTTTACCCGACCCGACCTCCCCCTCCCCTTTTTTTCTTCAATAACATCCACTTGAAAAAACTTAAGTTCACCCCCCCCCCAAAAAAAAAAAAAATAAATAAATAAAAAAAAATAAAAAAAAATAAAAAAATAAAATAAAATAAATAAATAAATAAATAAATAAATATAAATAAATAAATAAAAATAAATAAATAAATAAATAAAAATAAAAATAAATAAATAAAATTGGACTTTTATCTAACTTAAGATAAACACAGTATAAATATAAAGTAAATGTAATGCACATTTTTATAACAGGGATAAAGTGAATATATATATATATATATATATATAGAGAGAGAGAGAGAGAGAGAGAGAGAGAGAGGTGCTAAAATTGCTCTATAGAGCAAAATCTTGAAAAAATATCCACGAAGAATAATTTATAATTATCTTATTAAAACATAATGAAAAAATTACATAAACAAGAAAAAACGAGAAAAAACAGAGTTGTTTGTCAATTTAAAGAAAACTGTGGGTCTCAAAGAATGTAAAACATAAACAAACAATGATCAAAGTGAAAAAAAAGAAATCAAATCTTTAACTGTGAGATATTGCTAATTAATAGCAGGACAATAATTCAAAACAATATTAATAGCGGGACAATAATTTAAAAGACAGATAAACAATATTTAAAGCACAATTATTTTATTTTTATTTCTTTTTTTTTTTTTTTCTTTTTAAATTTTCTGATAACTTAATTGTAAAAAGACAGGAATTTTAATTTTTTTTTTTTTTTTTAAATGACTAACTAATTTTTTTAATTGTTTTATTAATAATTTACTACATTTTAAAAGAATAACGAAAAGTCATACTGTTCGCATAGATTACTAACACTTTCCAACAGCAAATGATACTCGTTTATCATTTAATCTTCCATGATTTCGCCTACTTGATCACGCGACGGACAAAGAAAAAGACGCATTAATAGATTAACTGAATCCGTAATCACTCGTAAACATTATTGGAAAGTATTAAAAACGCTTAATACAAATGTAATTCCAGCAGTTTCCAATTGTATCCCTTTATGTATCTGAATATTTTAGTACACCTCCGTACGCGATAAATAATCATATTCTTTTGAGAACTTTTCTTATTTTTACTGTATGAATAATAAATATCGGAATTTCATTTTGATTTGTGCAGTACAAAATTATTTAAACATGCTTTATAAAAATGACTCTCATAAAACGCAATGTATTGACATTTCTTTTGGGTGTCCCTGTACGCAAACCATTTATGCTAGGGAACATTTCACAGTGAATTTGAATAACATTTTACCATTTTGAAGAAAATTTGAAAATATTTACGGATGCTGGTGGTGGACAGATAGACAGAAAGAAAGACATGATTATTCTTAAACATTGTTAGAAAATATTTAAAAACTCTTAATAAAAATTCAATAGCAGCAATCAGTTATGGCCCCTTAATGTATCTGAATACTTTCGTGTGGCCCTGTAAATCTTAATGCTAATCATACTATATTCTATTAAAAAATACTTTTTTTTTTTTTTTTTTTTTTTTTTGTGCATATGAATAATAAATGTCATTTTCATTATGATTTGTCAAAATAAAGGTATTAAATATGGTTTATAGAAATACATCTCATAAAATGTAGTCCTTTTGAATTCTTTCGGATATCCTCGTACACAAACCAGTGGTGATATGTTCTTCATTTTCAATAGGGAACATCCCACAGTTAATTTGAGTAACACACACATATCAGTTTTAAGGAATTCCGTGAATCAATGTGTTCTGGAGTTAGAGTGCCGACAGACAGACAAACCGAAGTCATAAACACTTTTCAAATTTGTTGAAAAATGTTAAAAATAAATAAATAAAACATTCTTCAAGACCCCGAAAAAAGAAACCTGGATTTTTTCCAACCATGGTTTTTAGTTCCAATTAAAGAATATGCCCTCATAGACTGAGCCCAATTACTTAGTAGGCACGTGAAGCATGTGGCCCAAATTAAGCAAAAAATGGTTCCCGAATTGTAAGCTTGTGGTCTGAAAGCATTGTATGATTATAAAAGTCACAGTAGACCTGATTGCACAATCATTTCTAGAAAGCTTTTACACTTGCCTTTATAATGGATTAATTTCATATATTGTGGTGAATACAGGCTTTCACCAGTTTATATTTTAGTGCTTATATTAACACGTTGAGCGCCACGCGAATTCTTAAGGAAATCTTTCCCCCTCCCCCCAGGCCACGCGCTGCTTAGAAGCGCGTTATGTTTACCGTGTTTCAATAAAATTCATTAAAATGCCTTAATGATATCCTGTAGTAAATAAAAATTACGTAAATTTTAAATAAAATTTCAGTAATTACTTTAAACAATGTAATTTTTTAAAAGTTTTATATCATATTTTACACTGCCAGTCACTGGTAATTGAAGCAGCTTTATATCGTATTTTACACTGTCAGCCACCGGTGGTTGACGCGGCCTAAACGGAAAATTCAGTGTCAGCCACCGATGGCTCACATGGCACTCAATGTGTTAAGCGAATTTACTGACGTATATCTTTTCCCAATTCCAGCTAACTACAAAGTTTAATGAAAAATTTATAAATTTTTCGATGTTTTTGTATGAGTCTTTAAACAAAGCAGTCCGTGGGGGTTTTCAAATGGATTTGTGCTTCCCCTCTGTTGAAAGGTTTGTCAGGCCCTATAAATCAAGTTGAATGTACAAAATTTATTTCAAGTACTCGAGCAAGCAATACAAAATTTAAAAATAATTACTTCATGTTAGACTGTAACAACATAGTCAAAAAAAATTTTAACTAGCTAATTTCAAATACTACAACAGATAAAAATAAATAAGGAATTTTAAATGCATTTATTACCACAATGGACTTAGAATAACCGTTTTAGAATGAGTTTTCCCCTCTTCGCTTACTTCATCATCCAGAAATAAATATTATTTGTAAACTCTTAAATTGCTGTTAAAAATGTATGCATAAGTGATTTATTTTATCCAGTCGTCATGTTAAACATTAATATAATTCAGAGATGCTTATCTTATTTTTTTTTTTTTTTTTAACTCAGTAAGATAAGCTTTGGGGAACAAGTTGCTACTTTACATAGTCGGTGAACCGAATCGTACACGAATTTCATCTTGATGATAACTCTTTTCAAGAGTTCGTCACATTGTATTCGGACAGGTTAATATATACAATGGACTTCGCGCTTAAATATTATTTCAAAATTTCCCCCAGGTAAAAAAAGACAAGATGCTGCCAATAAAAAAAGCTAACTTCTTTGTCGAGGGCAGTTTTGGATTTTGCATTTAACTCTTAAAATTCGGACATTTATTTTAAGAATGTGTTATAAATATGTATATAAATAAATATTTTTGAAGTTTCTTTACTTTTATTTGCCATGAATGTACGAACAAATGTTGATGACCATACACGTTAACTATATATATATATAATTTATCTTCAATACATTATTATTATTCATTTTTTCATTTTCCACAAACTTGGGTAAATTTGAGTTAGGATTCTTTAAAAATATTTCGCATAACGAGAAATATTTCATTTGACTCTTATCTCTCTATGGGTTAGGGTGAAGTGGGGGCAATTATGGCAGGTAAACCTTAACTTTAACTGCTTCTGCTTATATTAAAAAATATTATACACTTTTTTTTTTTTTTTTTTTTTTTTTTTTCATTTTGACAAATACCATAGCAGTTCTACGTTATTTTTTCATTATTTGTATGAATTAAATAGAAAATCTCTAACTCCTGTAAGAGGAGTTAGAGAATTTTTTTTTGAACACCCAACTCCCAGAATCGCCCCAACCCTGTGGTAATTATAGCAAAGTCCCTTAGTTTCTCCTGTATTTATATTGTGCTTATCCTATAGCAATCATGGTATAAGCCTCTTTTAACTGTTTAAAAGGATGTTTTAAAATGTTTTCTAGCTCCATTTATAAGGAAGTTATGAATAAAAACGCCAGACAGTACAAGCAGCTGTTAAAGAAAAAATTATTCTATTCAATCAGATAAGAAGAATTTAATGACAACTCACAACTAAGCTTAAAAATTCTTCAATCACAATTTATTTAAAACATTTAGGTACAATCTCTACATACTTTGGAAAATGTAAATAATTTATAGAGTCAGTTGGATCAAGACACTTCAAGCTACAACATAACTAGCGAATTCTTAATCAAAATTTGAGACTGGGAAAAGTTCATCTCTGTACTTAGAAACAAATTTGTGTATTTTCCCTGCGTCTTCACTTTGTTTTATTATAAATGGTCCATGTCCATTTGGGGTAAGAGGGCCAAAATAAATAAATAAATACAAGCAAAAAAATATGAAATACAAGCAATGTTTTTAACTGCCTATTTTACCCCCCCCCCCCCGTATTATAAGTGTTTACAAAGACATAGACTGACCTCAAACTGGATCTCAATAAGTATTATTTTGATGCAATTTATTCTTCAGTTTGTATATTCTTGAAAAAGAGAACGCTGCCATAATTGCCCCAGGGCATAATAAAATGGGGCAATTATAGCACCCCTGGTAATTCATATCAATTATTGTAATAACTAATTTTGTTATTTTTATTTTATTTTATTTATTTTTTTTTTTTTTTTTTTACTGTGCTTTAGATCATAGTAAAAACACCTACATCGATTAATTTTTTATTTATTTTTTTCCCTTGGTTAAAAAATTAATTCTAAGTAATATGTAATGAAACCCGTCATTGGCGGGTGGAAGCAGTTTTTTATTGCTTATAACAGCTTCTAAATTCAATGTTTTTTAAAAATTTATGCTTGCATTGTGTAGATATTATGCTAAAATAAGACATTCTACACAATTTAATTATAAGACTGAAATACATAGAAATTATAGCCCATTGCCATAATTGCCCCAAGTCACCCTATAATTTATAATAATCAATACTAATACTATTTTTAGTAGCTTTAGTAAAATCATGTTAAAATTCGTATAAAGAAATTATTTGATCGATAAACCAAAATCGGATAGTCGAGTGTTTTCATGATTTCAATACTTTCCTTAAATAATACATGTTTGGAAAATAAAAAAGAAAATAAATGTAAAAAACTAAATATATAACTTTTCTATTAGCACAGTCATTCGTTAAATAAATATAATGGATTCTTTATTATATTTGTAAAAAATATTATAAATATTTGAAACAATGTAAAAATGGCAAACTTTTTCTAATACTGTATTATGAATTTTAGTAAGTGAGAAAGAATAATAAAAAAAAAATTCATACTAAGCATTTCAATAGTTACTACAGTCATATTTCTGTCTTTTTTGTATATTCGTGTTCTATTTATTGCATTTGATGAAAAGAACAATTGTTCTCTCGAAAATATAATTGTGCTTTTTTACTTCGTCTTTTCTCCTTCTCTCTTTATGTATGCTTTACTGAATTGTGTGATTTACTCCAATTATTTCTGTTGCATCTGTGTCTGTTGATACACTAGCATTGATTTTTCACATGCTGGAAATGCTTTGCTGTTGTTTCTATAACTTTCCAATAAAATATTTCAACTGAAGAATCATCTAAAAATGTTAAAGAATTCATAGTGATGTTATTCTAGATGTTTGTAATTTTCTTGATATTAGTATTTTATGTATGAATTTCTCTAAAAATAATTTCATATAATATGTATATATCACTTGTGAAACTATTAAATTTGTGCGTTATTTATTGATTCTTAATATTTTGAGTAATAATGATTTACAGAATAATGTTTCATGGCTAGTGTTTTTTTTTTTTTTTTTTTTTTTTTTTCAGGACTAAGAACTATTAGTCTTAATCTACGGATTTTTACGACACCAGTTTACGATAGTTGGACATTTATCGAAATCGAAAATTTATGGAAAATATAATTGAATAATTTGAAAGCGATGCTATAATTAAAAAAAACGAAAACAAAAAACTAATAGTCCTCTGTACTAAACAAAATTCTGCTTTTGCCAAAATATCATCAAAATCATTTTTTTTTTTTTTTTTAATAAAAAGAAAAGAAAATTAATAATCTGTTTCGAAACAAACAGTATCGATTTTTTTTTAAAAATAATTTTGAATTAGGAAATAAAAAGCGCACGTGCAAAGCGGGGAAAAAAAAAAAAAAAAAAAAAAAAAAGACAAGATAATTAAGTTTGAATTTAAGTTGGTAATTTAAGGATGCCATTGATATAGTAACTTTTTTAGCCCTTTTTTCTTCTTCTTTAACCGATATTTTAACCGCAAATTCACTATTCAACTTCGGTTCGATCGAATTAGTTCAGCATTTCAAAAATTGTGATATATTTTCAACTGACAGTCAGATTTCACGTAGCCGCAACTTGGAAACAAAATGGTAAAGTATACCAGCGAACTCATTCAATATATTTGTATGATAAATACATTGTTCAACTTTGGTTCGAATTGATTCAGTATGTTAAAAGTTATCGTGAAGATAAATTTTCAAGTGGTAGTCTGATTTTGAGTAATATTTTTGACCAGTAAATATTTAAGTAATATATTCCAGGGTTCATACTCCTCAGGGAAAACAGGGAATACTCAGGGAATTTGGAATTTGTTAAAAAAAAGTCAGGGAAAACTCAGGGAAAATAAACATTTTCATTAAAAATCAGGGAAAATCAGTCATAAAACCTGGAAAAACAAATGTTTTTTTTTTTTTCTCTATGTTTTTCTTGTTTAACTTCGTATCATAATTTAAATGATTAAGTATTGTGAAAATACGCATGTAAATAATGATTTCTACCTGAATTTCTATCATGATCGGCAGAAATATGACATCATACAGTGGAAGTAGCTGTATTTTGTCCTGTCTAGAGGACCGTTTCTTGTACTATGTCGCTAATATTTTCTTGAAAATTGTCTGGGAACTCAGGGAAAACTCAGGGAATTTTCCCCCCATATTTGAGTATGAACCCTGTATTCTTTTTTATAAAATTTGTTGTTAGCCTCTGCCTAAACTCACAGTATATTTTTACTGTGTATTTTATTATTTTTTTTAGGGTAGAGGACTATTAGTCTCAATCTACGGATAAAACGTTGTCGCCAGTTTTACGATGGTTGGACATTTATCGAAAATATAATTGAATAATTTGAAAGCGATGTTACAATTTGAAAGAAAATAATAATAATTAAAAACATATCGCCAAATGATCTAACGAATATAATTTAATTCCTTTCGAAAATCATGGTTATTTTAACAACTTACATTAAGAGAGTAATATATATATATATATATATATATATATATATATATAAATTCTAACTTCTAAACTTTTATTAAATTATTTATTTTAATTTATAATTGTTGCCAAAAAAAATTAAACTTTAAATTTTACATCTACTTTTTATGATAGCATGCGATCATGTTTTATATAAAATTTAAATCATTAAATTCATTTTTTTTTTTACTTATTTTTATTTCATATTGCTCGCGCACTTTTTATTTCCTGATTCAAAATTATCTTTTTCCATATCGTTTATAACGATACTGTATATAAATTTTCTTTTCTTTTTCTTAAAAAAAAAAAAAAAAAGGATTTTGATGAAATTCTGGCAAAAGCAGAATTTAGTTTAGGACGGAGAACTATTAGTTTTTTTTTTCTTCCCAATTATAACATCGCTTTCAAATTATTCAATTATATTTTCGATAAATTTTAGATTTCGATAAATGTCCAACTATCGAAAACGACAACGCAAAAATCCCAGATTGAGACTAATAGTCCTCAGTCCCAATAATAATAAAAATCCTCCATACTAAATTAAATTCTGTTTTTGCCAGAATTTCATCAAAATCGTTTTTTTTTTTTTTTTTTTTTTTTTTTTTTGAAAGAAAAAGAAAAGAAAATTAATAATATTCAGTATCGAAAAAGTTGAAAAAGACGTTTTTTAGACAAATATATACATAATTTATTTTAATTTTTAATTATTGCCAAAAAAGTTTACGGGTTGATTTTATTTTATTTTATTTATTTTTTTTTTAATGAAAAGATATTTACGCGTAAATATTAAAATTGATATAAATTTTATTATTTTTATGCAGTACTTGTTTTAAAATTTGGCTATTGCTAAATTAAAGTTTTAGGCGAAAAATGTTCGGTGTATTTCAGCGTCAAAATGTAAAAAATCGCCCAGGAGGACCTGTAAATAAAACAGATAAAATAAATTTATGATCCATATAGAGCTTAGAGTAGTAAAGAAACGTTAACAAAAATTTGACAATTAAAAATATAAAAAATAGTACTTTTAAAAACAAAAATAAATTGATCTCTTTAGAACAACATATTCTTAATGTTGTTCTAAAGAGTTTTAATGTTGTTATATTTTTATCTATTTATTTTTATTCAAATGTATATAAAGAGTACGGGAATAATAAAAAAAAAAAAAAAAAAAATACACTAAGGAACAAACAAAAATGCCGCACTGCAGAAAAATTGACTTATACCTTTTTTTATTTGTAATAGCTTTAAAACTAATGGTTGAAACAAATACAACTGTCATGCCTGCGTAAAGACATGAAATGATACCTCTGCTCTGTACATTTTCGATTTATTAATTCGCTTTATTACACTCTACGAATAATAAAAAAATCTACATAAAACTTTCTTTTTAAACATACTACTGTAATGAACAAATGTTTTGTATTCTATTATGGTTTATTATATGAAGTAAACAAGTTATATTTTAATATATGAAATAAAACTATTTATTTGTTAGATCTAAACAATTACTTAATAAAAATATATATTCTGTATTGGGTTAATTCCACCTTTATAATATATGGAATTACTGCTTTAATGCGCAATGACATAGTATTATACAGTGTTTTAATAATATAAATCTCAGAAATTTCACTGTGACAAATATCGCAAATAATTTTTTCTAGTTCTTGCAAAGTTGTAGACTGAAAATTTCGAATCCTTTACCCTCTCCCCCGCCTTTTTATAGACGAAACATTTTCGAGCGGATTTATATTAGGACTATTTCCATGTATGGTAAAAAAGAAATTCTACGATATTCTTAGTAGGATTTAACTTAAAGTGAAAAAAGACATGATAACATAGAATTATAGGTGCTCATGGGAATGGATAGATAATTTTAACAATTTGAATCGAATAAACGTACCACAGACATCGTATAGAAAGGTGCATTATCACCTTGAAATGCTGATTGCAGAAAAGTCTTAGATGCCTCCAAAATAGTCGGCCAGGCGCCACTTTTATAATGGCCGTGTTTTATTACGAGTTAGTTGATCCCTTGAGCATGAAAAATTGCCCGACTCTTTGAAACGTTATGCACCTCTGTACCATAATGTACGGAGAATGTGTCACTGTTTTAAAAGTGCGATTGCATTTAAGTCGGACACATTTTCGCTATCAGATCTGCTTGTTTTCTTTAGCTCGAAATAAGTTAAACTTGGACTCATCAGAGAGAACCACTTCAGCCCAATAATTAACCATTCATTAAAAAATTTTTTTAGCCATCTGAGGTCTTGTTTTTGTAATTCTCTTCACCAAGAATGGAATTTTTTCATTTTCCGTCATTTAAACCTGCTTTGTTTAATAGTTGTTGCACTGTATCTAAAGCAATTATATTGCTAATCACTTTTCCTAAATCCTTTTTATGTTCTAAATGTAATGCAAACCTATTTTATAAGCAATGGCTTTTTAACTTGCGTTCATCTTGCTTGGATGAGCAACATGACCGCCTAAAGTCAAATTTCCAGTTTAAACAGCCAAAAAATTTTATATCTTTTTAAAAACCATTTCACTAATATTTCGTTAACATTTAATTATTTTGCCATCTCATGTATCAAAATATTTTTTGATTTTCATTCTGAAATCACTAATACTTTTTGTGGCATCGTTAATTGCCTTATTCTTGCCATTTTTGAAATACTTTCTAAAATTACAATTTTCCTGATAATTGCATTTTGTTTTTAACACTGGGCTCAATACTAAAGTGTACGTGGAGGACGGCGTAATAAAACCTGCTCTAAAACTTGCTTTTTAAACGATAAAATTGTCGGTTGCAGAAAGAGAAAAGGAAAATATCCAAGTTTTTTTTTTTTTTTTTTTGTCTTTGTCCCTTAGTGTAGGTGGACTCTGTTAAATTCCTTATTATATATTTGTCAGCCGGAATTTCTAAGGCATGGCGTACTATATTCATGTTAAGAGCAACGAACGCAGGTCATCCTTAAACATCTCTTACTCTGGCAGGGTCGCAGACTGAAATGTTTCACCCATTAGGCTATCTTCGCCGCACTTCAATACATTTACCTTATCCTAATTTGCTAATTTAATTTTATTAGGATGTTTCGTATTTTCTATCTCATGTAATGCTCGAAATGTTGCTTTCTTCTCCCATGTTAAGAAAAATTATCTGTGAAGTTTTCAAAGCAAAATGCTCAAAGTCAATGATGTTCATGTTCATACCAGTATCATAAATGATATTTTAAAAAGTGATCCGACATCTTTACGACAAAGAATATCCCTTAAAATGGACGTTTATGCGAAATTCTGCCCTATTCTACCATGTTAAGAATGTGTTTAATTTCTAAAAATTGGCGAAATTTTCTGAAGAAAAAATCTGATTTTATTATTAATATTATTTGAAAACAATTAGTAATGAAATTTTTTTCAGGAGTGTATTTTTGTGCGAAAATTATTCTTCTAATGTAAATACAATCAATAATGACAAGTTACATAAATGTTTTTGTGAAAATGTCGTAATAGATATTCATTCACGTTATTTTAATCTGAAGAGATTAAACCTGAACATTTTTTAATCCTTTCCTTCCCCGTGATTCCAATTGGAATCATAACATTTCAGATTTTCTTTCTTACCATCTATCACTCCCGCTGATTCAAAATGAACAATATTAAAATCTATATATATTTTACCTTCGAAAAATACCTATTTTGGATGACTTCACTATCTTTGTTGATAATTGAAAGTATATTTTACGCTGTTCTGATAATAATATCGGAATCAGTTTCCTGTTTTGGGCAATTTAAGTAAATTAACTGTTTGAAATATTTTTTATTTTATTCTTTAATGTTTATAATATGTATTTTAATTAATTACAATATGTTATTCTCCAAAGTTTTGATATTTTTATTTATTGAAAAGTTATGAAATATAATGGCATCAGTGATTATATTAAACATAAATAAACATCTATCAGTTGCTTTGTTAGCTATATTAATTCGTACTCAACTATAACTTCTATTTAAAAAAATATTTATATACATTACGTTTCAAATAAAGTTATGACTAAATATAAGATTTATTGTTTTGTGGAGGGAAAAAGTTGGGAATGAAAGGGTTAAGGGAGAAAAGAAAAATCTCAAGTGTCGCTACTAACTCGAGTCAATAAACGCACGTTTTATTTCCATTCAGTCGAACAATTTATTCTTAACATAGTTACCGAGTTAAGTTTTTATCACTCTACTCTTTTCTGAAATTGGGCTTTTGTGTACTCTATGGATCGTTCAACCACCAACCACTTGTTACGGTTGGTAGCTTCTTGTTTTGCCAACTTCATTCTGCGGAATGCCGCACAACGGACGAGAGCTATTTCTACTTCACTAATGAACAGTGAACTTCAGTGCCTATGTAAATTTTTAAATATTACGGTCACGTAATTCTTCATGAACGAGTAGTAAGCAATTCTTCACCGCTTTTGGGTCACTTGCGCTCATCCTGAGCCAGCAACGCATAGAAAATGTTGGCAGATTGAAGAGCACGAAAAACCGTGCTTTTAAAATATTTATCGGTAAAGCGAATTACCTTCGTGACTGTCTATGAAGAGCGTTTTCTTCTTTTCTCTTTCTCTCTCTCTAAAAGGAGAGGTTGAAGGGGAAGGGGGAGGGGGGGGGGGGGGTATGCAGTGTTTGTGTTTCACGATACATCAATAAGGTACATGCGAATTGATTAATCTCAATTTTTAACAGACTTCAAAAGAAGCTGTAACTTGTGTGCTGCACTGCACCGGACCCTGGGTTTTAAAAATATGCTAATCAAGTTAACTCGCTATCAGTAAAATTGATAGTAATAATAGGCGAATCAATTTAGTTCTAACTAAATTGATTCGCCTATTATTGCTACCTAAAGGCTATATATATATATATATGTATATAATTTGAATAATTTAATTCCTTTACAACACTCAGCAAATGAAAGATAGATGAAAATACCAACAATGAAATTTGAAATGAGATGTATTACGTATAAAATTGTCACGATGATAATTTAATAAATTACACTAAGTAGTAAAAAGATGTTAAAGTACTTACGCAGAAGAGAAATAACATACATAACACTTAAACCTAACGATAAGATAATTTGATATATATATATATATATATATATATTTTTTTTTTTTTTTTTTACGCGAAACCACCTGTGGATAGTAATGTCTGAAAAATTTGTATGCGCATCCTGTAAAATACATGAATGCAATTATTATATATCCAGTGGGTTTTCGTAGTATTTTTCCACTCCTTAGATAAGTGCATTTTGTGACAGTTTGCCGCCGCGAGAGAAAAACAGTTATCTGCATATTGAAGAAGAGATTTTTTTTGTCTACAATACCGAATATTTATGTAGTTGCATTGGAATTTTTTTTTCTTAGAAAACTGTAAAAAATGTTTGACACCCTTTTGCGTGTGTAATCATTATTGAAAGATTCTGATAGGCATTTGTCCCCCCCCCCACCTCTAATGAATTTCTACAAAATTCATATTTTTGGTATTCTACAGAGAAATGTGATCTGAGCAACAAATATGAAGTTAAATAGCCAAGTGGTTTAAAATCGGAATAATAATAATGATAATAATAATAGGTAATTTACGAACAGAAATAATTAAATAGACATGCATAAAATTCTTAGCAAGTACTCTATTTTCTTAAAACAAATCATTTACTTTAACTTCTCAAATATGAGTTATTATTTCAATTCGATTTGATTAAAAAATTTATTTAATTCAAATAGTTCTTTTATATTTAATCCAACTGGAGTCAAAGATTTTAAATCAATATTTAAGTTATTTTAGCTCATTCATGATTTACTGGCAAGTGGAATATCACAGTACCCAATACAGGTGATTCATTATCAGCCAATACGATCGCATTATTCTTTTCTAATCACTATTAGCCTTAACTAGTGTATTATTTTAAAACACTCAATTTATTGAATTCAAGAGTAGAGCTTGCATGCCTTCTAGGGAGATGCGTTAAAATTAACTCAGGTTGAGTTATTTAATCTTTCATTTGAAGAGTGTAATGAATTTTTGTAAGGACCATAAAAACATTGCCGTTAATATTAAGGGAAATGTAGGAACTTTTGTAATGATTTGACAGAGCAAGGGGGCAGCAACACGGCGAAGTTGATAGGGAAAGCTCTATGTTAGATATTAAAGAGTTCACCCGCTATTTAACAATAACAACAATAATAATATAAACTTGTAACATATTTTATAATTTTCTTAAAAAAAAAAAAAAAAAAAAAAAAAAAAAAAAACTAATTAAAGACGAGATAAAATGGCGATCAGCCGAAGAAATAAAATAAAATTGAGGTTGATAAAGGAATTTAATTGTATTTTTTTAAATGTGTTCAAATGTGTAACAAATTTTATATGTCAATAAAATATGCCAACCCAAACCCATTAATCATCTTCTAAAAGTATAAAATTTCGCACACTATGTATTTTAAAAATAAATCAAATTATGCCACCAAACCAGAAAACTAAATTTGTAACTACAGTAATTCTTCATTGCATTTACTTTCTGAAATTTAGGCAGCAGTCTCTAGAGACTTGTAAACTTTAGAATATATATTTATATCGATCCTGCTGAAATAAAATTCTTAGACTTTCATTATGAAAAGTTATGTTGTAAGTTGTTTAATGAAGCGTTATATAAGTCCCCCCCCCCCTTCCCCGCGCGCTTTCTCTTCCATTATGTGTGTGCGGCAGGAATTTTTATTTTTTTGTTCGATTCCATGTTCATACGCCCGTGTGCTTTTATTACTTTTATTTGCACTAAGTTTATTTTATTACTTTTTCTTATCGTAGGTCTCATGAGTAAGAGCTATAAGAAAGGGAAACTTCTTTTTTCTTTCTCAGCATTCAGTAAAATAAAATTTGATGAATTTTTAATCAATTGAACATTGCCGTATTTAACATTTTACCCATATAACGGTAAAGAAAGTATTGTTTTTTGCTCGAATTTCAAAATTGAGCTTTTGTTAAAATATTTTGATGCCTGGCCCCCTGGTACCAAAATTCGAAATTTTAGTAGTTGGTCTGTCTGTGTGTCTGTTATCAATATAACCTAAGAGCAAATTTTAGCATGTTCAAACTCTGTTTTTTGAATCTATAATCATATGGAGATGCTACTTTAAATTTTTTGTGTGCATGTCTGTTTTGTCTCACTCTATCACAGGTGGATCTGGGTGTCCCCATTAATGGGTGGATATATGCGTGTGTCTGTTGCCAGCATATTAGCACTGAGTACAAATTCTTTATTCAAAATCCGTATCGTATGATATGGAAATACTAATTGAAATATTTATTGCGATCGGACAAATAACTCATGTAAAGGCGAAATTTCTCGTTGACACATTTCAACATCTTTAGGCTGCACTTAAATATATTTAAATTAACATTATTTTTATATGCATAAAAGTATGTCTCATACAGAATATGATATGAATAATAAGTATTTTTGATATCCATGCGGCGCAGGCGATTCCCCCCACCCTTTTTTCTTTTTCCGACGATATCCCTACAATTAAAAAATGTTTATGAAATAGCTAAATATTTTGTTCCCGCCTCACAGAAATGAAACATAACATATTAGGCAGTCTTTCTAGGTAGCTCACTTTCAAAAACAGATTCTATGCACACACATGTCGCTATTACTAGTAACATATAATATATCATTATATGCACATATAAGACATGTTACCATAGAGAGTGAATACAATTAATATTAAAAATTAATAATCTGAAATCTTCCATTTGGAAAATTAATTTTACTCATCTTTTGAAAATTGTTTGACGTGAGAAAATTTTTATGTCACCTACATGGTCTTAAAAAACCTGCGATTTGTATTATGTGGTTACATTACCTGTTAGGTCCAGCCAGCCATAGGATTGGTGCATTGCACTGAGTTCCGTGTGCTGTTGCGGTTTGAAAATAAACTAAAAAGTCTTTCCTTCCCTTCCTTCTTCCTTTTCTTTTGCCTTTAAAAATTTCCGAAACCTTATGTAGCGAAAAGTCTGGTGTTTACTTTTCACCTCTCTTCTTCTTCTTTTTTTTTTTTTTTTTTTTTTTTTTAATTATTAACAGTTTTTATAACATTACTCGCTTCGCTGGGCGTTATATTTAAAATGAATTTAAAAAAAAAAAAAAAAAAAAAAAGAAGAAGAAAAATTATTTTTTATATCTCTTTATAAACAAAAACTTTAATACATGTATATATTGAAATCGCGTAAAGCATGTTTTGGGCAATTATTTATGATTTTGGACTTAAGGTTTTCTTTAACCTATCACATGTATCATTGGCTGCATTTAGCCGTCCAACCGCTTCATGCAGTTGACGTTGCTGTAAGCAGACATTGTTTTAACAGTACGTCGTGCCGCTTATTTTATACTCGCCTTGGGTTTTAAGTTGAAATCTGTTTAACAGATTGGAATGATTTAATTTAACTAGCCAATTCCGTTTCATGGCTTATTTTACATCTTTTGCTACTTCTCACATTTTTCCTGCTGTTTAGCGCTTAGTGAGGAGATAGCCAAGTGTAACTACATACTATCAGATTTTAATGATATGAGTGATTGTGGAGATAATGCCATGTGAATAGCTAATTTTTTTAAATACAAATTTTAATTAATTTCTAATAAATCAGCTTTTTATTTTTATTTATTTTTATTTTGAGGGGAAGAGAGCGTAAAGTAGAGAATAATTCAAAAAATCATAAAGCTAAATTAAAGAAACGGGAAAAAAAAAAAAAAAAAAAAATTACTACGCTTCAACCAAGCTTATTCCTAGAAATAACTTAAAATAATTATAATAATATTTCCCCCCCAAAAAAATAAAAGGATATGATTAAATGATCACAATCATTATGTTTGGGGGGAGGGGGGGAGGAAGTAGCATCTGAATAAATACAGAGTGGGTCAATTGAAATGTAACACTGTTGTTTTTAATAAAATCTAATGTATGGTTTGCTGTTAATAGGATCATCTTAATTTATACTGAAGGGCTGCACTTTTTTACAACATGAAAAATTCTTTGAAAGATATTCTTTTGCCGTATTAACAACACATTCGAAAGATGGATGAAAAGAGGCAGAAGATAATGCTTCATTCTTTCGGAAAAAAACCATGAGAAGTATTAAAAAAGTTAAAGCAGGAAAACTTCAACAGAACTTTGGTATACAGAACAGCAAAAAGATATACGTAGTCTGAATCTGTAAGGAAAAGAGATGGTGACGGTCTCAAACCTACAGCTTGATTGCAGTAAATATGAAGAAAGTACGAGAAAAATTGAGGAGAAATCCTTGCAGGAGTGCAAGAAAAATGGCTACTGAGATACATTTCACCGAGAAGTGTTAGAAGAATTCGTAAAAATAAATTGAATACACGACCTTACAAAAACATACAGCTCATTTTCTAAATATACAGCAAAAGAAAATTAGACTCACAAGAGCACGAGCAATGAAGCATAGGCTTGCGCATGGTCAATTGAAAAACATTGTGTTCTCAGATAAGAAATTATTCACTGTTGAACAACATCTCAGTCGAAGAGAAAAACCTGCTTCTATTACGGGTTGGGCCGGAGCTTAGAGGAGAAATAACCACTGGTCGCACCCCTCTTCTTAGTTTTCCTGAAGGTATGAAAATTAATGCTCAAAAGTACTAAGAATTAATCTTGGAAGGTTGTTTAAAGCCATGGTTTCAATCTAATTTTGGAAAAACGACTTTCGCTTTTAACAGGATTCTGCGCTCTCGCCTAAAGCACGTACTATCCAAAATGTGGTTCGAGAAAATTGCTCCTTCATTTATAAAGAGAACCGAATGGCCCCCTTGCAGCCCTGATCTCAGTCCATTAGATTATTCACTGTGGGGTATATTGGAGAACAAAGTCAGTTCTTCTAGACACAACAGTTTGAATACTTTGAATTGACACGAAATTCTACGAGACGTGGTGCGTTCCGCAATGGAAAGCTTCGATGAGCGTTTTAAGCTATTTATTAAAAATAAAAGAGGTTATTTTGAAAATTCTGTATAAATTTACTATCCTTCAAGTGTAAAGGCATTTTATTTGAAAAAGTTTTCAATATATATATATATATATATTTTTTTTTTTTTTTTTCTTTTTACACAACGTTAATTTCTATGTTACACTTCGATTGCCTCACCCTGTATTTATAAAATATAAATATATTATTTTATTAAGTTTTTAACGTTTGTTTTACAAAGAATATATATATGTACATTAAATCTCTCTTTCTCGCTCTCTTTTTTTTCCCATTCGTTATTCTAGAATCTTTTTAACCCATCTTTGCCTCCTGCTTTGCCCTGTATTTTCTCCTGTCTTCAATCTCCGTTCGAGCGTTTTGTACCTTCCCCTTTCCCGAACGGATGCTTTAATAATTGGACTTGGCTCTTGTCATTTGTTGTACGTTCAACAACACAATAAATTTTGTTGGGTGGAGAGCATTTTTCAGTTTTTCTCCATCGTTTTCTCTCGCCATTTGATTTCGTTATGGAAGTCGAATGCATTATTCAAATTGTAGTGGGTGACTGTTTCATTAGGGGAAATTTTTGTCTCGTTGGCTTGTAACGATTTTTCAATCTTCTTTGGTAGAAAATGGTGAATGTTAGTAGAGATGAATCGTTTGGGAGTGATATGTTGATACTCGCGATAAAAAGCATTAATATTGTGGAAAAAATCTTTTAAGTATAAAGAAATGGCTCTCGAAATTCTAAACAATGAGGTATGTTTTAAGAAACTTAACATACTATTTGATTTAACACGAGGAATATGCAAGATAAATGTAAATCGAAAAATTCCGTATTTACGAATTGTAAATAAGGGATCTGTTGTATTAAACATACAACATTGAAACTTTGATAGTATTTTAAGTCACATATCTCTTAAGAAAAAAAAAAAAAAAAAAAAAAAAACCCTACTGAGACGTTTTTTCTTTAGCCTTTCAGAATTTTCAAAACGTTATTTTATTGTTGCACGATAATTTTGTAGTTTTCATTATCTTTGAAGACTTATTTCAGATTATAAAATAAATAAGTAAAAATGTTATAAAACAGATCGAAGCCTATTTCTAAGTAATAGATGTAAAATCTGTATAAAACAGAATTTATTTCAGGATGACAGGAAGTTTTTAGTCTATTCTTCCGTGTAAGGCATGCAGTAACTTTGTTGTGTGTCTTAGCAACGGTTACTGCAATCATTTCTTAAAATTTCTTTTACACGATTTCTCTCAAGTTTATTTTAAAAAATTCTTTAATGATACGCCAGGGAAAAAAAAAAAATCAGATGGTCTAGATATACAAAGCGCTTAACAACAACAATAAATAATAATAATGTTTTTTTTTTTGCCTTAAAATGTAAAGTTGTTACTTAGAAACGATTATTATAATCATTTCTCAAAGTTCCTTTTGCACATTTTCACTGAATTTTATTGTAAATATCTTTTTAACGTGTTTCCAAAAGAGGAGGGGAAAAAAAAAAAAAAAATCAAGGGATCTATTTTTGCTCAAAAGCAATCGTCCTATAAAAAAAAAAAAAAAAAAAAAAAAAAAAGGAGGGGGTTGGGGAAGAAGACTGATTGTTTATAATTTTTATTTTTATTTTTTTCAATTATAACTTAAGGGGTTACATAAATTTTAAAGGTTTAAAAAAAAAGCATACATATAAATATATAACAAATTATTTTATTCTAAATTTTGAGCCACATTTAAACAGTATTGTATGAAATTTTCTTTAAAAATCTTGAAAATTTAGCTGTGGAAAATGGTTTTCGGGGACCCCTCAGAAAAATGTTTCCTAGTGATGGTCAGGGTAGTTCATAATAGCTTTATCCTAAATTAAAGAACCTTTTTTTTTGTTGTTGTTAGTAGATAAGTATAGCTCGTGATTGAAAGATTTTTTTTTTTTTTTTTAATTGAAATTTGTTTTGTATTTTTGCTTGCAAATCTCGTTAAAAATCGGTGCATTAGTTTTTGAGAAATCGTGAATCGACTTCAAAAATAGTGTTTTCAGGGGGCAAAAATGAGTGTAAGAATGAAACTTTTTTTTTTTTTTTTTTTTACTTGCATAGATTCGTCGATTCCAGCTTCATAAAGATCTTGCTGCAGCTACAATGCCCAAGACATCCTTTTGCTCTTACCTGGGATAAATTCTTGCTTCTCGAGTCTCAGCAGCCTTTAATATACTGGCTGTCTAACCTAATGAGGCGAATTTCCTAAAGATTTTTTTCCTAGTCTTTACATGCCCCACCAGTGCACGAGCGGTTTTACGCTTAAACCTGATTAACGGGAAGTGCCGAGTTCGATTCCCGGTCGCGCCCACTGACTTAGCCGTTCGGAGTTTTCCGTGTTTTTCTCAGAAAGTGGCGTAAATACGGTCTAAGACTCCTTAGAAATTCCCCCCCCCCCCATGGAGATCATTCCATATATCGCCCTTAGATATACTTGTCTTATTTTTTTCATTCAATTATTACACATTTATTTATGTATGCATGCGTGATTTTCATGCCAATTTTCACGCGAGTTAAAAGATAACTCCAGTTTTAGCGATATTTAACGAAAAGGGGCTTTACTTTTATTAGAAAAAAAAAAAATAGGAATGTGAATGAAAATGTTTATCCTTCCAGTGTGTGTAGAAAAGCATTTACATAATTACTTTTAAAAAATACCGAATGTTTTTAAAAATCTGTTTAAATTAGCCCCACGGTTATTTTTCTCCAATTACGTTTAATACTTTTAATTATAATAATAATTATTATTTCAGTTCTTTTAAACTTAAGGAACATTTTTATTTATTTATTTATTTTATTATTATTTTTTTTTAATGTTACTTTATCCCCGTTTATTGCCAAATGTCTGCGTAGCCTCTTTGTTGAGATTCAAAAAGTTTTTGGTGTGGTATCAATCTGTATATGTTCCGCGATAACGGCCGGAAAAATTACACTTGGTGTTTGTGGCTCGTGTACAGTCTCTCACTCATACATTTCCGCCCACCTTCGATCACCAAATACCATAAATTTGTTTATAGAATTAATTACTCATTAGCTAATGCTTTTTTTTTTTTTTTTTTTTTTAATGTACCGTTTTCACATTCGGTATATTCACAACCGTTTAATTAGTACTCGTTTTTCAAAAATTAATTTTTAAATTTTTAGCATTTCATATGTTATCGAAAAAATGAGAAAAATTCATTTAGTAAAAATTCGTATTTTTGAACTTTAAAATTTTTTAAAAATTCAATTTTTAGAAAATGAGTACCAATTGAACGACTGTGAATTTTGAGGATGTGAAACCGGAATTTAAGAATATCAATTCAAGTAATGTGTGATTCTATAAACAATTTTGCTTACAGGGATCTGTTATGTATCCCTTTAAGTTTTTAAAAATGTAGTTTCTGTTAAAAAAAAAAAAATAATAAATAAATAAATAAAGAAGCGTGCTCAGAATTACTAATTAGCTTACAGAGACATAGTTAAGCAAAATAATTTCAATATAAATATGTATTATAAGTCTAACTATTGGGTATGTATTTTCGACAGTATGTTGAATCGGGGGAGGCATAGAAAAGGAAAATCATCTTATCGAAAATGGATACCTTTCGATAGTTGTGCCCTTGCCCTATAAACAGTTTTATAAAATATTACTCTTTTTTGGACATCTTCTCCAGCCTGTGCAAAATTCCTAGATTTTGAATTATTAGCATTTTTTTTTTTTTTTTTTTTAATTATTCTCCAATTTATTTTCGCAAAATAAAATTGGAGTAATGCTATTATGTTAAACAATATGAAAAATAATGTACTTTTTTTTTTTTTTTTTTTTTTTTTTTTTAATAAAAAAAAAAAATAAATAAATAAATAAATAAATAATTTGAAAATCTAAAATTCGCGAAAATAACTTTTAAATGACAAAAATCTCAAACTCAAGCCACATTTACAATCTGAAAATATTAAATGAGTGATAAGAAGGAAAGCACATTATTTTTCAAATCTATTTTTATTACATTAACACTACTCACATACATTTCGTAAATATAAATTGAAGAAAGAAAAAAAAAAAAATTATATTTATATATAGACAATTCACTGTTTCTATATAACCCCTTTGCGCAAGCCGAAGATAACCAAAGAGCAGGGGTGCAGAAAATGTTCAAACCTCGGAAATTTCCCCCAAACACAGTATAAATTTCCCTCAATAATGCAAAAATCTACTTTGCCAAACAAAGTCATTTGTTCTATGTAATAAACCTTTAACAGAATAAGTATACAGTGTAACATAAAAATATAGCTGTTAGTGTATAAGCACTTCAAAGTAGCAAATTGTTATTTTTGATTTACATTTTTATTTTCTCTTAAAAAAATATTCAAAATTTCCCCAGTCAGTTTAAATTTCCCCCGAACCTTGTTCGGGCGTTCGGACATATTCTGCACCCCTGCCAAAGAGAATATTATTTTGCAAAAATGTTCATCATGTCACAATTATTGTTAGGTACTTGTTTTCGATAAGGTGATTCGTTTTTTTCTATCCACCCTATTTGGTAGTATTATAGTTATCTTAAGAAAGAAACTAAATATTCAGTGGTGGGTTCAACGGGCGCTAAACTTTACTGTTCAAAAATCTATCGTATTAGAAAACTAATTAATCTTATATGTATGATTAATAAGTAATACATAAATTGAAAATAATAATAATAATAATCACTTTTCTTTTTATTTCCCAAAATATACTGAAAACTTTAATTCAGCGGATGTGGATACAGAGTTCATATTAAAGTGTGGGATTTCGAGAATTCCACTAAGTTTAAAAATCCCACTCAAAAATATTTCACAAGGGGGAGTTTTCCCCAATTGTTTGACAGTGGTCATCAAGTGTTTCATCAAGTAATCATTTTAAAACTCTTCTCAATCCCAAAGACTTTTTAAATGAATATATGAAAAAGTGTTTATTTTATTAAGAAACAGCTACAAAGTGTTGAAACTAAAGATTGCAATTATATCTGAAATAATTTTAGTTATAGTTACTGCACTTCTATTGAGCACTCTTTGAGAGAACTTAAAATAAAATTAAAAATAAATTTTGAAACAGATTAAGTGATAAGAACTTGAGCAATTCTTTCTGCAATTTAGATTCGGAATATTAAAGCAGCATTGGTCCTTAACCACAAAAGAAAGAGAGGGAAAAAAAAAAGTTCTTAAACTTCCATGTTTAACATTTGCTTTATTATTTTTTACAATGGGTTGATTTATATATTTGTATTTCTTTCTTTCTTCTTTTTTTTCCAAAATTTGCAAGATGTAAACTATGTAATTTCTCACTTAATTTTGAAAAAACCCCACGTATTTTTTTTTTTATTACTGGGGGAAATTGCTACTCAGTATTTTTTCCCCTCGTGGGAACCCTGCGATAATATACATAATACATTTAAGATCTTAGCTGGAGTCTAAGGGTGGAGTCAATGAGTAGATCTTGTTTATAGACAGCACTTTATTTGAAGACATACGAAACATAAATTACACAAAATAAGGCACATAAGAATTTCTTTTAACAGTCGGTAGTCGCCAGTGGCCAAGTCTTATTCCTTTGGTTTAACAAGAAGCTCACAACATTAAGAGATTATCCCAAAGCTAGCAGTATTTAAGACAATAAAAGCACCTATGCGTGCTATAGCAGATATTGGGATTAAAGTATTGAGCTTTTCCTGGCTCTACCCAACTACTCAAAGCGTTTCATGCTCTAATTAAGAAAAAGTGACCACATCAGCCTTCGCGCTGAGGGTCTCAACAGCTCTCCACTGTAGCCGGATGTGGATACCAACTAACTTTTCTGCTTGTCAGCTCGTTCGCTGGTTACATCAGAGACAGCGCCATCTGTTGACTATGCGAGGAATTACTTTCCACATACATATATGCAAAATTTGAGCTTGATCGATCATAGAAAGCGATTTCAATTTCGAAATAAAATTTTTAACAGGAGTTGAGGGCCTAAGAACTTCAAGTCGTCGTCTATGTCTGTTACTACTTTAGCATGTAGCATCATCGGCAGTTATACATGCATGCGAAAGTTTCAGCTCAATAGGATGATAGGAAGTGGGTGAAATATAGTTCTTAGATTTGACCCGCGCGCATAAACGCCATACCAAGTTAAATAAAGGCGTGCAATAAAAATAACTGCTCAGTAATGAGTAAAACAAATAGAATGTTGAAGCTACTAAACTGTAGATCTACTAGTATTTTCTTTATTTTTTTCCAAGTTTCTGAAAATAGGAATTTAATTTCATGTTTATACAGTGTTCCTGTTAAGTCTGTTTTTGTCATCTCTAACTTTTGCAATATATGTATTTATTTCTTTAGTTTGTCGTATTATTCTTTTTTAGAATGTTGGACACGACTCCACCCTCTTCCCGAGCGGATGGTTTTAGGAAATTAACTGTGAGGGAAATTTGTTGCATTTTGTCGATAGCATTTCTTTTCAACCATAAATTTACTTCCCGGCAATGGCGTGTCTTTATATTACTTTTTTTTTTTTTTTTTCCCCGCTGTAAAATTAGAATATTTTTATTATTTAATATAAGTTAGTTTAAAACAGTAGGGATGAATGGTAATGAAATGTGTTTAGATAAAAGTAAGTGCTAAATTTTACATGAGAAAAAGCTACAATCTTATTGAGAAAGTAGAGCGTGCCCAAAATATGTAAAAATCAAAGGTTCTGAGGGGGGGGGGGGATTCTAATATATAGAAAATTGTCTTTGAATGCACACATATTCAAAATCTTTGACTGTACACATATTCAAAAAATATTTTTTTGCTAATGCGTCTTTCCTGTTAATAAATTAAGTAGGAAGTACATAATCTAAAATTGTGAATATATTCAAAGAATTAAGTAACAAGAAAACTAATCAAACATACCTGGAAAGTTACAAATCATTTTTTTTTTAAATCCAATAGGAAATAATATATTTCATAAGAAATGGTGATTTTATTCATAAATACATGAAAAGTATAGGTGGTTGTGGGGGATGCTATGTTATTAGATAAAGAGCGAAACTCTGCCGCAAATCATTTTAAATTTGAAAGGATTCAATTTTTGGCTACCTGTCAAACCTCATGGAAGATGAAAATCCCATTCAAAATAAAACTCGAAAAAGAAAATTGTGAAGCACCTTTTCTATATAATGACCAAGGGAATGAATCATAAAACTTCGATATACTGAGAAGTTCGATGTATGGAGGCTTCATTGTACTAGTATATTCAAATTTTTGGACGATACATCGTAACTTACTTTGTATTTTTAACTCTTCGGTAATTGTTTTTCCGCGCAAAAAAATGTTTTATCAACACATGAAATTCTTTTTTCTCCATAATCAAACAAACACCCCAGTCGATTGCTTTTGAATCCAATAGAACACAGTGTATTTAAAATATCGTCTATAAATTTTACGAATGTTGCTGCCGATAATTATAAATTGAAAACATAATAATAAGAGTGCGATCAGAGCGCCACCTTTTTTTAAAGTCACGGGCTCATCAAACTGACCTTGTATGTTAACAAAAACGTAAAATATTTTAATACTAGCAGGCTACGCCCGCTTTGCTGGTCACTATATTTAAATTAGTTTTCAAAAGAGTTGAATCGCTATTTATTTTTTATATCATATTAAAAAAAAAAAAAAAAAAAAAAACCTAAGAAAAAAAAAAAAAAAACCTGCATTGAAATCGCTCTAATTCTCGTTTCGGGTCTAGGTTCCAACTTCCCGGGCACTTCAGTTTGGATATTTATCGACGACAGGTGGATCTGCTATTATTTAAGAACTTCGATTTTAAAGATGACTGTATCTCATAATCTATTAAATATTTTAGTTTTTGAAAGCTTTCGCTCTTTGCACTATACTATCATACCATTCGGAGCAATATAATAAATGAAGTAAAAAGTAGATTTTCTTTTAAAAGGAATTAAATAAATAAATTTTAATCAGTTTAATTCTTTCTACTATATACTACCAATTTTTTCCGATAAATATTATAAATAAATAAATAAATAAATATATTTTATATATATATATATATATATATATATATATATATATATATATATATATATATATGTATATATAAATCTTTCAAAGGAATCAATTTAAAAAAATGAAAAAGAAAAAGTTGTTATACTATAAAAATTATACATAAACGATTTTTTCCTATTGCGTTACCATTTGATTTTCAATAAGTATAATACTAATAATACTAATAAAAAAAATAAATAAATAGCGTAATAGCCGTTGCTGAGGTACGCAGACGATTGAAACGAAAGAACAAATTTCAGAAAAATGAAACATTGAAACCAATAAAAAAAAAAAAAAAAAAAAAAATTAAAAAATTGAAATTTGAAATTCGAAATTCGAAAAAATCTCAATGAGGTACATCCCTGCGGGGTCACATCTACCAAGTTTTGTAGCTCTGCGATCAGTAGTGTGAGCACCAGAGCGCAGACACACAGATACACACACAGACACTTCTCTTTATTTATACAGATCTGTCGTAATTCAACTAGGCTTTATTTGGTATAGTTGCCTCAAAAAGCAAAAGTGCGTGTGCGATGAATAAAAAGTCTTAATTACGAAATTATAATTAATAGCAGATGCATAGCAATTTATTTCATTGCTTATGTCAATGGTTCTGAAACGGTGTGCCAGGGGTGCGCTGTAGAAGATTTCTTGTTGGGCTTTGTAGTAGGTCAGAGAATTGTGTGCAGAAATAAAATGTAGTTACTCTATTATACCATTTCATTACGGATATTCTGCTCTTTTTTGTTAAAACATCATATTTATGTTAATTAACAGAAGTGTTTTGAGCAAAGAGCAACCATTTACTGGATCGTAGACAAATTATAAATAGTCTTTGTAAACACACCTATCGAAATCGAGCATTGTTTGAACAACTCTGTAGATTTTTCGAACAGAGATTTGATTCTGAACGAAGAACAAAGTATTGGAAATAATTATTTTGTGTCTACTACTTTAGATAAATACAGCCACATAAACTGGATAAAAAAAGAAAGAAAAAGTGTAATATGGAAAAATGTAATTGTGGAAGAGAACAATAGTTACAGCAAAAACGCAAAATTGCTGCCGCTGCCTACTGGGATGTATATTATGAGTTATTTTTAAAGTGATATTTATGTGAATTAAAATCTTCTACTTTCACCCCAATAATTTTTTTTAAAAAGTTATTCTACATATTGACAAGGAAATGATAGTATGTTTTAAATAATAATACTTGTGTACGTCACGTAGTTAAAAATGTGTGCATGTTTACATAAATGTATTATTATTATTATTATTATTTAATAAATAAATTCAGAAATTCGGATAAATTTTTATCAACTTGAATTAGCTCAACTTATTCCTTTTTAAATAGTTTCATTAAACTGAAACATGCTTAAAATAGGTTAATTTTGAGTGTTTCATTAGATTTCTTAAGCACATTTTGTCTAAAACTTCATCATGAGATTTGAAATTTTATTAAAATAATGAGGCTTATTATAAAATTTTATAATTAATGAGTTAACACGCCAAATCTTACTGGTACTCATCTTTCAGAGAGTCTTTCTGTATTAAGGTAGTACAGGTTTTAATTAAAATTAACCCAAAGGTTTAATTTTGAAGGCATCCGGTAAGTAAAGAATATTGGAATTTTACATAATAAAATTTTATTATTAAAATTTTCAGAAAAATCATGCATTTATGTACAACAGCAATTAAAATTTCTTGAAATTTAAATACCTCCTTCTTGTCTTTCATTATTGTTTATAGAATTTAGGAAAAAGAATTTTTTTTATTTTAAATTTACTAGATCTGTTTGTTAATAAAGATACTAACTTTTTTTTTTTTTTTTTTTTTTTTAATTATGAATTAAGAAAACTTTCAAAAATCGTGGTTTTACTTTTAAAGAAGAACGATACAATAGAAATCTTTCGTAAAATCCCGTATATTGTGTAAAAAAAGGAAAGAAAAGAAAATCTTTCTTCTTTTGTGTAGCCCTGTATATCATTTAAAATTTGCATACCTGCCTTGTGGTGTGCTAAAAATATCCACTAAAAGTTCACATCTATATCCCATAATGTATATGAATAACTTCATGAGGTCCTTTAAACCAACAGAATAATGTATCCTAATTCTAGTTTTATATATTCATTTTTTTAGTTTTGAAACATTGCTGTGAGTAGAATGATATTCTATCTGGAGTCCAAATTTCGTTGCACCTTTAAAATAAGGATTGCCGAAAATAAACTAAAATCTTTTCAGAAAAACAAGGGCCACGTATCTTTAGATTGAACACAAATATCTTTTTTCCATCCTTCATTGAATTTTCGATGGGTTAGTTATCTATTCGTTCTTGTTTTTCTCTGATGGATTTCAATTGATCTTGGTGTTTATTTTTGGAAATAAAACAAGATGTGGATGAATGCCAATTTTTGCTTTCACTCATACTTATTCGTTTCATCTATCTCTATAAAAACGGTGTCATTGTTTGTATGTATTATGTCGAAGAGCTTGGAATAGTTCTGTCGTATTGCTGGCATTTTCCCTTTTTTGGTTGTCGTTGGGAAAAGGGTAAATCTTTAAGTAAATCAGTAAACTCTTTTCTATCATGTAGGGTTCATGTCAGCGATGAAAATTTAGTGGAGCAGAAAGTCCACCTTAGGTCATGATTTAGTAGTCCAGTATACAAGTGCCACTTTTTATAAAATACTAAAACTCGAACTTCTATACAAAATCGTGTAACGCTATAATGATAGATGTTTCTTTTAAGACCCTTGGATATGCATGTTTATTAATATTGCTTCCAGAATGTTATATCAAAAAGTTTGAAATATTATTTAATTCGATATTTCCTCTTTTTTTTTTTTTTTTTTTTTTTGTTCAAGGTAAATTATATGACCTATACTTATCGAATAACAACTGTTCGGAAATTATTATTATTAATGTTTGTTACTTTAAATAATGGCCATTCATTAGTGTACAATTAGAGCGGCATCGGAGTACGTGAAGCAAACAAACGGAATACCCGTCTGTAATACCATGAAAAGAGGATCGTAATTAACGGTTTTTACTGTTGAATATCGCCGGATATTTTTGTTAAATATGAATATTTTTACATTTAGCAAAATATTTATATATCAAATATTTTGTTAAATGTAAATTCCTCCTATTAAATATAAATTAATCCATTTAAAAATGGCAAAGCAAAGTTGGCAATAGCAATGAGCAAATGGTAATAAGCAAAAATGGCAATAAGCAAAGTTTTTTTTTTTTTTTTAATTCATTATTCATTGACCATTTTTAAAAGTATCATTAGATTAAAAAACTTATAAAATCGAATCAATATAAGAAAGGGCAAAGGCATTTATAAGAATATATATATCCTTTTAAACTTACTATCATTAGGTTAAAAATCTTATAAAATCGAATTGATATAAGAAATGTCAAAGGTATTTATAAGAATTTATATATCCCTTTAATTAGTAGCCGTTTTTGTTCAAGAAAAGAATTTATAAAGTACGTTCTATGAACTTCATCTGTGCTATAATTAATTTATAAAAACCAGAAGAATCAACCTTCAGTTTCAGAAAAAATATAAAGGACATTAAAAAAAAAAAAAAAAAAAAAAAAAAAAAAATATTTTTACGTTTTTTAAAAGCTTTGATTTCTTGAAAAGTTTTCGACCTCTGTGATCCAATGATAAGCTGAAGTAGCATCTCCCGAAATCCTCATTTAATATTATAATTTTGGTTGCTTATATGTTATATATACAATATAAATTGCTTTTAACTTAAAAAAAAAAAAAAAAAAATCAAGATTTTTTTTTTTTTTTTTTTGTCTATTTTATAATGCAGTAAATAAGGGCTAAAACGTATAATAATAATAGCTTATTTTAATTTTAAATAGATTTAATGGTGGGAAAATATAATGATATATGTAAAGTGTTTATTTATTATACATTACTTTCAATTAAAAACAAATTAACTGTTTAGCGACTGAATAGCCGAAATATCGTTATTCGCTAAAATTCGTTTAAGAACTCTACATAATGTGAGAGACACATTTGCAATAGTGTGTCTCTGATATATTTGTTTCTTCCTTTTTCTCTGCGCGAAGACTGATGTAAAGGAGAAAGTGTTTCTACAGGCAAGGAAGAGTTGCATGTTTCCGCCGGATGCTAAAAAATGCCATAATAGCCATTCTTGTGGGGAAAAAAAATATATATATATTGGAAAAGAAGATATAGATTATGTTACTCTAGAATAATTTTTTTATGGTATTTTTATAGTGTCATATTGCTAGGAAAGATTGTAAATTTTTATAGCCCGAAATTGGATTCGAAATGTGTTATTTCCGGTTAATCATAAACACGTAAAATTATCTTTAGCTGACTACAAATATGTATTACAAATAGGTAATAATAGTTTTTATATATAATTAAATATAATAACGTACTTTTTAGTCCAATTAGATAATTAGTTAAAAAATATTAAATAAAAACCTATTTTAACTTAAAAAATTTTTAAAAGAAAAAACAATGTTGGAAAAAAAAAAAAAAAAAATCCCCCCTTCCCCCTTTTTTAAAAATATAAATTTTAATAGTGCTTTCTGGTTTGTTAAAATTCATAAATAGCCATTAGAGTTTACTTTTATTTTAGAATATTTTTAACAATATTCCTAAAATATTTGAAAATGCTTGTCTAGGTTTTGTGGTATAAATTTAAGATAAAATGTTTTATTACAATTATCAATATTTTCGTTCCCAAAAAGGAATACTTTTGCGATTACATGTAAAAATTTCGGTTTTCAGATTTTATTGAAAGGAATTTATTTCTAAATTATTTGAAAAGAACTTGGGGGTGTGGGAAATAAATAATAATAATAATAATAATAAAAATATTAATAATATACATATATATATAGATATATTATTAATATTTTACTATTATATTACTATTATAGTAATAATTTTACTATTATATTAATATTTACTATTACTATTATATATATATTAATTTCATATTTAGAAATTGAAAGTAATTCCCATTATGCACATTTACGAAATTTTGTTCTCTATTGCTACATTAAAAATTGTGTGTGTGTGTGTGGGGGGGGGGGGGGGGGGAGTGAGATGACTGCGCAACCTGTTGAGCGATTGACTCCCAATTGTGTGAGAAGCATCAATTTAGATTACACAGCGTCTACATATTTTTTAATGTACACACAGAGAAAGGCAGACAGATATTTTTCAAAAGTGGTCTAATTAAGTTGAGGACGTCTCAAAACGTGTAAATCCATGGAATATCGAAGGTTGAAAATTTTCAAGTATCCAGCACTTTCATCTTTTATGTATAGAAGAAAGTAAAAAGATTAAATAATCGCGTAACTTTATACTATTAGTTGTGTCAGCATTTTATATTTCAATTTGCATCTTTTATCGGAATAAATTGTTATATTTTGTCGCAAAACATTTTTTAATCTTATTTAATTTATTATTTGAGAAATAACATTTAAAAAAGAAGAAAAAAATTCAAATAAAACATTTAATTAATTAATTTACTTATTTATATTTTTTTAAAGGTTTTAGTCAGTTTTTTTTAATTTTTTTATTGGACAGAGAAACACTTTCTCAGTTATAAGTAGTAATTAATGCATTTTAAAATTTAGTCAAAATAAATAGTAATTTTTTTTTTCTTTTTTTTAAATTAAAGAGAAGTATTTTTTTGGACTGGTTTTGTAGAATTTAATATTGACGTATGTTTTGGAATAATATTTTAGTTTTTCTTAGAATAACGAGGGGGGGGGGGATGAAGAATGAAATAAGGTAATATTAGTTTATTTGACGCTTTTCGCTTTTTCTCCCGAGAATAAATAGTAAATTTTACATTTCCCTTCCCTGAGAAGAAAGAGAAGGGGGGCGGGGGGGGAATTTCTACTGTTTTGAATTACGAAAATTTACTTCTTTTTATTATTTAAAATGCAATTTCTAAAAATAAAAAATATTTTCTATATAGTTTCAGTTTTAACCTTTTCATTTTATTAAAAAGTAACCTTGAATAAACATTGTCCTGTTAGTCAAATATGTTCAATTGTTTTTAAGTAAGATTTAGATATTACTGTAATGAGATTAGTATTAGTAATTGAAATTAGTGATTAACTATCGAGTGATTGATACTGTTCCGTTTTGTAAATGCGTTTTGTAATTTAGGAGATTGCGTGTCAAATTTATAGCTTTGATATCGATTTACTTGTACTTAGTGAATCATTGGACAGAATATTCGATAATATTACTTAGTCTTATGAAATTCATATGCTTATCATAAATTATTGCCTTTGTTTGATAATGCTGAGCTCATTATTTTATTGAAATATGATGATTTAAACGCTAATACTTATCCATATTATCTGTTAGGAATGCATGCATTTTTTATTTTCCTTTTTGATTTGTAATGATGAAAAAATTTCTTCTCCCTTTTTAAGCGGCTAGTTGTCCAGAATCTATAAAAATAAGATTAATATTTTACCTCTTGATTTTTTCCCTTTTGCAATTTAAGGATTCATTTGCAAATATGTGTGCTCTAATTGTTTTTAGTTCCCCATCATACTATAGGTATGGGGAACTTAGGTAATCGTAAAAATTTTCGACCTCGGTTTTTTGACTTTTTTACACGTTTTCAGGTGTGAGGAATCCGAAAATGACAAAATTTGTGTGGTGTCCGTTTGTAGGGTGTCTGTTAGTTTGTTAGTCTGTGTACACGATATCTCAAGAACAAATAGTCGCAGAGAAGTCACATCAGCTTTAAAACTTTCGACACTGGCAAGAAGTCTATTCATTTGAAACATTCGAATTAAAACTTCGTGCGTAAGTTATTATAAATTTACGATTTTCTTAACATGGGAGAATAGGGCAAAATTTCACTTAAACGTCCATTAAGTAGAACATTTTTACTGTAAAGATGTCAGGATAGTTTTAAAATAGCAGTTTTGAATTCGGAATGAACATCATTAACTATAAACATGCTACTTTGAAAGTTTCGCAAAATTATTTGGAATTTACGAATTTCTTAACATGGCAGAACAGGACAAAATTTCACATAAACGTCAATTTTGAGGGATGTTTTCATCGTAAAGATGTAAGACCACTTTTTAAATATTATTTAGGATACTAGCACGAATATTATTGACTATGGATTTTCCAATATAAAAATTTCGTAAGTTATTGAAAATTTACGAATTTCTTAACATGACAGAATAGGGCAAAATTTCACATAAACGTGAATCTTGAGGGATATTTTCCTCGTAAAGATGTCAAACCACTTTCGAAATATTATATAGGATACTGACATGGATACCATAGAGTATGATTTTTCCAATTTAAAAAATTCGTAAGTTATTTGGAATTTACGATTTACTTAAAATGGCAGAATAAGGCAAAATCGAGAATAAACGTTCATTTTAAGGATCATAAATATATCAGACAATTTCAAAATAACATTTATGATACTTATATGAACATGATTGACTACAAATATTCTACTAGGAAAATTTCGTAAGTTATCCGAAATTTAAGATTTTATCAACATAGCAAAATGGGGAGATATTTCATAAAAGTACTCATTTTTAGGAAAGTTGCATTGAAATTAGCCCGTGGGCAAAATAGACCCAGGACCAAATACCCTTAGGACAAAACAGCCTAATAAAATAACCCCAGAACGAAATAGCCCTTGGATAAAACAGTCCCAACAAAATAGCCCGAGGGCAAAATAACTCCAACAAATATTCATACTTGCCAACCATCTCATTAATAACCGTACAATTGTTAACGCCCCTTGAAAAAACGCCCCTTTTCTCACACCACTATATTTTTAGAGTTATTCTCTTCAAATGTTGTTACGATTAAATAAGACTAAAATTGCTCTAAAATGTTATTGGTGTGAAAAAAAAAAGGCGGGTACTAAAAATTGTACGGTTCATAATGAGATGGTTGGCAAGTATGAATATTTGTCCTAGGACAAAAGCCGCCAATAGCCGTTACAAAACAGCGTCGACGAAATTGCCGGCAGGACTGAATAAACCCGAGAAAATAGCCCTTAACAAATAAAAATTATTATGAAAAATTAAATAGTTTGTCGAATTTCACAAGTAATGTGAAATAGAAACATATTACAGAGTTTAAGAGTTCACATATACGTAGAGAAGAAAAGTCTATGTCAAAACAGAACTTAGATCCAAAATGGAATTCTGCCCAAGAAAGAATTTTCTTTTTGTTTATTATTATTATTTTTAATGAGTGCAGGTTCACCTGTGTTATCTGTGTCCAAATGACTATTTCTTCAATTATTTGGTTATTGCAAAACTTCATGCCCGATTTCGTAGATGACTTTACTTGTGATTTAATTAATTAAACTCCGCGGATTATACGTTCTGTTGTTACGCTGAACCCATATTTCATCTCCAATTATCACTTAATTAAAAAAAGATTTGGTTTGTTACCCTGCAAGGAGAGAGACATTAGAAACACGCTTCAATTTCATCTGTTCTGTCAAGACGTGCGGAACCAATATATCGGGTTAATCACAGACAAAGTATATGAAAACGGGCACGAACTTAGCCGCAGAGATACACATCCAGTTGCGAAAATATATCAGATTTTAATATTCATTATTTCAGAAACAGTTTAAGTGAGTAAATTCATTTCTGTATTTAGAGTAAAATTAAAATTTTATATTGTTTCCCGAAATTATTAGTCATTTTCCATATATCATCCTCGTTAAAATTTAGAAGAGTTTGAATGTAAGAGTTTGAATATCGTTAATTTTGTATAAGAATGCATCGATTGGTTTTAATTATTTTAAGTAAGATGATAGATTTTTTGTCCACTTTAACTCACGGCTGAGGAAATTGTGAGTAAAATCTGATATACTTACCCTCTGTACAGATGTAATGGAATAAGTTTTTTTACCTTCTTTAAATATCAAGTGGGGACGGGGGGAGGCCGGGGGTAATGAGAGAGAGAGAGAGAGGAGAGAAAGTTTTGAAAAACAGTTATTACGTACTATTATTTCAAAGTTGTTGCGTGCAATTTTTGTTTTTTAAGGGAATCTGCAGATTCTGCACCGCATCATTTATTGTTACTAACAGCTAAAACCTATGTTATTCTATGGGGAAATTTGTTATTAGCCTTATTTATTACCTAAGATATAATAATCCTGTTGTTTATATTCAGAAAATGAACAGCTGTTAAAAATGTATTTTTATATTATTAATTTTTAATGTTTCATTTTGAAGTTATAAATTGTGAAAAAGGAACTTAGTGCATTAGTTTCAAATGGAATATTAAAAACTAAAAAAAAAAAAAAAAAAAAAAAAAAATCAAATTTTGTAATACAAGGACTGATTTAATAGTTGGGAATTTTCTAAACGGGAAAACAGATTTTTTTTTCCCCTTCTGTTTTAAAGATTAGATAATGAGTATTAATTTTCCGACTTCTTATAGAAATAGCATGGTGGTTGGCTGTTGGTGTTGATAATAACAAGAAGCACCCCAGTTCTTTTCTCTCTTTTTTCATACTTTGTGTTAAAAAGAAGTACTTTTTCATTCAGTTGAACACACACACACACATATGTATATATTATATCTTTGAGATTTTTCGCAGGAATTTATAATTTATGATGTTAAGTTAAAACAGCATAAAAATGTATTGCATTTTAAACAGCTCAGCGTAATCATGTCTTTATTGTGATTTTGTTTTCTTACTTATACGAATATATATATATGTATATATATAAGGACTATTATTATTATTGTAACACATTTTTAATGCATTTATTCTCAAAATTTCCCCTTGGTCACTTGCCATATTTCTCCCATGGAGAAAATGGCACTCCTCCCAATATTGAACATTTGCCCAGTATGTCATGGTGCAATTTATCGGTCATATTTGTTTATTGTTTCAAAATCTAATGCCGTTTCATCAACCACTCTCGGTTTGTCTACCCGAGATTCATGTTTGCAGATGTGCTGTAATTTTGATTTTTGAGCTTTATATATGTTTCCCTGGGCGATTGCCCGATGCTATCGCTAAAAAGAATAAAATCTCTACTTGCCTTCGTCTATCACTTATGGCTTCATCCGTTGTATATTAAACCACTATTTTTCACTTTCAAGATGGCTCTACTTATTCTTTAAAATCTTAAGATTAGATTATTATTATTTTTTTCTCTCTCCCTCTCACTTATGACAAAATGGCACATAAAGATGATTTAAATATGTATATAGCTCGAATCATAATTTTTACATTACATTTTCATTTATAAAATGAACAGTTTTCAATGAAATGTAACGCCGCTTTTCAGTAAATAAAAAAAAGAAAATGCTGTTTGTTTAAAAATAGTATACTCAAATCGGAATACAAATGCGTATATTAAATAATTAAATATTTTTATTAAGTATGTGCATTTGTGGGAAACGTGTTTTAACTGCCCTTAGCTAAAAACACAGGCGAACTCATGCTAGGCCAGTCAAATTCACATAATTATATGCAAAATACTAAATATTTTTCAGTTGTTGAATAAAATTGATTTTTTATTTAAAGGATATACCAAAATTGCGCTTTTTAACACTTTCCAACAAGGTTGAAAAGTGTTTATGACTTCGGTTTGTCTGTCTGTCTGTCTGTCCGCGCTCTAACTCCCGTAAATATTTATGGAATTTCTTGAAACTGATATATGTTACTCAAGTTCACTATCGGACGGTCCCTATTGAAAATGGAGTTTATACCTCTACTGGTTTGTGTACAGGGACACCCGAAAATATTTCAAAGCATTGTGTTCTATGAGAGGTATTTCTATAAACCATAATTTCATACCTTTACAGTAGACATACCTTAATGAAATTGAAATATGTTATTCAAGTTCACTGTCGGACGTTCCCTATTGAAAATGGAGACTATACCTCTACTGGTTTGTGTACAGGGACACCCGAAAGTATTCCAAAGCATTGTGTTCTATGAGAGGTATTTCTATAAACCATATTTTCATATCTTTATTGTAGGTATATCTTAATGAAATTGAAATATGTTATTCAAGTTCACTGTCGGACGTTCCCTATAGAAAATGGAGTTTATACCTCTACTGGTTTGTGTACAGGGACACCCGAAAGTATTTCAAAGCATTGTATTCTATGAGAGGTATTTCTATAAATCAAACTTTAATAACTTTACTATCCACGAAGTTTTAAGAAATTGAAATATGTTATTTACACGCACAAAAAAATTCTTTGCATAGAATGTAGCGTGATTAGCATTAGATTTACAGGGTGGCACAAAAATATCCAGTTATATTAAGAGGTATTAATAAAAAATTGCTAGAATTGTACTTTCGTTTACGTTAAGCGTTTTTAACACTTTCTAGCATTTTTTAAATGTGAATATGATTTCAGTTTTGTGTATCTGCCTGTCCGTCCGTCCGTCCGTCTGCCTGTCTGTCTGTCCGATCTCTAACTCCCGTAAATATTTATGGAATTTCTTAAAACTGATATATGCTATTCAAGTTCACTATCGGATGTTCCCTATTGAAAATGGAATTTATACCTCTACTGGTTTGTGTACAGGAACACCCGAAAGTATTTCAAAGCATTGTGTTCTATGAGAGCTATTTCTATAAACCATATTTTGATACCTTTACTGTAGACATATCTTAATGAAATTGAAATATATTATTCCAATTCCCTACTGGATGTTTCCTGTATAAAATGGAGGAAATATCACCACCGATTTATATACAGGGACACTCAAAAGTATTCAAAGCATTGCGTTCTATGAGAGATATTTCTATAAATCAAATTTTAATTACTTTCCACGAAGCTTTAGGAAATTAATTATGTTATTTATCTGCACAAAAAAATGCTTTGCATAGAATATAGCATAATTAGCATTAGATTTACAGGGTGACAGAATAATATCCATTTATATTAAGAGCTATTAATAAAAAATTGCTAAAATATTACTTTCGTTTACAGTGAATGTTTTTAACACTTTCTAACATTTTTAAGTGTGAATATGATTTCAGTTTGTGTATCTGTCCACCTGTCTGTCTGTCTGTAAGCCCGCGCTCCAACTCCATTAATTATCTATGGAATTTCTCGAAACTGATATATTTTATTGAAGTTCACTATCGGATGTTCCATATTGAAAATGGAGTGAATATCTCTCCTGGTTTGTGTACAGGGACACCCAAAAGCATTCAAAAGCATTGTGCTCTATGAGTGTTGTTTTTATAAACATTATCCCTATAGAATTTTCTCCATTTAGAATGACATTAATAAGTCCTGTACAACTAGTTTGTTTACAGGGACAAAAAAAAAAAAAAAAAAAAATGCCAATGCATTACGTTTTAGGACAGAATTTTTTGAAAATAATATTTAAAAGTCTTTCTACTGTAAAAATCATAAAAATATTGAAATTTATTGTTAATACTCTAAAATAATCTTTTGTATAGAATATGATATGATTAACTTTCTGATTTACAGGGCTACACTAAAATATTCAGAGAGATCAAAAGCTGTAATTATAATCTAATGGCTGCATTTTTTTTTTTTTTTTTTTTTTTTTGCGTTAAGCCTTTTTAACCCTTTCCAAAATGCCTAAGAGCAATTTTAAAATCAATTAGTCTATCTGTATATTTTTCAGTCCTTCTGTCTGTTGTGTGATAACGTAGGCAAAGAATAATAAAAGTTATTCGATACAACAATTACGTACAGTTGGAAAGTGTTACTAATCAATGCGTACTGCATGATTTTTCTTTCTTGTTATTATAAGTAAATGGGTAATTGCACTTAAATACATAAAGACGCATTAATATTTTAAACACGCATATATTGTTGCAACGGGTATCTTTTTCCCTGCATCATTTGTGCTGTTGCAGTGAAAGTAGTTTCACAGTCAAAGTGAAAATAAATGACATTTCCATTCTTTTCCAGTAAAGTAGGCCTTGACGATAAAATTTACGAAAAATGGCAGTGTTTCCCATGTTTCGAGGCTCTATATTGAACAGGAATAGAGATATGGAACTTTTCATTGAATTCTGGCTAAAATCCATCGCCAAAAGGAGTAAATAGAAGCAAGTTCTAATAGAAGCAAGTCAGTGTATGTTCAGAGAATTTTTTTAGCATATGCACTTTTGAGAGTTGCGAGCGATTGAACTTTGTTCGTGAATCAACCTAATTCTTGCTCTATGAAATATTTGATGTTGTTGGCTTTTCTCTTGTAGAACAAGTGGCTGTTCTATCGGATTGCTTCCTGAATGTTTGTTGAATAGTCACTTTTGTGATAGAAGCGACAGCTTTATCGGACTGTTTCGTGAATATTCATTTGAATCGGCAGTTTATTGAACTGTTTCGAAAATATTTGTTGGAATAGCAGTTTACTGTTTCGACTGTCTGTTTCTTTACGAACAACTTTCTTCAAGTAAAAAAGTCGACAATTTTCTTAACAATATTTATAAAAGAAGAGAAATACGTCCTCTACTTAGTAATTTGTTTTGCACTTTACGCAGCCGAATATGCAAGGGACCCTCTAGCAGCCGAGCGGTTTCTGCGCTCAAAGCTGGTAGACGTGAGGTGCCGGGTTCGATCCTAGGTCGCGCTCGTCGGTCTAGCCGTTCGCAGTTTTCCGTGGTTTTCTCCAAAACTTACGTAAATACGGGCTAGGACCCCTTAGAAAAACCCCCACGGAGGGCACGCCTCCTCAGGCCTAGGACCTGATCAGTCGGTCTTAATTCCCACAACCCTACCTGAATTTGCAAGATTTTTTTAAATTTATAATTTTTAAGTAAACGATTATTAGTTATTTTATTTGTATGTCTAATTGTCTAACTTTTGAGCAGGACTGTATGTTGATTAAATTTTGCGAACCTTTACCTGTATGTGGCGCTGTTTTATCGAATGATTTAGAATAAAATTTTAAGATCGCTACAGCAGATATGCTTGTTGAATGATACTAGTATATTAGTTACCTAATTAAAACTCAGTGGCCACAGTATATTATTTTTTAATTAAGATCAGGTTAGGAAATGGGCAATAGCTTTTAGCGAATTATTCATATAACAATGAGATAATACTAAAGTGTGCTATTTAAAACAGCTACATGTTTTTGACACAAAAAATTCTTTTGAAGGTAATATATTTTGTACGAACTTGTTCAAAGGTTTTTGACGTACTTTGAATTGATGTACCTATAATAGTAATAGTTAAAAAAAAAAAAAAAAAAGTATGTTTAGTAGCATTGTGTGTGTGTATGTATGTAAATTTTCAAACGAACTTATTAGTACATTTAAAACGAATGGTTGAACCATAAATCTGTGATAACACAAAACAAAGTTACCTTTTTTTTTTTTTTTTTTTTTTTTTTTTAAATAAGATACAAGATTTAGTGTTATACTTCTCTGAAATGAAATCGTCTGCATTCATCATGAAAAATAATTTTAATAAATAATAATAATTTGTAACTCGTGAATTTGTTTAGGAAAAGAGAGAGGAAAGTTTTGTGATGACCATAACATACTGGTTTGAGATACAACTATTCAGGAGACATATTTTACTCAGATTTTTGTTGACCTCCCAATAATTGAAAATTTTAAGAAGAACCGTTTTTTTTTTTTTTTCTTTTTCTTTTTTTTTTTTTTTTTTGCTTATAAATCAGCAGGGGGGAAAAGAAAAAAAAACTTTTTTCAGCAATTATGAGTGAAAGATAGAGAAAGAAAAGAAAGTTTTATATTGAAAACAGTAACATTGAATTATATATGTTTTCCGTTAAAATTACTTAAATTTCGTAATTTTTACAGGAAAACATTTGTTGACTTAAACTGTTTATTTCTAACAAGGAAACATTCAAAAGGTGTCATCTTCAAAAAGTATAGAAAAAAATATATGTGATTCTACTCTTCATAAAACACCAGAAAATCAAAAAAATATCGTCTGAAATTAATTACAGCGACCACAAAAAATTATCAAAATTAAGCATATTTGGCGATTTCACACTACTAGGCGATTGATTTTGAGTACTTGGTGGAAAAGCAAAACACTGTTCTGTTCGTACACGGCAATCTTGGTGCTAGCTAACGTATCGCCTAACAGCGCTAAATCGCCAAATATGCTTAATTTTGATAATATTTTGTGGTCGCTGTAATTAATTTCAGCCGATATTTTTTTCTAAACTTTTTGAAGATGACACCTTTTTGAACGTTTCTTTGTAAGATGACAAATTTTACGCCTAAATCATTTTTGCTGCTGGGAGTAAAACCTAGCTAGAGTCCTACGTTGGGTTAAGTAAACTGGGTCGGGTCGAATACATCTTTTTTTTTTTTTTTTTTTTTTTTAATTGCGGGTTAGGTTTGAGGGTTATATGGCAGATGCGTACATGACATTTGCGTACAAGCTGAAATTAGTGACACTTGCGTACAAGTCCAGGTGTTCCAAATGTTACAGATCTGTTTTCGAAAAACCAAGAGGCATTTCCGTACAAAATTTGTTTCGCTGTATTTTTCGTTTATAACACAAAGGGGTTGTATCCATATGTTAAACTTGAAGATAAATACTCGTATAAAAATACGTGAATTTTCTCTTATGCATGTAGTCTTACTACTGACAAAGTTATGAGCTTAAGGCATATAAAAGTTACAAGCTATAATAGCCGTAGATATTTTCTGAAATGACATTCAATTATTTATTTACTGAGTCAAGATCAATAAAGGTCCTTATAAATGCTATTAAGGTCTTTAAAAATATTTTTATTTCTTAAATGCTTTTTACTTTTTAACAAGTATGAATTTTTTTGTCTCCAATAAAGAAAAAAAAACAGTTAAAAAAAAGATCTCTCTTCTTTATCAGTAACGAATTGAATCATATTCCAATTCCTGAAATTATTTGTCGTTCACCTATATGCCTCTCTTTCTCTCCCCCCCCCCCCCCAAAAAAAAAAAAAAATAAATAAATAAAAAAAATGTGTGTGTTAAAAATGAAAAAAAAAATCGATAACTTTATTTTAAATTATCGCAGATCGATGGTTCAACCATTCGTTTTAAATGTATTGGTGAGCTCTTTTGAAAGATACCCATCATGAAAATTTACTCCCCTCGAGGGTGGACTTCCCCCCCCCAGGGGTGAGGCGGGGCTCCTACATACACAATTTTTTTTTTCCCAGTTGACTATCTCTATTACAAAAAACATATATTCGTTTCATTTGGTTTAGTGCAGTCCAGCGAAAAGCTTACTGTAACATTCCTATATGATATACATTTAGAATACCGAGTTTGGGATTTCTGCTACTATTTGTTCTTGGGATATGCTGATAACACAGACAGACACACAGACCATTCACTAAAAACATGATTTTCGTATTCAGGGTACCTCAGAACATGTAGATACAACAAAAACGCACGTTCGAAAATTTGACCCTAAAACAATACTTTCTCGACCCTATGGGTAAGAGAAAGTAAAAAAAAAGAAAAAGAAGGAAAGAATAGAAAGAACGAATGAAAAAGGTTTTAATGTTTGCATCATATGGATACAATCCCTTCATGCAATGATCCTCAAATAAAGCGAAAGAAATGTTGTACGCAAGTGCCACTAGATTTTTTGAAAACACACTTGTAATATTTAAACCACCTGGACATGTACGCAAGTGCCACTGTTTTCAGCTTGTACGCAAATGTCATGTACGCATCTGTCACAACACCGGGTAAAATCAAGCTAACTCTGACTAAAACTGATTATAGCAACATGAATCTTTGAATGTTCTTAAGTTTTCATAACTTCGTGTACAGCAAACAGCATTTCATACGTTAAAAAATTGATAAATATTAAGTTATCAGGATAAAGTTTTTTTTTTTTTTTTTTTTTTTTTTTTTTTGAGAGAGAGACTATATTTCAGACTATACGGACTGAAATGGTGTCCGGTAAACAGATATCTCATTCTCTCATTGCTAGTTTACTTCTTTTGTTTTGGTTTAATATCGATTTATTATATAAAGGCATCAAATTTTGAAATGCAGCTAACTACCTAGGAATAAAGTTAAGGTAAGTTTGAAGCTAAATTAAATTAATTAAAAAATCAATGAGTTAGACTTAGTAAAATTAACTGTTTAAATAATTGAACTAAAAGTCATCACAGGGAAATTTCATTTGGTGAAGTTTAATTCTTATTGGTCTATGTGGTATACAACGGCCTTAAATCTGTTACTCGGCTATTACTGCATTTTAAAAATTTATTTAATATACATATATATTGAAAAAGTTGAAGGGCATGTTCAAACCTGACCTGACTAGTTAAAAACTAAACATAACCTAATTTGAATAAACCCGACTCCTCAAGAAAAGATCTTTAATTTTAAAAACAACCAGGTGTAGGACTTTACGTTGTTTAAAATATTCAGAAAGAGCATTATGTAAATGACTGACATTTCGACTTTCTTGCGAAAAAAAAAAAAAATCCAGAAATAAAAAATTTAAAGGAATCAGCATATTTCTTTGTATAACGGAAGAAAAATTTGCACGTTTCGAAGAAAAATTCACCTGATTATAGGTAAATTTTACTTCATCTTTAATCATTTATATCCATGCATTTCATATTATTACCTATCGTAATCTTATCACAATCCTCATCATTAGACAAGTCTAATACAATTCCCGATAAAAGAAGATATTTAAAAGAAAAAAAAAACTAGTATGTTGTGGCCACCACAAGACTTTCTTCTATATTTACCTATACATATTCAATCAGTAACAATATTAAAAAAAAAAAAAAAAAAAAAGTACGATTTTTTTTTTCGAAGTTTTTTTTTTTTTTTTTTTTTTTTTTGTTAAAAGTGAAAAAAATCGATAACTTTGTTTTAAATTATCACAGATTTATAGTTCAACCATTCGTTTTAAAGGTATTGACGAGACCTTTCGAAAGATACCCATCTTGAAAATTTATCCCCCCGGGGGGGTACTTCCCCATGCAGAAAATTTTTTTCCTAGTTACATACTACTATTATCAATAATTCATATTAATTTTACAATCACAAGTTTAAAACAACTCTTATTATGCACATTTATACGAATTTTTGTCCTATGCTGCCATGTTAAAAATTTAGATAAAATGCTATCACAGCGCCAGCTGTTGAGCTATTGATCCCCAAACATAATCAGCACCAGTTAATGTCGGGGACAAACTAAATACCAAGTTTGGTTAAATTTCGTTTAAAAAAAAAAAAAAAAAAAAAAAAAAAAAAAAAAAAATGCGAAGTTTTTTTTTTGTTAAAAGTAAAAAAAATCGATAACTTTGGTTTAAATTATCACAGATTTATCATTCAACCATTCGTTTTAAATGTTTTGACGAGATCTTTCGAAAGATACCCATCTTGAAACTTTGCCCCCCCCCGGGTGGGAACTTCCCCCACCCCCGGTTGGGGGGGAACCGATGCCCCCACATGCACAAAAATTTTTTCCTAGTTAACTACTACTATTATCAACCTGATCTTTCCAAAGATACCCAATGTGAAAATTTACCCCCCCCCTGGGGGGGGGGTATTTCCCCCCTAGGGGGGGGGAAGCGATGCCCCCCCATGCAGAAATTTTTTTTCCTAGCTTTACATACTACTATTATCAATAATTCATATTAATTTTACAATCACAAGTTTAAAACAACTCTAATTATGCACATTTATACGAATTTTTGTCCTATGCTGCCATGGGGCCCACCAGCGGCCGAGCGGTTCTGCGCTCAAAGCTGGTAGATGGGAGGTGCCGGGTTCGATCCCAGGTCGCGCTCATCGACCTAGCCGTTCGGAGTTTTCCGTGGTTTCCTCCGAAACTTGCGTAAATACGGGCTAGGACCCCTTAGAAAGACCCCCACGGAGGGCATTCCCCCTCTAGGCCTAGGACACATCAGGAGTCAATCGGCCTTAAATCCTACAACCAACCTATGCTGCCATGTTAAAAATTTAGATAAAATGCTATCACAGCGCCACCTGTTGAGCTATTGATCCCCAAACATAATCAGCACCAGTTTATGTCGGGGACCAACTAAATACCAAGTTTGGTTAAATTTCGTTAAAAAAAAAAAAAAAAAAAAAAAAAAAAAATTGCGATATTTTTCTGTTTTTTTTTGTTAAAAGTAAAAAAAATCGATAACTTTGGTTTAAATTATCACAGATTTATAGTTCAACCATTCGTTTTAAAGGTATTGACGAGATCTTTCGAAAGATACCCATCTTGAAGCTTTGCCCCCCCGGGTGGGGGGGAACCGATGCCCCCACATGCACAAAAATTTTTTCCAAGTTAACTATTACTATTATCAACGAGACCTTTCGAAAGATACCCATCTTGAAAATTTACTTCCCCGGGGGGGGGGGGGGACCGATGCCCCCCCATGCACAAAATTTTTTTTCTAGCTAACTACTACTATTATCAATAATTCATATTTATTTTACAATCACAAGTGTAAAATAACTCTCTTTATGCCCCATTTATACGGAATTTTGTCCTATGCTGCCATGTTAAAAATTTGCATAAAATGCGATCACAACGCCACCTATTGAGCGATTGATCCCAAAATCTAATCAGCACCAGTTTATGTCAGGGTGCAACTAAATACCAAGTTTGGTTAAATTTCATTCATTGGTTCGTGAGATACAGCGTCCACAAAAAAATGATACAGACAGACAGACATTTTCTAAAAACTATTAATTCGTGTTCTCCATATCCCAAAACATGTAAATCCATCAAAAAGTGGACTTCGAAAATTTTCGCGAATCCAATACTTTCTCTATATTACATATAGAAGAAAGTTTAAAAAAAAAAAAAAAAAATCGCAACCAAGACGATATCGTCGATTTGAAACTTTAATTATAAAATCTAAATTTCTATCCCTTCAACATTTGGAAAAATCAAAATATGAAAAGCTTTGTTTAAAGAAAAGACAGTCACAGGGCAGAACATATCTGTACTAATAAGTATAAAGAATTTAAGTCCAAAAATGTCGATTTTGAGTTAAGTACATAGTCAGACTCAGAAAAAAATTCTCTATCGATTGGTATAAAGGATTTAAATCCATGTCATTTAGTCTTTGAGAAAATCCATTGGTAAGAAAAGATTCAAGTCAGAAATTTAGCATTAATCTTTGGTATAAAATATTTAATTCAATTTTTCCCTTTATTGAATGAAGATTGACAATCACTGAATGGTATACTTAAAGCGTATAAACCAACATAATCCCTTTTTCCTAATCGATTCTGCTCATTAGTTTTTAGTTAGTTTAACTTTATTTTTCGTCTCCTGAAAAATCAAGAATATGGACTTAAATCCTTTATACTTATCATTATTAGTACAGATATATGCAGTAATAAAAATTTTTGGAACATTACATCGATGATAGAAATCTAACACTAATAAGCGGAGAAAATGTTTTTTTTTTTTTTCCCTATGTTATAAATTTATTGCTATTTAATTGCTGTATTATTATAACTTTTAACATGCTTTATTTTACTATTATCCCTTTACAAGATTTACAAGCTATTTTGGGAATTTTTATTAAATATATATATATATATATATATATATATATATTAAAACAAGAAACTAAGATTAATTAATATTTACTTATCAAAAAATAATGATAATAAATATTATTATATTATGTTAACAACTAATAGACAATACTCTGCTTCCAGAATTATTGTATGGACTGTTCCAAATAGATTATCAAAAATACATCGCTAACAACTTTTCTTTCTGTCTTTATTACTTTCTCCTACATTCAGTAGAAGTAAGTATTGGATTCCTAAAAAAAATTTGACTTCCTGTTTTCGATGGATTTACATGTTTTCAGAGGTCCACAATACGATTTGACCATTTTTAGAAAATGTCCTCCTGTCCGTCTGTGACAAAAATTTTGTGGGAACTGTATCGTACGAATTACTGCACAGAATTTCATATTAATTTATATGTAGTTGCATCTTGACATAAATTAATGCTTATCAACTTTTGGTACAAATCACTCCATAAGTGGTGTCGCTATACTGTGATTTCTCCCGTTTAAGGGAAGGTTATATCTCAGGTTTTACTGTGTATAATCGAACAAAATTTGATCTGTGAGAGAGCCATTTTTAAAGGATCCTAGCCCGTATTTACGTGATTTTTGGAGAAAATCATGGAAAACTCCGAACGGCAAGGTAAAAAAATCGGGGGGTCCAATTTGACACTTCCCATCTACAAACTTCCATAGCACAATCTCTCGGCCACTGGTGTAGGGCGGCTATGAAGTGGAAATTGGTGTATTAATAGAAAAACAAATTAATCGGATAAAATTAAAAGTCTTGCATTTTTGATCTAACGACTTCAGAATGATAATTCGTGCAATATGAAACAATACAATTATATACAAGTTAAAAAAAAAAAAAAAAAAAAAACTGTAAAAAAAGTAAATTATAAATCTCGACTTAATAAAAAATGAAACATATTACATACAATTTATATTAAGTAATTATTTTGCGATATTTTTCCCTCGATTCTTTATAACTTTTTCAATTTAATTTTAATACATAACATTTTCAGTTTTAATACTGAATTCGTAAAGCATTTAACGACAACAAATTCTAAGTAATCCATTTCACTTATTGCAGTTTGAATAACCAGTGTTTAAAAAGCACAAAGTGTGAAGAAATGCTCTCAAAAAGATAAGCATAATCATCTAACTTTATGCATTTTGCTATCTCATTTGTAAACAGCAAAACGGGGAAAAAGGTAAAAAAAGTAAATTAAGCTCCGATTAGGATGTAAAATCCCGAAGCAAATTTCCGATCCAGGGATTGAGCCTAAGCAATCCCGAAATCCCAGGATCAAATATACGATTTGGAGAATGAGAATTTCTCCAATATTGTTTTTTTTCTTTCTTTCTTTCAATAGCTAAAATTATGTTACGGAAATGATAACTAATGCAGAAATATGTTTTAGTTTAGGAATGAAAATATTCTTATTTTTAAAATTAACTAAGCTAACAAAACTTACCGAAAATATAATAAGTTATAAATTAAAATTTTGAGAATTTCTTAATTTTTTTACAGTTGTGGTAAGAGAAAGAAATAATTAACAACGCGTGTTACATTTTCGTGAAACTTCATCTCTTACTTCTAGTAAAATAAACTGCTGAATTTTTTCTTTATTTTAATACGCCCAAGAGAATTCAGTAACTTTATTACATCTATTTTCTATATCCCCCACCTACAACCTTTTAACATTTGGGTTTGATACATCTTTTCTTTTGAAAGCTGCTAAATTACTTTCAAAAATGGCTAATACAGACATAGCTGATGTAAAAAGAAAAAGCATATGTAAAAAGTAAAAAATAGCATTTTAATTTTCGAGACTTTTTGATTTGAAATATCAATATGTTAACCTGATTAAATTCAAACATTAACACAGGTCTACATCTAAGGTTTGATTTGATTGTTTTGGCTGATCTTAATGTTTTTTGGTGTGCTGAAACCGAAACTAAAGCCAGTTTTACTTTACCACGTATAAATTTTTACCAATACAGGATATCTATAATTTCTTCTGTGACTCTTCCATCAGTATAATTATAAAGTAACTTTTACAGTATGTTTTCATGATTAATTATAATTAATCATGGAAACATCCTAGAAACTACAGAAAATGAAATTGTGTCGCTAGATATCCTACACTGATAAAAATCTACACATGACAGAGAAGAACTGGCTTCATCTTCGGTTTCAGCACACTAAAAACATAAGTATTAGTTAAAATTATCATATCTAATTTTAGTGCTCACTCTAGGCTAATTTGGCAGGGTGCTCCACCCTGCTGCCCTTTGAAACCCATTTTAGCACCTTGCAGCCCTTTTAAAAACATTTTGGCACCAAGTAGCCTTTTCTAACATTTTAAATGTTCAGAGGCCTTTAGATACTTTTCTTTCTGACTTTTCAACCGTCTAGCAGTAGCTCTACAGCATTCCTGGAAAAACAAATGCGTATAACCTATATATATAAACGTAAAATTAATAATTTACTTTTGTCACGCACAAAAATTACAACACAGAAGACCACAAATTATGCTAATAATGCCCTTTTTGAAAATAGGTTGCCCTTTTTATTGAATCCCCCCCCCCGGCGGCCCTTTTATTCTAGAGTCAGCACTAAATTTTACCAGCATTATTTTTGTAAACCTGCGTTAATTAATTAAACAAATAAATAACTTTGTAAGTAGTACTGTAAATTGTAAACACTCGCAACAGTTGTTACAGGTCAAAATACCAGCAAGACTTTTCATCAAGTGAAAAAAAAACAAAAAAAAACTGGGCATTAGGGTATCACCAAAGCAGCAAAATGAACTCGTACCTACTAAGAAGTTTAACCCATATTGGACCACTCATTAAACGAATCATTAGAAAAATGTAATTTTTAAAAAACATGGTCAGTATAAGATACTTACACATAAAAAAGAAAAAATAATAATTTTACAATTTTTTTTATTTTGTTTGTTAGTCCAAGAAGCAGTCTCTACACAGCCCAAAAGTGAGCATTTTGCAAATTGTAAAGATTTTTACGAATGGAAGTCCAAAAAACAATCTCTACATCCAACATTGCACATGTTGCAAATTGTGACAGGTTTTTTATTGCATGATTTCAGTTGACATCGTCTTTGACGACCATTTGGATTTTTCACTAGCACATGCTCACTATTTAGCAGAAGAAGTTCTTTATTATTCTGCAGCATTAATATTATTTTCAAATTCCATTTTTCACAGTAATTTAATTAATTTAGTCTATTTCTAAAAATTTATGTCAAGTTTTTTGCAGATTTTAAATGTTTCTTTTACATTATTGACATTTAATTCCACTGTCCTATAAATAGGACGGCGGTCCAATATGGGTTAAAGTGACTTTTGCATAAGTTTTCTCTCTCTCTCTCCCTCCATATGTTTTCTCTAAAAAATACTTTAACTTCGGAAGTGTGCTGCAATCTAGAGAACACTGAAGGAAGAAAAGTTTAAAAACAGATTTTAAAAAGAAAAAAACTTGAATAATTGCTGCATAAAAAATGTTAAAATATTTGGTTTCAGTGCAAAATCAATGAAAGTTAAACAATTTCTGTCGAACTACATACAGAAAGGGTTTCATAAAATTAATGGTTTTCACGTTGCACTCTTTTCTATATTTTTCGGTTGATGAAAAGCTGTGCTTACTTATTTATTTCTACCCGAAACTATTTTTAAATATTTGTGACTTTATGGTGTTTGTTCGAAAGTTTATACTTTACATCACCAGAAATTTAATTTTCATTTTGTTTGTAATTTTCTTCTGTCGAAGTGTGATATATTTCTACATTACAGAGTTAAACTAAGTAAGAATTCCGAATAATGTCGAGGTTTTGAATATATATATATATATATATATATATATATATATATATATACACACACACACACATAGAAAGAGAGAGAGAGTTTGCTAGTTTTTATTCATTTAACTTCGTTATTAATTTTATATTCTTTGGGCTTATACATATATATTTTTTCTTCTGTCTATGTGTGTGGTATTTCTGCAAAACAGTAATGAATGAAAAAAAATTGTGCGAGATTACCGAATTCCTTGTTTAACTGTTTATTATTCAAATCAAATATTTATTCTGAAAAGAATTATATATGTAAACAAAACCGAAAAGTATCTAAATCAGCTTTATCATTTTAATTTTGTATTAAAAAACTGCTTTGTAACTTTTTTTTTTTTTTTTTTTAACATTTTAGCAGGTAAGATATTAATTTTTCTCTGTAATTCTCCCATTTATCAAAAGTTCCAGCACTTGAAAATCAACCATAGTCTCGAATATGCAGCCTCTATGACTGAAGATAAATTCAATAAAGAAATTAATCTTAGAAACAAGAAAATGATACACTAGAAACTTTCTCCGATCTCTAACAATTTGTCGCGATAGATCCCATGAGAAGATGAAATCACAACAATTTAAAATTAAAGTCAAAAACTGTATGTAACTAAAGGATTCTGTCAAACAAGATTATGCAGTTTTTTTCCACAAGGTTACTCAACCATACTGTTTTCTCATTCTCAGAAATGCATTCTTAAATTTTACGAAACAAGTACTGTAATTCATTATAACTTTTAAAATGCAACTTTTTATCGGTTAATTCGAAAGATACTATTAAGTATCGTAAGGTAAACAATTATTATCATCAAATTTTTCGTTTATGTACCATTGCGTAAAGTTTAGGAGAACATTAAATTCCCAAAAAAATGATCTCTGTAATTCGGAATATGCTGCGTTCTTATTTCGGAAACTGCACAAAATACATAACTAATTGCGATTTTCAGAAGAAAAATAAGTCTTAAAATAGACAGCTTTATTATTTTTTCAAAAAATAGTACTTAAAACGGATGAGAAAATAATCTCGATATGTGTATGTGCAAATTCATTTATACCGCATATACTTAATTACAGCTTTCTACAATAATAGCTTAAAGCGATAATAATAATCGGTAATGGAATTCTATAGTAGCAATATTGGATAAGAAAAAATATAAACATATTTTTACAATTTAAATTGCAAAATAAATTACTGTATTTGAACATTGTACTTTAAAAATATTCAAAAACATTACACTAAATTAGAGTAGTCCTGAGTGTGATTGATAAATCTTACATACAGCGTACTGACATTTAGCGCAGGAGAGGGAAAAAAGAGGGAGGGAGAGAGAGAGAAGAGAAAAAAACGCAAGGCAACTTGAAATGCAATTGAATACCTTCAAACATAGCAAAAATATTTCAGAATTATTTTGTGTGACCGTGTAAACAAAGGATAAATACATTTCATACCATGATATTCTATATAAAACATGCATATACAAAATGTAAATCAATTTCATCTTGTTTAGTGTTAATCTAAACATATTAAACTGTACTTTCTAGAAATTTCAGCCATAGGCGTAAGATATTTGAATACTTTTATATATCCCTGTATACGAATCAATTTGTCTGAACTCAATAAAAAGTTTCAAATTGCATCCCCATATGATACAGATTTTAGAATACCGAGTTTGAACTTCTTGCTTCTCTTCCTGAGTTTGTCTGTTCGTAAGTTATATTAAATAACAAACTTACTTACACATGACCAACCCCTAAAAACATTATTTTTAGATTCAAGGGGACCTCATAATGTAGTTTTTTTTTTTTTTTTTTTTTCTTTCTTTCTTTTCCCCAATCATGTTTAGGTAAGAAACGATAAAAAATCAAATTGACTTAATGCAATAAAAAATACGGACATAAAGAATTTTGCAATCAACCATCATACAATACAAAAACACGCATGGCGACGGATTGAGTTTTTAAATTTTGAACATATTTTTTTTTTCTTCTTTTCATCTGAAACGTGTTCCATTTTCTACCTGTTTACTTTAATGACAGATTGAAAAGATTTTTGCGTTTCAGTCGTATCCATAAAACCTAGAATTCCACATTTTTTTCTTTCAAATTATGTCACTTAGAAATAAATGCGCAATGAAGAGATTCAGATAAAAGCTAGAGAAAAGTGGAGTCGAAGAAAAAAAAGGGACTGTCAAGTGAAAGAAATTTAATCAGCCGGTATTTAAATACATTAGAAAGATGTATCTGCAGATAATGATATTTTTTACATAGATTGCTCGTTTTTATGAAGCTCTGAACTCCTTCCAGTGAAATTAAGTTCGTGGAGTTCCGGATAAGGAAGCCCTGCAGTGAAGCCCAAAAATACTTACTTTGTTATTATAAAAAAAATGCTAAATACTTAAGTAAGGGGATTTGATCAATGAATGTGTAACGAACACGCTGAATATAATCAGCGAGCACCGTCCTACCTAATATACGTAAACCAAAAAATTTCTAAATCTATTGCTTCTCACACGGCTGGTCTTCTATCTATTTTGATTTTCCTACGCCTAATAAAATTTTTACTATTTTCTTTTCTTGCTTGGATACCCATGAAGCTTTTTTTTTTTACATGATGTTTAAAAAAAAACAAAAATTTTATTAAAGGTAATACTCAACCTGTCGGCGCCGCCGGTAGCCAAACCCCGTGTGATTTATCTATGAGAAAATTTATGAGAATATATACCATTATATGTATATATTTTTATATATTCGTTATATTTTATAATTATTTATTATTTTACTTATTTTTATTTATTTTATTTTTATTTATTTGTTTTCATATTTTGAAAAATTACAATCTTTATATTAAATTCTTATTTTCCAAAAACTGATTTTTAATTTATTTTATTATTATTATTATTATTATTCCAATTTGAATTAATAAATTACGAAAAATGAAATTCTAGTAAATGAACGTCCAATGATTGTCTATGCCTGTCCATAGTAGTTATAAACAAAAATACAATTTCAAATTATAAATAATACAATATTATGCACAATACATTGCAACATGTTCGTCATTAAAATTGTGAGTGTAATTCTAACACGAACAGTTAAAAAATGTTCAGATATGTTATCTAAAAAAGAAGAGCATTTTTTAATAGTATTAGATTATTCCCAGCTCAACTAAATAAATGTTATCTGCATCCAGGACATATCAACGTACTGGACATGATTTCCAATGAGAACAATTAATGTTTTTGGACTGAACGATATAGTTTTGCTTTTGCTGCAAAAAATGTCAAATATGGTTTCTTTGAACATACAGTATCGTTGCTCTTAGCTTGGTGTGAAAAAATATGGAATTATATTCTGTGTGACATAATTAACGTGCAAACTTATCCATAGATTAAATAAAAACAGAGTATTCAGACCACAACAGTTTTAACCGTACATATCATGCATTGCTGATGCAAAAATTATCGAAAAAATTACATAAGCTTTAAATAGTAAACATTTTAAAAGAAAATTACAGGATTAAAAAGTACGACGAATAAATTATTTATAAGTCGCAAAATTTTTTTAATTTGCGATTCAAAATCGTATTACTTCACATTTCAATATAATCTTTCTGTCGCAGATAATTTTTCAAGAACATGACACTTATATAAAGAATATAATACACTAGCAAGTCTACCCGGCGCTGCTCGGGTTAAAGTAACGCTTATAAAATTTTGCAATTGAAGAAAAAACGAAGTAAAAAAAGTATGACATGGAATTTAATTAAGTTAAAATAAAAATATTCCAGTTTTGTGAGTGTGCGGCTGAACGTTTTGAATAAATAGATTCCAAATCCAACCCAAGAGGTCGATAAAACATGCAGACCGATTTATACAACTTCTGTGTTGTATAAATCTAAACCTAAACTTAAAAAAAAAAAAAAAAAAAAAACATAACTTCTACTATTCATATTTTTCCTGAGAAGCATACAGCGTATAAACATAGGAATAAACAGAAGTTAGGTATTTATTTATATAGCCGTTGAGTTTTAAAACTATCAAAATTGCTTGAACATTAAAATTGAGAGGAAAATTTAGTAGAATAATAAAATTTAAGTAAAAAATCATTTTTTAAAGTTAGAAGCTTTTTAATGTGAAGCCCTAAATAGCATAAAATAAAATTTATTCTGGCAAAGATATGCTACAAAGAAATGAAAGTTTAAACACTAAGAAATTTTTAGAAAAAAAAATAAAGGTACTTTCCTTTTGCAAGAGATGAAAATTTTTTAATGTTCAAAATATTTTAAAAAGCTTTCGAGACATTTGAGATTTCTGGCCCAACGAATGATTTTACAAAAACTAATAACTAAGAATATTGGTCTCGAAAGCTTTTTAAAATATTTTGAACATTAAAAAATTTTCAGCTCTTGCAAAAGAAAAGTACCTATATTTTTTTCTAAAATTTTCTTAGTGTTGAAACTTTCATTTCTTTGTAGCATATCTTTGACAGAATAAATTTTATTTTATGCTATTTAGGGCTTCACATTAAAAAGCTTCTAACTTTAAAAAATGATTTTTTACTTAAATTTTATTTTACTAATTAACACCTTTTCTATTAAATATCTCTAAAAATTACCATATCGGCCTTTCGAGGATCGAACTCATAACCGACCGTTATCAACAGGATGCTTTAACCAACGGAGCTAACGAGTTGCTTATATTTACTTTAAAGGGGAGGCACCTTGTTTTTTGGTGTGTCACAAAGACACGATGAGAAATTCCAATTTTAATAAAAAGCTTCTAAAAAATTATTTATTTATTTATTTTTACTTACATTTTTATTTTGTGCTTTTTGTAACTAGATAAAAAGCCGTTTAAAAAACTCTTGAAAAATTATTAGGATACTGTGTACACAGCGAAATATTTTTTTTTTATCAATTGACATTTTTTCTATTAATTATTTGCAAAAAATAACACCTCGGCCCAGCGAGGATCGAACACACGACTCTCGCGTTATTAACATGAAGCTGTAACCAGCCGATCCATTAACAGATACAATGAGCTGCTTACATTTTATTTATATATATATATATAATAGAAGCGTCTTGGTTTTTTTAACGTGACAAAAAGCCGATGACAAATCCAATTTCATATAATAGTAATATATGCATATATATATATATATAAAGTTTCTAAAAATATTATTTTTATGTATATTTTACTTAAAGCATTTTATTTTGTGCTTTTTTAATATCTAAAATGTTTTGTGTTTTCCAATATCTAAATAAAAAAAATGCTTCTTAAAAAAACTCCTCAAAAAATTCTTAGTGTAAGCAACGAACATTTTCTTGTATCAATTGACAACTTTTCTACAAATTATATGGAAAAATTAACACGCTGGACCTTCCAGGTATCGAACGCACAACCATTGCGCTACTAACGGGACGCGCTTACCAACTGAGCCATAGAGCGACAAACGAAATAGTTTATACAGTAAAACCTCTCTAAGTTGGACACCTACGGTTCCAAGAAAAAGTGTCCAACTTAGAGAGGTGTCCAACTTATAGGGGTTAGACATAATGTTAATTGATACATTCCGTTCCGAGAAAAAGCGTCCAACTTAGAAGGGTGTCCAACTTATAGGGGTGTCCAACTTGAGAGGTTTCACTGTATATACTTTAAAATGTAGGCGCCTTGTTTACTAGCGTGACACGAAGACACGATGACCAAGTCAATTTCAATTAAAAACCTTCTAATAAAAAGAAATCAGTAAAATGAATCACTACATGTACTATCTCAATAAAATCCTAATTATAACAATTTGAACTCATTGTGAGAAGTTAAACGAATAAAACCAAAAATTGAATTAAAAAAAAAAAAAAGTTTGCACGTTCATTTTACTCTCCCCCCCCCCCCCTAACATAAAAAGAAATATATTTACTATTTATTTCTGGCGTCTATTTCTTTTTTTTTTTTTTTCTTTATAATGATTTCAAAGTTAAAATGGGGTTTTTATATAATATCTTTTAAACCAATTACCCAATTGAACTAAAAAATACGGCATTAGCTAGATTTTGTCCTGATTAATAAGTGTACCAATTTTCGTAGCGATCAGCTGAATGGTGTAGCTTTGCATAGCGAACTAAAAATCCGATCAGATACAACTACAAACTTTCAGCCCTATAGATAATCATCATAAAATAAAATTTAAATATATGGATATATTTTTCCCTATATAACTATCTTATATTAAAATTACATTTTAATTAGGCTCCTCCTCAAAAATTTACCAGAAGATGTATGTCGGAGAGAGGAATAAATTTTGTAAATCTAAAATAAAAATTATTAAGCTTTAATAAAATTTATAAACTAATAATTTATAGTAAAACATTTCAAATTCCAACTGATATAAACCACTAATACAAAACCGACTGTAATTAGAAATTCATAAATTTCAAAATACTCCAGAAGAGTAGTAACAAGAAATGTATATTTATGAGAAATAACAAGCTGCGTGATATTACATTTCGCATGTAAAGGTAAGTGTACTTGCTGGCTTTATGCCAGTGGCGATTTGTGCACTACACGGTGATTTACGCTCTACTATGAATATTTTCAGATTTTTCTCTTCATTAAGCTGGAGAACGTTGTATGCAAAAAACAAGAACTAGTTTCCATATATATATATATATATATATATATATTTTTTTTTTTTTTTTTTTTTTTTTTTTTTAAGATAAACTTAAGAAAAAATTATAAATAAGAAACGAAATTTCAAAAAAAGGTTTCAACAACAGATTAATTTAAAAAGGCAACAAAATCATTAAATGTTTAATAATTTTGTCATTTATTAACATGAATATTTCATAGTTTTAATAATACAAAATTCAGATTTTTTTTTTTAGCACTTTCAAACAGAGTTTAAAATTAGTAAAAAATGCATCGGAGGACTGGTGTTGAAAAGTAATAAACGAACTTTGTATATAACACTATAAATTACACAAAACAATAATAAATAAATAAGCTTGAAACAATTGTTTCGGGTCGAAATAAAACGATATTTCGTCAAGAGAACGAAATAAACACGATTTCGTTTTTTTTTTTCAAAATTACTTGGTTATACACAAAGTTTCTGTTCATTAAAGTCAGAAAATGTTCATGCATCCTAATAATAACAGGAGACTTGGCGTTGGAATATTAAAACCCGAATAAACTAAAGCACTGATGACGGTACGCTTAAGGCTACCGAAACAGCTGTATGCATCGCAAATATTTTTCTTTCGACGTTTCTGACGTAGTAGTTTATTCGGGTTCATGCATCCTACTTGTCGATCTGCCCGCGTCGACATTTCCTATCTGTCGATTGACTTAAAAATAATACATGTTTGTTCAGGTTCATAGTAGCATGTGTGTAGTTGAAAATATCGTAAAAAGCACGACTGACTTGTTTACTGGGATTCAAAAAAGTTATTTGAATACATTACGCCTTATCAGAGGTATTTCTTTAAAGCACAAGTTTTAATATCTTTATAATGACAATGAGAAAAGTGCATAAAATTAACATATTAATATTATGCACGAAATAATATTTTCTGTAAAACATACGATTAGTATTAATCACTGATTTACAGGGCCTTACAAAATATTTGGACACATTATGGGATACTACAGAAACAGGGTTGCTACACAAATCAGGAAAAAAAAATTTCTGAGTTTTCCCTGTCACTTTTAGAAGTAAAATAGATGACACGCAATCATGCAGCATTATAATCTAACATGTTTACAAGTCAATTGAACATATTTTGGGTATATTAATTTTATTAACTTACTATAGTTGGGGGAAAAAAAAAAACATAATTGAATCATTGTAAAGCACTACAAATTTTTAAAATCTTTGATTATGAAAAACTTTTCCAATGTTTTCACAAAAAATTTCAAAATTCCCTGAATTTTCCCTGTTTTTGCAATAATTTTTGAGATTTCCCTGTTTTTTAATAGATTTTCAAATTCCCTGAGTTTTCCAGGTTTTCCCGGTGCCGTAGCAACCCTGAGAAAATTTCTCGAAGTCCTTGAGTTTATTATTATCATTGTACAAAATTTTTACTACACTATACACTGCGTACGTAATTTTTAAACAATATATTAAGCTACACATAAGTGATCCATCTGTTTATCTCTGACTTTTCTTAAAAAAATAAAGTTATCAAAATAGCTTTTGTAAGATTTCTTCCATCGTAATTAAAAATTAGTATGTTGTGGCCAACACAAAACTTTTTTCTATATTTTTCTCTACAAATTCACACAGTACAAATTATTAAAATTATTTTCCATAATAAAAGCGGACGGTTTTCATCTTAGAGAAATATAATACTGAATGTTGAAAGAAATTTTGTCAATTTTGTTCCCTATAGACGACATTTGAAAAAGTGCCTCACCCCTTTCTTTTTTAGTTAAAAAGAGAGAGAGAGAGAGAGAATTTCGTTTTAAATTATCACAGACCTATGGTTCAATCAACCATAAAGGTATTGACGAGTTATTTTGTAAAAAAAAAAAAAAAATGCCGAAATAAAACTTATGTAAATACGGGATGGCAAAGCCACCTGTTTGCGATTTTTCCGAAAAGCTAATCTGTACCAACTTAAGCCAAGGTCAAATTAAATATAAATTTATTTCCGTCTACTGGTTCGTCAGATGCAAAATAGTAGCATCTAACGAACTTCAAAATTTCGGATTCACACAAACACGAGCAGAGTTGGTCAAATCGAGCTCAAGGTCAAGACATCTCAAAACTTATAAATACATCAAAAACCAGAAATTAAGAACTTCCACGAATCTAATATTTTCTTCTTGTGTATATATGTACGTTTGTACGTATATTTTTAAGATGTCTATATATAGAATATAATGTGATAATATAATAAGATGTCGGATAAAAATGAAAATTAAACGATGCAATGCGTCAATACAAATGTAAAACTCTTAAATTATTTTTATTAAACACAAGAAATGCTTAAAAAAAAAAAAAAAAAAAAAAAAAAAAAAAGATCAAGCGATTATTAATTAGATAAAATAATTTCGTATCTGTTTTTGAAATTTTGATGATATTGATCGAGTGGCCAACAAGAGTCAGCGATAAGATATATTATCTATCATGAGAAGTTGGAAGTAGTATTGCAGAAACTTTTTTTTATTCAATATCCATTACTAATATTTTTTTTATTTATTTATTTATTTATTTTTTTTTTTATTATAAAGTTTGTTTAATTGCATGCCTGTATATTTGACTATCATACATATATCAAACATCATTCTTCAATCATAGTGATGATTATTAAAGTCTGTACGAGTTGACAACAGAGACTGAAAGCGAAATTTGATTATTCTGTAAGAGTCACTATCAAGCTGATCTAGTTATGCCATAACGATAATTTAATTAGAACTTTTTTTTACTGCTTTTTTCTATATATATAAGAAAAAAGTACTAGATTTGTGAAAATTTTCAACCTTCGGATTTGGTGGCTTTAGAGATGTTCTGAACATGTGACCATTTCTAGAAAGCGTCCGTCTCTGTATATCTGGTTAATAAAATTTTGCAGACGCTGCATCTCACAAACCAATGGACGGAATTTAGTACAACTTGATATTTTATTGGACACTGACTTAAATCAAGTAATATAAAGTACAGTGATTAAATTCTTTTGAAAAATCTTTTAAATATAGTGACCAGCGAAGCGAGCAAAGCCTGCTAGTCACTCAATACAAAATATTAGGTAATATCCCCACATATAATACAGTTTTCGTATATAGTGCGAATTTTTTTTTTTTTTTTAAACCCAAAACAAAATATTCTTTAGTTATTATGTACACGGGCATAAAAGAAGGTCAAAAAAGTACCATATCAATTCTGGTATTACTTTTCCTTAGAATAAATTTTCCAATCAATTTATAAACTCACTTGATGAGTAATATTATGTCATCTCTAACAAAAAAACATATTCCATTATTCGGCTGTCCTTTTTCATTACGATATCAAAGGGTTTTCCCATAAACGGAAGTTCTTTTATCGGGATCGATAGAGAATTTCGAGGCAGAATCAAAATGTTCTCTTTATAATATTATTCGTGTGAAAGTCCATAATTAAATTTTTACTTTTTTTTTTTTTTTTTTTTTTTTTTTCTTTTCTGGAAAATGTAAAGACCGAGTCGTTTCTGAAAAATTTTAATAACGTGAACTTGATATTTTTTTTTCCATCTAAGGCAGAAACATTCAAGAGCTTTTAGCTAGCAATTCAAGAACTTTTAAGTACATGATCGATTTGCGCCACGTTCAGCATTTCGATTATGTTTTATTTCAATTCGTTCAAATCCCTTGCAGATTATATCCTTTCTTCTGACTAGAGATAGTATATTTATTTTTATTAGTCATAAAATAAGAATTCCTCCGCCATAAATTTGTTTTAAAATTTGATAAGGGTGAACAGGAAATATAAAAATATAGTGTCGGTTCTTTAACTATATCTCGTTTTAAAGGATATTTTTCTTCAATTTTCAGGAAAAGAAAGGGGAAAAAAGGGGGGGAGAGAGAGAGGGAGAGAGAAAATGATTTATTGATATGACTATTGTCATTCTGGAAATTTGCTTGCATTGGGGAAAATAGTACTGCTCAGCTAGATTAAAATATAATCACTCTTGAAAATTATCGTTATGATTGAAATATACTTTAAGGTAAAATTTAGCCTGTTTTCCATTGTTAAGAAAATCGAAAAATTTGAATAACTTATCTTACCAGTAACATAATGGATATTACAAAACTGGCTGACCTCTTTACGATTATTCATTCTTCAGAAAATGTGTATACAGACTAACGAACTAACCCCAATAGCAGAATTTTCAGTGTTTATCTGCAGCGAAACAAAATTTACCTAGGATCCAGGAATGCTGGAGCGATTTTAGTATTACAAGTATTATTAGCAATTTAAAAAATGCATAAAAGTTGCACCTACAAAGAAAATAAATTTAAAAAAAAAAAAAAAAAAAAAAGCAAATACAACTGCACTGTTTCTGATACTGGAGACTGGGGACAGTATCAGAACAGTGGACACCTCGTCAATTTCATTATTTTCGGATTCTTCAATCTCAAAACATCAGAAACCCGAGGTCGAAAATTTTCAAGAATACCTAAATTTCCTATAACTTAGGGATAATCATGACGGGGGACTAAAAATTTTTAAGCTATTGCATTCTTATAAATTGGTAAGAAGGTAGTCTATTAAACTCCGATTATACGTCTTCCCACTTATAAGTCTTTTTATATCAGCCAATTGAAAGAAACGTAAATGTCGCTTTACAGTATTAAGAAATCATAAGTTAAAGCTATATCTATTGAGAACCTAAAGTGAAGTTACCATGCAATTTGCGGTAGCTAACAACTGTGACAGCCTGCAAATCTCATATCAGGCTATTTGATGCGCTATGATAATAATCCTAGAAATTTTCGATAAAACTATTTTTGATATGTTTTTTCTTCTGATGGGTTGCAGTCTATGGACAAAGCAAAACGTTTCCATGTGTAACAACAAAACCTTAGGTTGAAGTATCTAGTTAAAATTCAGTAGAAATTTATAACCTTCAAATATGACGTGTGTATGTCATGGATTTCCTTGTGGCACTTGGCACTCTATCCTCATTCCTAGAGGAATAAACGATAGTTTACAGGAATTTTTTATCATCTGTTGAACGTTGTTTTCATCCTTGCTTGGCTTAGAGGTATGCACAGGCCTGGGCTTGAGGGCCGGGTTCGAGTCGATTTTCTCAATTTGGTCTTGGGACGAGCTGGGCTCGGACTTAAAATTTTTTAGTATCCTCGGGCCGGACCGGGCTCGGGCTTAATTTTGTTTATGTATACTCGGCCCGGGCCTGGATTAAATATTTTCCGAGCCGCGTAGGGCAGGATCCCACACACACACACACACTTTTCCCGTTATTTACGAAGAAAGTAGATGATAAAACGTTTCTTTAATAATTTATTTGCATAATTTTATATTCCAGTATGTCACATGAAATTCTTAAAAAAAAAAAAACAAAAAAAAAACGTTTCTAACTTCAATTTGATGGTCTGACTCTCTCTGTGTTCGCGTTTTGATTTCCACAAATATTTTTAGCATGTGTCGGACACTGATATATATGTTATTTAAAGTCACAATATCATGTTTCCTAGTATAAGTGGGAATAGATGGAAGTAGTTTTTTTTTTTTTTTTTAGTAGTATTAACCATTTTTAATGCCTTCCTATATTGTTTGCTGAATATTATTTTCGATTTGACTTTCTGCCAGTCTGTTTGCCTTCTGCCCGTCCATAATAATGAATTTCAGCTTATGTGTAATTGTCTTCTAAAAATACCAGTACTTTAGTTTTGTTAAAGGGATATTCCATTGCTTGGCTATATAAAACCTTTGAGAAATAGATACTAAAAATTTTTACAAGAAAATGCAAGTGTTTTTTTTTTTTTTTTTTTTTATCGGGCTTGGTTTTAATGTTTTGTCCGGGCCGGGCATTGGGGAAAAAAAGAAAGTGTCCGGGCCAGGGTTGAAATTTTAGATGTCATACCGAGCCGGGTAAGAACTTTCGTACGGGCGAAGCCAGGTCCGGGCCTCAAAATTTCGGTCTGTGCAGACCTCTAGTGGTTACCTTGCCGAAAAGGTGAAAGAAAAATAAACAATTTATTGGATTCCAAAACCAGCAAAATATCGTCTTAATCACACAAGCAGTTAATTAAAGGCCAAAGAAAAGAAGAAGAAAAAATCATCTAGTAGTGCTTTTCATTCTTTAGAATCAATTTAATGTGCAAGAGGAAGAGAATCGAGGTTCGATAATAAACAGCATTCAAAGAGAGTCGAAAATTTAAATTAAAAACAAAACTTTTATGATTCGCGGCAGCTGTAGTTGTAATGTTAATTTAAGCTCAGAATGCTTTAAAGACTTCCAAGATATTTAATTTTTAGTACATTTCCGTGGTATTCAATATAATAAAAATAAATGTATCTAAGGTAAGGTATAATATATTACACTTTCGATGCAAATAAAGCCTCATTCGAGGCTAAGTTTGTAACTTCTTAAAAAAAAAAAAAAAATTAAATGCTCATTTTTATTTTGACTCATTCGAAAAGAAAAGAAAAAAACTGCATGGCATGTTAAACATCATTTCCTTACACCGGCTACAATTTATTTGGCTTAATAGTTCCAAGAATAAGAACTTTTTTTATATGTATTAATAATGTATTTAAGAAGTTTATATTTTGCAAAATGTACTTTGTATTTCCTTCCTCAGGGGACGATCAAGGAAAAAACTGGGGCCCTTTTACTTACTATCCCTTCACGAAATTCCCCATCAGAGAAAAAGCCCTGGCCTTTTCACAAAATTAAAATATATAAAATGGGCCACTTCACACAATTCAGATTCATAAAAACGGTCCCTTCACAATATTTTATTTACAAAATTTTTGCATGTTTTCATTATTATTTAATGCCTATAATTGGTTGAAACAAAACTCTATTAATTTAACATTAAATATTATATAGAATGAATATTAAGATGGAAAGTTTTACACTCCCCCTCCCCCCCCACACACACACACACAAAAAAAAGGGGGGGGGGGGGCCCAAAAATTAAAATGTGGTACGAGCTCTTTTTTTTTTTTTCCCCTTCATCTGTTTTGCTGTTATAATAAGTGTTTGAAAAAAAAAAAAAAAAAAAAAAAAAAAACTGCATTAATATTTGAAAAACATTACTCACCCAAAAGAGCTTGAAAAAGGCGACTCTTAAATATCCTAATGACACGTTCAATAGCATTTCTAAGTTGTTTATCTTGGGGTTTATTTAATTTGCAATGATACTCCTCGAGAAGTTCTAATGCCCTATGGGCTTCTGAAAAAACAAAAAAGAGAAATTAAGTATATGTAATATAATTATAGTACTTAAATGCACAATACAGTAAAAAAAGCACGAGTAATAACAACTTTATTAAAAAAAAAACTCAACATTGAAAATCCCTGGAAATTGCTACCTATATGCAGAATGAACAACGAGAGGAGATTTATTATCATAGCTTCCAACTTGTACGTTTTTTCGCTACCAGAAATTTTTAATAAATTCTTCGACAGTTTTCTGTTATTAAACATGATATATATATACAGTTCCCGCCGCTTATTAAAATAACATTCGTTCTGAGCCAAAGTGATTTTATTAAGCGGATGATTTTAATATCCGGCGAACGTTCCTGCCCTTGAGGAAAAGGCATTACTTCCCTGAATTTGGAAAAAACTTCAAAAGGTAACGAATAATGGAATAAGTAAAGAATATTAATTAATTTTTGGTAGATAATTAACTAATTGTTTCTTCGATATAAATAAACGCATTTTAAGCTCCCGTTTCCTCGTTAGAGGAAAATCATTATTACTTTACCAAAAGTTCACGCTTTTCTTATAAATTTAAAATCTTTCCGTTTAAACCTCATAAATGATAGTAATTTAAAAGTAAGAACCAGAGATTGCCTTCTAATAATTAGAAAAAAATATATATATATCATTTAAAATCAAATTTCTACTTTATTACTGCGCTTTGAAGAATACGCTCCTTGAAATTGTTACGGAGATAATTTATGGGCCGTGTTTAATTTGTAACTGTGCTGCAAGTGTAAAATCTTCAACAATGAGCGATAACGGAGGGTTTGTTGTGCTTTAATTTCTTTTTCTATTTAAAAAAAAAAAAAAAAAAAAAAAAAAAAAAAAGAAGAAGAAGGTAATTTTTTTTTTTTTTTTTTTTTTTTTTTTTGTATGCATAAATGAAATTTTTGGCTGCTGAAGAGATATTTTTGAGTTTATTAACCTGCGATGCTGATTTTATTAAGCGGCTTTAAAAGTTGTTTGTACTGATTTGATTCCGGTCCTGGCGATTTGATCCGATTAAGCGGCTGATTTTATTAACCAGTGATTTTATTAAGCGGCGGTTACTGTATATATATATATATATATATATATATATAATTTTTTTTTGCAGAGAAATACTTGTGTTTAAAACACCGTACAAGTTGGCATCTATGTATTATTGATATATCATACAACTATTATTAAAAGTATTCATTTATGCCTACAATATTGCGACGTATGAAAATTTCTATTAAAATGAAATAATTTAACATGAAATTCAGTGATAGCAAAAATTTCAGAAAATATAAATTCAGGTTAACTCACATCGAAACTGTTCTCTAGTCCACAAAGTAAGATTAAAAAAAAAAAAAAAAAAAAAAACATATTTATGAACCGATTTGCTCTAAACTGTATATACATAACTCATATCGGTGTCTCAAGCAAGTTAACTTAATCTGTCAGCACGTTTCAAAAGGGATTGAAACGAGGACTTCAAAATTTCAAACACACACACACACACACACACATATATATATATATATATATATATATATATATATATATATATATATATATATATATATATATATATAAAGGACCATGAAACGGTTTGCTTGAAACTAAGTATAGTGGATAGCCCACATAAAGATTTCAGCCAAATTTTTAAGTTATAAAATTTTATAAAAGATTCTGATTATAAATTATATCCATTAATTATTTAATAAATTTAGATTAAATCTTCATTTTAAAAATGTTAAATGCATCCCACTTTGGGATTTTTAGATTGATTATTTTTAACAATCGACCTTGGAAGACCCCTAACTTATATTAAAAGAAAAAATCAATTAAAAATTATAAAAGAAAAGAAAAAGAAAACCTAATCGTCCGATTGAGCAGAAAGTACATATATATTTATATTAACATTACTAGCAAGCTAAGCCCGCTTCGCTGGTCACTATATTTAAATGAATTTTCAAAAGAATTGAATCATTATTTATTTTTTATATCACATTATAAATAAAAAAAATTACATTGAAATCGCTCTAATCCGCGTTTCGGGTATCCGAGGACTACGGCAGTTCCTTTAACGCCACTGCATCGAGCCCAGTTTCCCACTGCCTACAGAAAAGGTCTCTCCAGGCCACTTCAATCTGGATATTTATCGACGACAGGTGGATCTGCTATTATTTAAGAACTATGATTTTAAAGATAATTGTAACTCAGCATCTAATAAATATTTTAGTTTTTGAAGCACATATTTTATAGGTCTCGCTGTTTACACTATTTAGCTATATGATTCCGACCAATAACAAACAAAAGAAAAGGTAGACTTCTTTTAAAAGAAATTAAATAAATAAAAAACAAATTTTAATGAAACTTAAATTTGAATAAGTTTAATCTTTTCTACTATACACTATATTTTTTTCCGAAAAATACTACGACATTAAAAAAAAAAAAAAAAAAAATCCCTTTCAAAAGGAATTAATTAAAAGCAAATGAAAAATAAAAAGTTGTTATAATATAAAAATTATACATAAACATAAATATAACTGTATTAAAGACGTTTTTTAAATTTAAAATACCTAATTTTTTCTACTGCATTACTATTTGATTTTCAATTAATATAATAAATTTAAAAAGGGGGGGGGGAGATTTCGCCAAATAAATGAATAAAATAAAAAAAAATCTGGAGTGACTCCACTCGACTTTCCGAACATTGAGTAATTAACAGTTTTGTAGATAAAGCAAAGAAAGAGGAGTTGTTAAACAAACAAAAGAGAGAAAACCATAATAGAGTGTTTGAGTATTTTTCTCCATATATTACACGATGTTTTATTTATTGCTACTGAACTTTGAACCCATAGATCATAATGATAAAGAATTTTTCGTTGTGTCCCTGCAAAAACCTATAAATGCTAGATTCACCAAAATGCTTATAGTTAGTGCAACAGTGATTTATAATATTCATATAAATTTTCAGCTCAATTGAATAAGGCGCTTAGATGCTATCGCATTTTTAAAAATTTGGTCCCACAGGCCATAATGATTAAGAATTTTTCTTTGTGTCCTTGTAAAGAAACTGTAAGTGCTAAATTCACCAAAATCTATACAGTTCGTGCAACTGTGACCTATAACATGTGTACAAATTTTTTGCTCAGATTAATAAAGCGTTTAGACGCTATCGCACTTTTAAAAATTTGGCCCCATAGGCCATAATGATAAAGAATTTTTCCTGGTGTCCCTGTAAAAAAACTTAAGTGCTAGATTCACCAAAATCAACAGGGTTCGTACTATGGTGACTTACAATATACGTACCAACTTTTAGCTTATTCGAACAAAGCGTTTAGACGCTAGCGTGTTCACTCACAGACATACACACACATACATCATCGTAAAAATACTGAAAACGGACTCAGGGGACCTCGAAACGTATAGAAACATCAAAATCTCAAATTCGGATTTTTTGACATGATTACAATATTTTCCTCACTCTAGTGTTCGGAAAGTAAAAATCTGGTGTAAAACAACCACACGACTTCCATTACCCACTATCACACGTATATATGCATTTTTGAGAGATAATGTGATCAGAAAACATAAAAGTGACCTAAAGAAGTAGAAACCTAAAATTTCTCTGGTAAGAGAAACTTATAAAGACCTATAAAACGAAGCTTACATATAAGCGAGATAAAAAAAAAATAAGAGAAAAAAAATGGTAGAATTATTTTTTGAAACACAAATTTCCGAGATTTGAAGATGACCTACCTAAGCAGGAAGACTTAATTTTCCTCGAATAGCCACGTAATACACGAGAAAGAAATGGTTTTATATAACAATTTTCAAGAAAATCGTTAGAGCCGTTTTTGAGATACCAACTTTTACAAAAAATCAATTACTGACCGGAAAACAATAATCACAAACAAAAGTATATATAAAAGTGAGTTAATATGGCGAGTTTGAAAAAAATCCGTACAGTCGTTTTTAAAGGAACGTGCTTGCAATACCTGAAACTGAGCTATTTATACAGGACGCCTATCAATTTTCCTGAACTAACGAACTATATCATTCGAAAGGACACCTAATAGAGTGTTTATATAGCAAATTTGAAGAAAATCGTTAGAGCTGTTTTTGAGATACGGACTCACGGTCCCACTTCAGGTCTCCGATGATCCGTTTCCAGTTTTTCAATTTCCACCAAAATTTGGAAAATTCATCTGTACACCAGACCTGTCTTAATTCTGAAGTTTTGCAGTTTTATCTTTATTAGTTTCGGAGATATGATATTCAGAAGATTCCACACATACATACACACACTGACCAATTGCCAAAACCCACTTTTTTTGGAATCAGGGGACCTTAAAACGTGTAAATCAGGTGAAATCGAATTTTTGGACCAAATACAGTACTTTCATTACCTACGGTAGTAGAGTAATGGAACTAATAAATAGCTTAATAGTCGTTGGTAAGATACGCAGACGACTACAATGAAGAATAAATTTATGAAAAATTAAACATAGAAGCCAATATTTAAAATTGAAAATAATAATAATAATAATTAAAAAAATTCAAATTCGAAAAAATCTCGATGAGGTGCACACCTACAGGGTCCCGGGTATCCATCTGCCAAGTTTTGTAGCTCTGCGATCGGTAGTGTGAGCACCAGAGTGCAGGCACACAGATACTTCACTTTATTTACATAGAAAATTACTAATATATAACATAGATAACCTATATAATATTACTGATATATAAATGATAACTTTGTTTTTAATTATCACAGATCTGTAATTCAACCATTTGTTGTAAAGGTATTCACGGGTTCTTTTGAAATACATTAAATAATACACCACTCCCGCCCCCGTAGGGAAGGCGATGTTCCTTCATAAACAAAAGTTTTTTCCCTGGATAATTAGTAGGGGAAAGTGGTGTACCTTGGACATAAGTGTACCTCCGGCCTTATGCTGTTTCTAGCTCTATTATATATAAACAATATCACATGCAGTTAAAATATTTACTTTTAGGGGTCTCAGTGAAAGTAATCTATGTTTGCTTGGAAGTTCAACTTTCTGAAGAGTTCTTGAAAAAAGTAAACTCACCTAGCAAAAGTAAATTTTTTTTCAGATACTTTTATGTATTTCTATACCCTTACATACATTATATATTCTGAAATGAGTGTTATGCATCATGAAGTAGTTTTCTAGCTATAACCCCATATGCTTGTAATCAAGTTAAGCCCAACCTGAACATCATGATTAGCAATTTCGATTTTAGTAACAGAGTGATGTAACTTGAACCCAATACAAGTAGTGTACCTTGGACTGGTCATATTGTGTGGTGGATCAGAAATGCAGCTCCAAAAGTTAACATTTGGAATTGATCTATTCAATTACAATCTTGATTATAAATAAGTGTGAGGACTTTTACCAATAATTACAATTTGACTTAATGTAGACTTTTAAGTTAATATTTTCCACTTTTTAAGCTCAAATTAGACATATTAACAATACGATTGTGACAGATTAATAATTTCGAAATAAAAGAATTCTTTATATGAATTGGTATGCGTGTAATTGATTAATAAATGGATTTTCTTACTTAAAATTGAGTTTTTATGTATATCTTAAAAAATGGTCCAAGGTACACTAACCAGTGGTGTACCTTGTACCTAACTGCACTTTTTTTTTTTTTCTTTTTTAATGGTCAAACAGTATTCAGAACATCTGAAAACGTGTAAATCCATTAAAAACTGGAAATCTTACCTTCTTAATATTCCAATATTTTATTCTTATGTAAATAAAGTAATAAAAAGGAGGGCCGGGAGCTTTATTAAAAAAGTGACTATTTTTAATGCAAACGCCTTCGTGGCAACAAACGAGTGATAAATTTATTTGAGCAACCCTTGAAGAGATGACATTAGTTTACTTCGCTTCTTCGAGTGTCAATTTTCATCAATTTACAACATCAAAATATATTTGAAAACTTATTTAAAAAATAAAAAATCAATTTCTCGGAAAAGAAGAGCTTATTGAACGGTTCTGAAATTTATGAATGTAAAAACTAAATTTTAAAGTGTGTGTTACATAATCAGGGCTCGATCCAGGTTTTAATTTTTGGGTCCCTTTTTTGTGAAAAACAAAATATTTTTGTGAAATTTTTATTTTTGTGGAGTATAAAATATTTTTGTGAAAAAGTAAAATATTGCGTAAAATTTTTCGATTTTACAACATCAAAATATATTTGAAAACTTATTTAAAAAACACTTATTTAAAACACACTTTATGTAATGTTTAATATCAAGTTAATAGTTTTGTTGAGCCAAATTAAGACATTAATTAAAAATAATAGGTACTGAAAACATGAGAACATTTAATAAAAGGATCATTTTTATAAAAAAGTCTTATGAAGGGGACTCATTTTATGAATTTGAATTTTGTGAAGGGTCCCTTTTTATGAATTTGAATTTTGTGAAGGGTCCCTTTTTATGAAATTAAATTTTGTGAAGGGTCCCTTTTTACTATGGGGAATTTATATAAGGGGCCACAAAAGGGACCCAAATTTTGCCTGGATCGACCCCTGATAATGACTAATTATGGGCCGAAATTCCCTATAAGTTAATATGCAAGTATGTCTGGTCTTGACGCTCTCTTACATAGGAAAACTTACGTTTGCAATCGTCTTTTAAATAACATAGCATTTAATAAAAAATTCTTTGTTAAAACAAATATTTTATCTTTATGCACCCTATTTATTCATGCAACCGTTTTATTTAGGTTAAATTGAGGTAAATAATGTTTTCAGAAAAAATTTCGAGTTTTCATTTAAAAAATAATACATTATTTTTTCCCGTTTCAATTAATATCCGGATTAAAACACTTTTTAACACTTCCCAACAAGGTTGAAAAGTGTTACTCTCTTTCGTGGTGCGTCTGTCTGCACTCTAACTCCGTAAATATTCACGGAATTTCTTGAAAATGTTATTCAACTTCACTATCGGATATTCCCTATTGAAAACGAAGTGAATACCTCCACTGGTTTGTGTACAGGGACACCCGAAAGTATTCCAAAGCATTGTGTTCTATGAGAGCTATTTCTATAAACTATATTTTAACCCTTTCACTACCAATATATTTTTTTCTGAGAAAAATAAAATAAGTATTAAATAATTTATCTGAAGTGGTCCATTTAATAGACAGTGAATTTTTTCAACTGACATTTCTATCCACCTATTCATGGTAGTTACAGGTCTAAAAAACAAGAAAAGAAAACATTCAGAAAAAAAATTTCATATTATATTTTAATCTAAGCTTGGGACATATAAGTCCCAGTGGTAGCGAAAGGGTTAATACCTTTGCTTTACACAAATCTTAATGAAATTACAATATGTTATTCAAATACATTACGTCTATGGGGGAAATTGCAGGTAAGTAAAGTTTAATATAAACAGACAGCACTAAACCAAATGAAATGAATGTATATTTTTATATGCGTAAAAACATGTTTCATGCAAAATATGGTAGGAAAATTGTGTCATTAGGGAAATTATCCCTGTTATTCATATGCGCAAAAGAATGCTTTTTATAAAATATAGTATGATTAGTATTATATTTACAAAGTCACACAAAAATATTTTGTTACATTAAATTATTATTGGAAATTTGCTGGAATTGCATTTTTGTTTATTTTAAACGTTTTTAAAACTTTCTAACAATTTTTAACCGTGAATATGACTGCAATTTGTGTATCTGTCTGTCTGACTGTCCATCTTTCTATCTGTCCGTCTGCCCGCCTCCAACAACCGAAAATACTTTTAGAATTAAAAGAAAAATTATATATGTTAATTCAAGTTCACTATGGAATGTTCCCTATTTAAAATGGCACTAATAGGTTTTGTACAACTGACGTGTGTACAGAGACAGCCAAAATAATGCCAATGCATAATCTGTTTTACGACAAACATTTTTATAAATCACATTTAAATAACTTTCTTCTGCAAAAATCACAAAGAAAGTTAAATTTATTGTTAATGTGCTAAAATAATGCTTTGTGATGATATGATTAACCTTCAGATTTGCAGGGGATTATTACTTACAGGAGATATACAGATTTACAGGGGACTGCAGATACATTAAGGGCTGTATTTTCTCTTGCGTTAAACATCTTTAACACTTTCCAACAATGATTAAGAGTTATTATGAATTCAATTATTCTATCTGTATGCCCTATAGTTCGTAATATAATAACGTAGGCAAAGAACATTGAAAATTATACGATACTGCAAGCACATACAGTTGGAAAGCTTAATAATCAATGCGTAACTCATGATTTTTCGTTCTTTTTTTTTTTTTTTTTTTGCCAAGCTAGAGGCTAGTCGAAGGTTGAACGAGTTATTGTGATACTTTAAAATCATCTTAATTTTTGATGTAAAATAATAATAAAACAAAATAATAAAACAAAACATCCATAACAAATAAATTTGCTTTCTTTAAAAAAAAAAGGGGGGGGGAGGGTTTAACGTGTGCAGAGAAATGAGAAATATATTTAAGATAATTATAACTTTAAAAAAAAAAAGCATATGAACACAAAACAGGTTTTAATTATACAGAGTGATCCAAAAGTCACAGAATTTATTATTCAAACAGTTTTGACCTTAGCACTATGCGGTTTTCTCTAAAATGCACAGAAAGACATGGGATTTTTTTTTTTTTTTTTTTTTTTTTTTTTTAAAGGTAACAAAAGATTTATTATCAAATTAGTTTAAATTTTGTTTACAAGATAGCGCTATAATAGCATTTTTACTTTTTTACAGTGGCGCAGTACATTCAACAACGTAGCTAGGACTATAAATCTTCAACGTGATGGCCGCCATTTATTGGAATGATCGTCATGCATTGCACTTTGAAAAATCTCCTAAAAAAAAGCTTCAGTATTTGCAATATAGCGTCATTTGATCAGACGGATCTGTTTCAAATGTGAATGGATACTGCGAAAACAGCGCAATATGCCGGTGAAAAATGTAACTAATATTTTTAGAGAAATTTTAAATTTTTTCTACATATATATTTAATATATATAGATATTTTTCTCTGTACATTTCAATGAAAACCGCATAGAGCTGCAATCAATATTTTTTAAATAATGATTTTTTTATTTTCTTCTGTGACCTTTGAATCATCCGGTATTTCAGGGTTCACATTAGAGAGTGAGAGTGGGAGAACCCCACTCCATTTAAAAAAAAAAAATCCCACTCAAAAATATATCGCAAGGGCGATTTTCCCCAAATTTTTTCACATTGTTCATCAAATATTTCATTCACTTTTAGTTGTACTGAGTTGCTTTGAAGCCTGTGATCCTCTGGTTTTTAACTTCTCTAGAATTATTTTTATTAAAAAAAAAAAAAAAATGAGCAATCATTTTAACTTAAATCTAAAAATTTGTTACACAATACAGTTAATAATCAAATAAGTTTTTTTTTTTTTTTTTTTTTGCTTCTAACAAGAATGGATTTCAACGAAAGTTTCAAAACTCAAAGAAATCTGACAAAATTTTAGAAACATTTTTCTGAAACATAAAATGTATGCATGTAATTTTCGCTGAGGTATGAGTATTTGTATTATTACTATCATTATTATTACATGGGTTGCTCACGAGTTGAAAACTATATAAATTAGACAACATATATCAATATATATATATTTTTTTTTTTTTCCGGGGGGGGGGGGGGTCTCCTATGAACTCACAAATCTTAGTATGCTTTTGCATGTCTGAAGTTCAAAGCTATTTTGTCCTTTAAAAAATTTTTGAAAAAAAAAAAAAAAAAATTCAATAATCAATTTTGATCACCCATTGTAATTTCTAATTCCCCTCCTCTCCTTTGCTGACTGGTTGGCAAATGATTCTACAAATAAAGAAAAGTATACAGTACTATGCACAAAACCAGTGTAATTTACTTAATACTAAAAAGTGTTAATTGCTATCACAAAATGTAAAATACAATACACACAGTGTAATATCTAAATCAAATAGTGATTATTATACTAACAAATTCTGCAAATTACTAAATGGTTTTAAATTTTCAGTATTTCAAATTTTGACACTTATTTTAATTGCCTACTAATATTTTTGTTCCCTTAGAAACTGAAAACTCATTTTAAAAAATAAATGAAAAATTACGAAGAGATTTTATATTTACTCGAAATAAGAATCAAAGAAAAATTCGTTTTTAAAAACACCAAAATTTTTATACCATTGCTGTAACGGAAAATTCATTGGTCAGATTTAAAGAGTCATTTTAACATGAGATTAAGAAAATTAAAATACCATAACAGTTAAATAAAATATAAAGCTTAATTTAATGTACTGGGTAGTTATAATTAAACTTCCCCTATAAACAGCATCCTACATCGCAAACAGATGAATGGAATGCCACGAAATTCGGTATATAGACTATACAAGAGATGCACTCACGGAATTTCGAAAAAAAAAAATAGTTCCAAAATGTCCACCAGAGGGCGCCTTTTCCGGAAAAACAATAATAACATTTGTTGAATAGTTTCTGATCACATTGTCATTGAACCACATTAAGTAAAGGTAAGGAAAAAATAACAGTGCGCTGTTTGAGGGGGAACAGTTCAGTTTGTAGAAACAAGAACAGATTAGGACGAAATTGCACAAGAGTAGTAGTTGTTAATCATGTCCAGGACGATGTAAGGAAATGTACTCCATGTGACCACCCTCATTCACCTGCAAAATTTCGTTGATGGACAGTGTGTTCAACAGCAGATCATAACTGATCAGTTGTGATGCTTCGCACATGAAGCGTTATGGAGATCTTTAAGTCATTCAACATCGCAACCCCTCCATGATACACCACAATTTTTAAGTGACCTCATAACTAGAAATCGCGCGGATTTAGATCTTGCGAACTTGGTGGCCATGAATTACGAAAGAAGCGACTAATAGTACACATTTGTTGCGTTTGTGAAGTGTTGGAGCAATAGTGCTTGCACAGACTTATAGATATGTGGGGGTGCACCATCCTACATGAAAATGGTCGATGTAAGGACCCACCTTTGCTGTAGTTGCAACACAACAAATGTCTGCAGCATGTCATTAGTCCAGTCAAAATGGGAAAAATAGAAGAAAAAAAATCGTGTAGTTTTGAAATTTTGCATACTCATAGCCGAGGGGGTCCTGAACAACATACTAAAAGTCCCCGCCCGTGGGGGGTGAGCGGGGGGCATTTAAGGGGGGCAATTTTCAGTTTTTATTAAATATCTTAAAAACTATCACATTTAGAGAAAAAATGTCAATTACAAAATTAATCTACGTAAAATTTCCTACAAAAATGTATATTACATTTTGTTTGTACGATCATTAGTTTAGAAGATATAGGGAGATGAAATAACACATTTTCTTGAAAAATTCTTTTTTGCAATAGTAAAATCAACTAAAGTGTGCAATTAAAAGGGTTCTTGTCAAATATTTTCTAATGTAAAAAACAAATATATACATAGGGAATATGCAAGGATAATACAGCATGTTTTGTAAGTTTTAAATAATTTTAAGGCTAGCAGGCGCAAGTGGCGGTTTCAGTAAAAATCTAGATAACAAAGACCCAAAACCGATCAACATTAAAAAAAAAAAAAAAAAAAATCGTGTTGCTTAGAAATTGAGCACAGTTATAAAGTTAAGTGCCCTGAATAACATACTTAAAGTCCTTAACCATAGGGGGGGGCATTTAAAGGGGGCACATTTCAGTTTTTATTAAGTATCTTGAAAACTATCGCATTTAGAGAAAAAAAATCTCAATTGCAAAATTAATCTACGTGAAATTTCCTAAAAAAAATTGTATATTCTATTTTGTTTGAATGATCAATAGTTTAGAAGATATAGGGGAACGAAATAACACATTTTCTTGAAAAATTCTTTTTTTTTTTTGCAATAGTAAAATCAACTAAATTGTGGAATTAAAAGGTTTCTGATAAAATATTTTCTAATGTACAAAACAAATATATGCATAGGGAATATGTAAGGATAAAACAGCATGTTTTGTACGTTTTAAATAATTTTAAGGTTAGTAGGCGCAAGTGGTGTTTAGGTAAAAATCCAGAAAACGAAGACCCAAAACCGATCAACATTAAAAAAAATCTTATAGCTTTGAGATTTTTTTTCTCTAAACGCGATAGTTTTCAAGATACTTAAAAAAAACTGAAATGTGCCCCCTTTAAATGCCCCCCCCCATGGTTAGGGACTTTTAGTATGTTATTCAGGGCACTTAACTTTATAACTGTGCTCAATTTCTAAGCAACACGATTTTTTTTTTTTTATGTTGATCGGTTTTGGGTCTTCGTTATCTAGATTTTTACTCAAACTGCCACTTGCGCCTGCTAGCCTTAAAATTATTTAAAACTTACAAAACATGCTGTATTATCCTTGCATAGTCCCTATGTATATATTTGTTTTTTACATTAGAAAATATTTGACAAGAACCCTTTTAATTGCACACTTTAGTTGATTTTACTATTGCAAAAAAGAATTTTTCAAGAAAATGTGTTATTTCATCTCCCTATATCTTCTAAACTAATGATCGTACAAACAAAATGTAATATACATTTTTGTAGGAAATTTTGCGTAAATTAATTTTGCAATCGACATTTTTTTCTCTAAATGCGATAGTTTTTAAGATATGTAATAAAAACTGAAAATTGCCCCCCTTAAATGCCCCCCGCTCACCCCCCACGGGCGGGGACTTTTAGTATGTTGTTCAGGACCCTCTCGGCTATGAGTGTGCAAAACTTCAAAACTACACGATTTTTTTTTTTTTTTTTTTCTATTTTTCCTATTTTGACTGGACTTATCCAGATTTTTACTCAAACCGCCACTTGCGCCTACTAGCCTTAAAATTATTTAAAACTTACAAAACATGCTGTATTATCCTTGCATATTCCTTATGTATATATTTGTTTTTTACATTAGAAAATATTTGACAAGAACCCTTTTAATTGCACACTTTAGTTTATTTTACTATTGCAAAAAAGAATTTTTCAAGAAAATGTGTTATTTCATCTCCCTATATCTTCTAAACTAATGATCGTACAAACAAAATGTAATATACATTTTTGTAGGAAATTTTACGTAGATTAATTTTGTAATTGACATTTTGTCTCTAAATGCGATAGTTTTAAGATATTTAATAAAAACTGAAAAATGCCCCCCTTAAATGCCCCCGCTCATCCTCCACGGGCGGGGACTTTTAGTATGTTGTTCAGGACCCTCTCGGCTATGAGTATGTAAAATTTCAAAACTACACGATTTTTTTCCTCTATTCGTCAAATTTTGGCCTTCGTTGCCTGGACTAATATCTTCTAAACTAATGATCGTACAAACAAAATGTAATATACATTTTTGTAGGAAATTTTACGTAGATTAATTCTGCAATTGACATTTTTTCTCTAAATGCGATAGTTTTTAAGATATTTAATAAAAACTGAAAATTGCCCCCTTAATTGCCCCCCGCTCACCCCCCACGGGCGGGGACTTTTAGTATGTTGTTCAGGACCCTCTCGGCTATAAGTATCTAAAATTTCAAAACTGCACGATTTTTTTGCTCTATTCGTCAAATTTTGGCCTTCGTTGCCTGGACTACATGGTAGTGACGGCCTGTAACAGAACATGTGACATGACCACCTGCAGTTATTTCCTCAAAGAAGAATGGCCAAGGATGAATGTCACCATAAATCCACACCAGACAATTAGCTTTGGAGAATGTAGGGGAATTTCAGTGTGCATCTCATCTGTGGATTTTCATTAGCCCAAATGCAGCAATTCTGTATGTTGATTGTCCCATTGAGGTAGAAATGAGCCTCGTCACTCCACTGAATATTCCAAGACCATGACAGATCAACAGTCATTCTGTTGAGAAAACTGACTGCGAATGAGAGACGTTGTAGCTTGTCCCTATCAAGTGTCTTGGGTATGGTGGATCTTGTATAGGAAGTAGTGCATTATGTTTCTGAGCACTTTTTGGACAGTGCTGTATGAATAGACTGTATGTCGAGAAACTGCACATGCACTACTGCCCCCAAACTCTGATGTCTATGACTGTGCAGTAACAGATGTCTTGACGGCATCAACAAGTGCTGGTGTGACAGGCTTATGGCCTCTTCCAGGTTGAACTCCCAATCTCCCCGGTCCCTTCAAATCTCTTAATCATAGTCCAGATACTCGTAGTAGACACTGGTCCATGCCGTAAGTTCTTTATACGACGAAATTCATGAATTGCAGCAAAAGCATTCCGATTGTTTATGTAAAACAGCTTCACCAATAACACACATTCAGATAAATATACCGTCATCATTACAGCCGGAGACATCGACAAAAAACATGACAACATCTGCAAATGTTTTATACCCTAACCTGTTTTGCATAAAGCTTCCTCTTCTTCGCAAGCATGCAAATCTCGACATTTTTTTCCTAGAACTGACAGCTTTTCTCGGTTTTACATTTTATTACTCATAATTTTTGTTCTGGATTGTTAATATTGTTTCTTATTCCATTTTGTTTGTTTATTGTGGTAAATTTAATGTTTTTCTGGAAAAGGTGCTCTCTGGTGGACATTTTGGAACTAAATTTCTTTTTTTTTTTTTTTTCAAGATTCTGTGAGCGCATCTCATGTATAGTCTATATACCAAATTTCATTGCATTCCGTTCATCCGTTTGCATTGTAGGATGCTGTTTATAGGGAAAGTTTAATTATAACCACCCTGTACATTAAAAAAAAAAAAAAAAAAAATCAGTCTAATAACTTGAACAACAATTTTATAATTATATTCATAATAGTGATTAAAAACATTTAAAATTAAAATAATTATTATAATAATAAAATAAACATAAGTCTATTAGAATACCATTTGTCTTTGTTCACTATTTCATATATTTTCTTTTTATCTTTTTTTTTTTTTCTCAAAAGATGTAAGTTGCTCTATTTTTGTTCTAATTTTAATAATTTTTATCTTAAATATTCTTAAAAAATTACAAATTTTATAAAATAATTTTAATTAACTTTTAATATTAGAGTGAAACTTAAAATAAATGGTTAAAAAAAAAAAAACTAAGCTACAATATGAAGATACCATTACAGTTAAAAGATTTTGGTTTTTGACACGAAAGGGTATAATACTGGTTCCAATATTCAAAAACTTCTACTATAGCAATATAATAGATGAGTTAAAGTTTGTCTATCAATAGAAACTAGTAGCTGTTGCCATATTGATACTGTTCCAAAAAATTTGTTGACTTTCTTGTGCAAGAAAGTAGTTCATAGAAACAGGAATTCTAGTTGATGAATTCGTTGATTCAACATAACTCAGGACAGATTGTGACCCTACTTTAAAAATACTGAAGTTACACAAAATAAAAAAATGCTGGAGTGTGGTTATTATTTTTATTTTATTTATATATTTATTTATTAACTAATAAAACATTTGTAAAGTTTTTGTAGATCTAAAAATTTACTAGGGATGAAACGGATAGTGATTTTGCCGGATACCGGATATCGGATATCCGGAGCTCCTTGGCCTGCCGGATACGGATATCCGGCATTTGTTTTTGTTTTTTTTGTTGTTGTGTTCTATATTTCTTTTCTTTTTCTTTATTTTAAAACAATAAAATATAAACACATTTCATATACTATTCTTTTAAACACATTTTAAATATAATTTACTTAAGCATATTTATTTAGCATTCTATTTATTTGTGCAATATTGCAATGAAGAATAAAACTTAAGTCCAACATACTTATTCCTACACTTGCAATTTATCACAAAAATATAGGTTTTGTTCAGAATTATAAAACAAAAACTTATCATTTACACATTTTTTACAGTACTAAAAATGTGTGCTTGATATGTATTTAAAAAAAAAAAAAAAAAAAAAAAAAAAAAAAATGAAACAAAATATTTTACTGATATAATCATAGTTGTTGAAGGGTTGGTTTTTCATAAGAAAGGGTATATATTGTGGCCATCACTTAATGTTTAAATTGTGCAAAAGTTTGATCATTTCACACAATAAATATTTTACATATGGAGTTTGGTGCAATTTTAATCAAGAGAGATATTGCTGAGATATTATCTTGTGAAAAATCATAATAGCAAATCCACTTGTCGGCTGATATACACCTAAATAAGGCCGACATCAGTTGAACGGAATTTTTGTCACACACACACACACAAATACAAACTTTTAAAAATTGATCAAACCAGGTTCTGGACCTCTTAAAATGTGTAAATCCATCAAAAACAAGATGTAGAAAATTTTTATGAATCCAATACCTTCGTTTGAGACATTTATAAGAAAACATATAAGAAAGAAAAAAAAAATCTAAAAGCTTCAATGGCTTAGTATGTTATGGCCATTACGAAACTTTTTTTTATATCACTCTACATAACAAAACTACACGCTGTTTAACATGCACAGAAGAAACTTAATAATAGCTTCGTTCAATAAAGATTTTAGATATGAAGTTTAGTGCAATTTTAATCAAAAGATTGTGAGATGTAGCCAAGTAGAGAATCATAGAAGGTGAGGAACAATTGCGACATCTGTTGATCAATATACACTCAAATTAAGCCAGCTTTCGTTCTCCTCTCCTATTATTTATCTTGCATATCAAGTTAAGTGCAGTTAAATGTTATAGATATTGAGATTTAGCCTTCCTATTCACAGGGTAAATTGTAGCATAGTGTAGCCACCTATCGACCAATATGCACCAAAATTGAATCAACATGATGTTTCATAAAAATGGTCCGCTCACGTACCAAATTTTGTGTAATTATACACAAATAAATCCAAGATAATTTCTCCATTCACGGGAAAATTGCAGCATAACAGCATCGTCTATTGGCCGATATGGCACAGAAATTAAATAAACATATATTTCATAATAGCCCTGTGACATACTTAGTCTTTTTTTTTAATTATACACAATAGAAGAGATATAGTCCTCCTTTAAATGGGAGAAATCACAGTATAGCAGTGCCACCTATTGAGTAATTTGCACCAAAAGTCGATGGGCATTTTTTTTTTTTTTTTTTTTTTTTTTTTTTTTGGTTAATGCGCAACTACGTATAAATTTACATGAAATTCTGTGCATTAACTCTTGAACTACAGCTGCTACACAAAACTTTTGTCAGACAGACATTTTCTAAAAACGGTCAAATTCAAAATTCTGGTTCACTCAAAATGCATAAATCCACCAAAAACGACAAGTTGAAAATTTTTACAAATAAAATGCTGTCTTCTATTGAATATAAAAGAAAGTAATGATTCAAAACAAATTTATAGTTTTGTTTCTTTAAATGCTTTTTACTTATTTTATATTTTTATATTCTGTACTGATAAGAAAAAAAAATTAGATTATTTATTAAAATTCTTTAATTAAAAGTAATTTGTTTTTCTAATGTACAAAATCATACTTTAAATAATTGAGATTTTTTTTTTTTTTTTTTTTTTTTTTATAATTTATATATATATATATTTCATTCTTTAACAATCTGAAAATGAAAATACAGACACAATGGGAAATTCTAAATTCAGGTGTTTTAGCAAGATATTCCATTAAAAGTGCAAATTTATACAAATTGGAGTTTTTTTTTTTTTTTTAATTTAAATCAAATAGGTAGATGACACGTTTAATTGAATAGGTAATAGCACAGACAATGATGCCATAGGGTCTGCTAGTATAAATATATGGTCACAAAAACAACTTTCTTGTGTAGGGAAAAGTGGATTGTAAATAAACAGGCAGGTTCTAGTCAATAAATGCACATTATTTGACTCATTCTCGAAACAATCTAACAACTTTTACTTCCAAGACTAAAAATATTACTGAACATTCTCAATTTATTAAACAATAGTCATGAAAACAGAGTTATATGCAGCACAGAGGATGAATATTATTTGTTCATGAACAACAATGAACAGCTCTTTTTATTGTTATGGGGAAGATTAGGGGGAATGTTATAGATCACTCTGGAAAATCCTAGCTAACTCTGCACAAAATTAAAATAGGCTTTCTATATCTCTTAAACCTGAAGCTATTTTTTGCCAAATTTATTTGCTAAAGTGGCCAAATTCGACTTTTGCAATTTTTTTTTTTACATTTACAAGCTACAACTGATGAAAAAAAAAAAAAAAAAAAAGTTGCAAAATTTTCATCAGAGGGGTATTTAAGCTTGAATTTTCACCTCCGGATATCCGTCGGATATCCGGTTTGAAATTACCGGATATCCGTATCCGGACTGCTGATATCCGGTACCCCGTCGGATATTTAAAACTCAGCCGGATAGGCCGGATACCGGATAGTTACCGGATATCCGTTTCATCCCTAAAATTTACTACTATGTTACAAAAGGTAAAGATATTCCAAAATTTCAATTAAACAGTTTTCTCTGAACAGTCAATGAAAAATAAATTTAAAAAATTCTGAAATTAGGAAACATATTGGGTGAAAATTCCTAAAATTGGGAAAAAATCCTACACACAATAACTCCTTCTTGAATCAGTACAGCAAAACTGATTACAACAAATAATCCCGAAACAGTCCAACAGTACTGTTATTTCATCGAATATTCTGGTTGCAGTCCAATGAAACTGTCATTCATACTACTTAAGTCACTATTCGTTGAAAGTTCTGAAACAGTCCAAGAAAACAGTCACTTATTCCACAGGAGCAAAGCAAATAACATCAAATACTCCCGAGCAGAAATTTTTGCTAGCTCACAAACAAAGTTCAGTCGCTTGGAGCACAATCTCCAAAGTATAGTAGTCGTTCAGAATAGGTCTCTAAACAACTCTAAATCACACTGACTACAAAGTAATACTCAGACGTCAACTCGCTATTCCTATTTATACCCTTTGGAGATGACGCTTGTTGAAAATTCTATGAGAATCCCATGGAAAGCTTTAGATCTTGGCTGCTATGATCAGAGAGCTTTGAAACTTCCCAGGAACCCTAAACTACTATTTTTCACCAAGTCGCCGATTTCGTTCCAAAAGTGACCTCACTAAATGTTAATGAACTGCCACTTTATTTTCCTTTTGCCTGTAAAACTATTATCATTGCAACAGAACAATTGATGCAGAGAAAGAGACTTAATCCATTGTTACATTGCTCCCCTCTTCAAAGACTTCACATCCCATATGGTTTCTCTACATTGTTTCATGATTTGATGCATGGTATGGGGCCAATCTATTGATGTGTATCACTTTTGCTGTCATGAACCTCTTTTAAGACATCTTGTACGATTTTCATCTCTTCTCTCATCTGATCAAGCCTGACTTTCATCTTTTCTGTCAGCTCACCTTATCTGGCATCATCTGCTCTCATGTGGTTGTCATCTCTTCTCCGACTTGCATCTTTTCTCATTTGGCTTTCATCTCATTCAGCTTTCAATTTATCTAGTCTGGCTTTCAAATCGGTCATCTGGGTAGCTAGATTTTCCAAAAGTTTCTTCATTTCTTGTTTGATACCTCTAGTTACTAAAATTCACACCAACTGCCCCACGTTGGGTACTAAATGTTATGAAAAACTTGTCTACTTTCTTGTGTGAGAAAGTAATTTGTAAAGAAACAGGCAGGTTCTAGACAATGAATGCTTTTTATTCCACATATTTTCTAGAATTAGTATGACAAAACTGTTATTACAATGAATATTTTCGAAACAGTCCAATAATACTGTTATTTCATAGAATACTCTGATAGCAGTCCAATGAAGTCGTCGCTATTCAACAAAAGTTATGGAACAGATCAAGAAAACAGTCACTTGTTCCACAAGCATAAAGCAAATAACATTAAATACTCCAAAGCAGAAATTTTCACTAGCTCATGAACAAAGTTCAGAAGCTTGGAACAAATCTCCAAAGTGCAATTGGTCAGAATAGGTCTCTGGACAACTCTGAATCACAGTGACTACACACTCACACTCAGAAATCAACTCACTACTCCTATTTATATATTCTTTTGTGATGAAGCTTTGTGGAGTTTCAATCAAGAATCTCATGAATAGTTCTAGATCTTAGCTACTATGCATCGGAAAGCTTTAAAACTTTCAGAAACTTAAACTATTATTTTTTGCCAAATTCATCACCAAGTTTGTTGCCAAGACTGATATCACTGTAAGTGAATAACCTGCCACTTTATTTTTACTTTACCTGTCAAACTACTTCCATTGCAACAGAACAATTGATGCAGAGAAAAAGACTTAATCCATTGTAACTATACAGTGAAATACGTTTAACACGAAAACACTTAACATGAAAAATTGGTTAACACGAAAAAATACAGCGGTCCGGACAGTATACTATGCTATTTAATACATTTTTTTTTTCTTTTCTTTTAACACGAAACAAAAATCGTTTAACACGAAAAAAAAAAATTTAGTTTTGATTTTCAGTGGCATGTATGCTACAACAGAGATGCCAACATTTTAATTTATTCCGAAGCATTTTTAGACGCGCTTTTATTTCCATACCACTTTTTTCTTAAGAGTAATTCTTTTCTTATTTTATCATAGTCATATATTGAAGGAAAATAGTCTATAAGTAAAATGGTGCGGGTTGAAGGCAGGAATAAAAATACTCTGGAACAAATCAGAACGTTGGTAACTATGCTAATACATGTTGCCGTCAATGATCATGTGTTTACAGCACCAACAATAGGGTTTTTGACATTGTTTATCATTAAAAAAATTCCACTTATTTAAATTTTGATAACGAATCTAATAACTGAATCAACGATGCAGTTCATTTCTAAATGAAGAAAATAATGAGTATCCGCAGTTATTTAGGTGCACATTCAAATTCAGAGAAGAATAAAAAACAATGTATGATCTCGATCAGTTTCTGAACAATATGACGTGCTGAAAAAGAAGTAAAAGATATGTGATTCGCCCCCCCCCCCCCCAAAAAAAAAAAAATAATAATATTTGTATTTGATTTTTATCCTAATGGATACAAGTTAGTAGTAGCTTTACAGGAAATGGAAATAGTAATTGACGACATGGAAAACGTGAAAACCAAAATAATTGATACAATCGTATTGACCAAAAACATCAATACAAAAACGCCAGTTTTGTACTTTTTTTACGAATCTTTTTACACGAAATTCTTTTAACACGAAAAAATATTTCGGTCCCCTCAGTTTTGTGTTAAGCATTTTTAACTGTATTATATTTAATTATTATGCTGATAATAATTTAGCAAGTCTTGAAAATATATTTTAGATAACAATTAATAAAATTTAAATTAGCTAACTGATTTCGAATCAGAGAAAGATATCTTCAGTGCATACATTACAAATATTTTATTATGTGTATGTGTTTATAATTTATTTTATCATTATTAATAATAAACTTTCCTAATTAACTATGCATTTATAAAGTTTTGCGTTTTTATATAGATATACATCTAAGAAATTTACAAGCCGAGTAATAAAATTTCAGGAATACTGAATTTCAAAGAATATAAAATTTGATACAATCCACATATGTATAGTTTTGTTTTGTTTTTATACATAATATGCTTATTTTTATTACTATTCAGTAATGCAGTAGTATTAATTTGAATTCATAAAAAATTCCATATAAACCTGTTGAGTTTGAAATATTTCTTGACTTGTATTGAGAGGAAATGATTTTATTTCTATGTTTTTTTAATTATTATTATTATTATTATTTATTTATTTTTAGGGGTGGGAGGGGGGAGGAGATAGAGTTGTGGAATGGTTAAGTGACATCTGAATATCCTAAATCGATTCAAAGAAGTCTGTGGCCGGTTTTTCTATTATAATATTTATCTCAAGCGATCATTATTGTACAAGGTTTAAGCTTAGTTCATAATTTCTTTGGTAAAAAAAAGCTAAAATCAGAAAAAAAAGTCTTTAGCAAAATGCTGAAATACTATTAAGCTTAATATTGTTTGCATATAATTCTAGACGCCTCTATTTTTCTTTCGCAAACTGAATTTTAAATTTAGACATCTTTCAAAATTTTGGAGTGGCCTCCCTCGAATACTTCTTGAACATTTAATAGTTGCCAGGTGTTTAAACAAATTTGAATTGCTGAATATTTCAGTAGTTAAATAAAAGTGAAATTCATGCTAGTGTGTCTTCATCTCAAATTTGTATGTTTGTTCAATGACCATAACATTACCTGAAATTCTGAGTGATCCCTATAAAAGAAAATAAATGGTAAGCATGCAATTTTCAGCAAAGATCATTCTGTAACACAATTCTGAAACATATATTAGTTTTGTTTCACTCTTTTAAATAATTTAATGAATTTAAGAACATTAGTCCCCATAGAAAGTAATATATATTATATAAAATATTTTAAGATTTTCTGAAAAAGAACTAAGCATTAATATATGCCCATCATTTTTTCATATAATAATTATACATCAGTAGAACAATGTAATGCATGCAAGTTTTTTATTTTTATTCAGTGTTAAATAATTTAATTATACTATTTTCTTTTTGAATAGCAGTGTTTAACAAAATGCTTTAGCAAAAAATTGAAAAAACTGTGTTTAATTTTCACATTTTGCAAGAAATGTGAACATAGCAGAAACCCTATTATATGTTCCAAACAATTACCATATTTTTTTGCACATAATCAATAGGTATGATAAATGAGTTTCTTACCAGAAATTTTAATTAACAAAGAAAGGTATTTTTAAACAATGGTTTATTTAGATCAAATACACCCTTGCTTGTAAAATAAATTTTCTAGTATGAAGTATGAAGCCGATTTACCAAACCGGTGGATTACAAGCAGGAAAATACAGTATATATGTTCCAAAAAATCCTTAAAGAGAATTCAAGTCCACTCAAGAAAAAATGTATATACTTGATCTTGATAATTGCATGCAATGAGGATATATATAAATTCTTTGTTTATGTTTTGTGCATTCTGTTCTATTACTAGAAAACTTCTTGTAACTGTTTAGATTTTTTTTTTTTTTTTTTTTTTTTTTAGATTTTTGGTTACATTTGTTATGCTTCCTTTCCTATTACATAACTTTAAAAGGTTTCAACCAATTAATATGCAAAACAAAGGCACAGTTAAGAATCTCACAGAATTAACAAAATAATCATAAGGTTGCAGAAAATTGCAAGTTAATAAGAAAAATAAGTAATTAAATTAAAAAGTGAAATAGAAATATAACCCCTCTTCTTTGATTCAGAAAAACAGCTAAATTTTTGTCAATAGCAACTTTTAGCTGTAGGAAAAATAAAAATGTAAGTCGTCTCAGAAACAACAATGGAATAATTCAAAAGCAATTGTAATTACTGTTGGTGTCCAAACACTAACAAAGATGCAGATATAGTATTATCTATATTATAAATGCAAAAGTTTGGATGGATGTTTGTTACTCAATCACGCCACAACGACTAAACGGATCTGGATGAAATTTGGTACAGAGATAGATAATAAGCTGGAACAGGACATAGGCTACTATTTATACCGGAAATTTGATTAGATTTTTAAAAAATTAATTAAAATATGAAAATAATAAACTGGTAATTGCCTTAATATAAGCCATTTAAATTTTTAATTGTCGCCAAAAAAGTTTGAGGTATTTTTTATTTATTATTATTATTTTTTTTTTCAACATAAAATGAAATATGCTTAAATTATAAGATATTGAAAAGAAGATAGAAAAGAAAAGGTAGAAAGAAACAGGAACAATAATCGCATAAATTATATTTTGGTCTAAAACGGCGACAAAAATTCAAAAGTCGCCAAGGGGAGCTATATTAAAACTGTACCATGATCAGGTTTACATATTAATTAATTTATTTTTCTGTATACCAACTACTATATATAATATAAGCACAAAAAATAATAATAATAATAACTGCCTCATGTGATAGACGTAGCCAATCATAGCATATTGTAATAGTATATTTGGCTTGAAATTGCTGTCATTTTATGGTTGATCAATTAAATAAAATAAATATAGGAAATAACTTGAAAGCAAATATTAAGTACATCACGTATAATGTTGTTCACATGCAACTGGGATTCAAATATAAAAGGGCTATTTTAAATTTTTCGATACTGTCCGTATCCAAACTGTCATATATGATAAGCACCCAAATGGAAGCCCACAGGTAAGTCATTGTTGCAGGCAATAGGGACAGGCACCAGAGACTGTGAGGACGAACAAGTCGCTGCCATAGGCCATGGGAACTAAAAGCGAGCTTTTGGGTGATTTCAGTATTTTTTTTTTCTTTCTTTTTTTCATAAAGCTATATAGAAAAGAGTTTCCTTTAAATATAGTGACCAGCGAAGCGGGCAAAGCCTGCTAGTATATACATATGAAACAAAACAACAAACCATACTTTTGAAAAAAATATGGATGAGTTATAATAAAAACAATACCTCAAAAATCTGCATAGAAATTAAAATTAGAAACCAACAATACAGAATAAATTAAAAACAATTTGAAATTATTACATACATTACATACATCAACAGATTTAAGTTAGATAGCCTTCTAGGCCCATTTCTGTCCCCCCCCCCCTCTCTTGTGATGTTTTGAAATATTAATGTAATGTATAAATAACAATAAATAATTGCAATAAATAGAATACAACTAAAGAAAAAAATATTATTCTTAGCTATAAGTAAATATCACAGTGCAACGTAACATGCATATAACATATAATTAAAATAAAAATATCTAAATAAAATAAAAATAAATAAATATTGTAAAAAAAATATAACTTATTTTTAATATTTTTATATCAACATATAATTAAAAATTAAATAGTCTAATGTGCATAATGAAAAAATAATTAGTTTATTTGGTTTCTCCTACAAAGATATGGTAATAAGCTGAATTAATTTTTATTTTTTTTAATCACTGAAGAACAGGCAAACATCAGATTTATATTTTTATTAAACAATAAAAAGAAATTATTTAAATTCCTGAATAGATAAATTGTTTTGGTTCAAAATAGCTTCTTTATCGTCTTACATTTAATATTTTATGTTTAAATCATTACTTACTTAATTATTTTAACAAAATAATTCAACTCATCAAATGAAAATATCTTTGACTCATGACAGGGAGAAAAAATAGACTTTGATATTTGTATCCTATCATTGATTGAAAACCTTATTGATTTTGAATTTCAGTGGTTTTTTATATTTGGATTTGTGTTAAAAATTAAATTGTTTTTAAATTTTTAATAGGCTTAAAAATTTTTCTACAATCGACCAGGGTCTAAGTATAAGCTGTTGTTGGACATTTAATCATCGTATGAAATCAGCAGCATCCCATAATTATACATAGTCGCTCTCCAGTCGAGATGATCAATAACCAAACAAGTATAACATGACAACATACAAATATAATTATGTATTCAGGTATTTCAAACTGGTATAGAAAAATCCATAACATGTTAAATTGGGTCTACAAAGTATTTTTTTTTTTTTTTTTTAATTCAACAAAAAAAACTCTATTTAAACTGTCAGTTTTTCTCATTCCTTTTCAAATTTTAATCACCCCCACAGCCCAAATTTCAGTCACCTCTAAAATTTAGGTACCCCTAGGCCTGTGCCTAAGCCCATCATTGCATATATTATACACACTTATAGTACATGATATAAATCACACATATTTATTGTACATCAGACTCATATTATATACAATGTACATATGCATATTGGTTAGAAATGTTGATGGGGCTAGAAATGGGAATAGCCCCCCCCCCCCAAAAAAAAAAGAAGAAAAAAAAAGAAAAGAAATTTAGGGTGGGGGGTCGAAGGGGTTTATTTCCACCCAGAAATTTTTTTAATTTCTAGCATAAAATAACGTACTCAGAAATTTATAATATTTATATTCTGATGCTTTTTTTTTTTTTTTTTTTAAATATTTTTTCATGTTCATTATCTACATGTAAACACTGATTCTGATAATGTTCATATTTCAAAAATAAAGTTTTAACCATATAATCAAATGGTAATCCTGAAATATTTAAGTATTATAATAACCTCCCTCCTGTCACATTCATTTGAAATTACACATTTTTTTCGAGTTCCTTTATACTTCAATCTTTTATCTTGAATGTATATCCTTATGTCTAACTGTAGTATTTAAATGTGTGTGGATATATATTATACACACATATAGTGTATAATTGCATGTAACAGTTAAAAAAAAAATAATAATAATAATCCTGAGCAACTACTTTATGTCAAAAAATTCCTTTCCCAATTTAAAAAAAATTATACACGCAAAAAACCTACTTGATTTATGTCCTTTATGTCTGGAGTTTATAACTTTTATATTATAAAAAAAATAATAAATCTATAATAATAAAAGGAAAGGTTTGTCTGTCTGTCTGTTCTTTTATACGTTCAGCCCCTACTGAACGCAGAAGTACAAGAATTGACATACTGATGCACTGGAGCCTTTCCGAGTTCCTCCTCGAAACAGAATTTAAAAATTTTAATTAGTTGTGGAGATATTAATTAAAATGTCCACTCATGTCTAATCTAAAAGCGATCTCAATGACTGAGAATTTACTGCCATTGCATAAAAAAAGGTATTTTAACAGAGTTAAAATTAGAAAAAGTGGAAAATAAATTAGAAATATTTGTCCGATCGTTACGATTTCGGTACTAAATGAAAGGGGAATTTTTTCTGAATTTAAATGTGCAAGCGGGTTATCAGTGCAACAATTAGATTTTTTAAAATTAAATAAAGTATGAATTTTTTGTGGCAACATCATTTCAAATGCCAGATGTCTGCCATGAAAAAGGAAATGATAGTAACCGATCAAGATGTCACGTGTTTTACAGTGGGATAAAAATTGCAATTTTCAAAATTTTTTAAATTTCCATTCACGTTACATTTGAATTAATATTCGGCTTAGACAGCATATTATAAAGCTACTGTTCAATTTTCATGAAAATATCCGGATAAACAAAAAAATTAGATTAAATTTTGTTTTATATTTTGCAGTTACATATTTTAAATTGAGATATGCCGTTGAAATTTCGTAATATTTGGTTTTAATGCCCGATAATTCGATTCTGAATATTTTTGAAAGTGTAGAATTATTAAAAAGGGCTTGAGGGGGGGGGGCAAAGGAAAAAAAAAAAAAAAACGAGTTACAGCATTTGAAATTGGTATTATTAGGTTCTAAGGAAAGATATATCGATTGCAAATATTTTCAACTGTAAAATTATTAGAAGGGACAGAAAGGGGTTGGGGGCAAAAATGTAGAAAAGGAACGGTTGTTTCTGAGAAAACAACGGAAAACCCAGAACGCCTTTATTCTTTTATATTTTGCAGAGTTTCGAATTCTGATACTCCTTTCACATTTCATACTATTGATTTTTAACAGTATTTAGCCCGGAATTACGCAAGTTTCGGAGAAAACCACGAAAAAGTCAAACATAAGTCATTTTATAATACTGTTTATATCATTTTTGTATATCAGCTTCTAATTAGCATAATTTCAAAAGTAATATGTCATTTTGAAACTTATTTGAATTGAATTTCAAGAGTAGACGCCACAAATTTTGGTCACCTTCCATTAACCGACTACTGTAAGTAATGGAATTCGAGATTTCACGTGACTTACACGTTTTAAGGTGTCCTGATTTTTTTTTTTTTTGTTGTTGTATCTCAACTACTAATTAAAATAATTTTATAAGTAATACATTATTTGAAAGCTTTGTTGATTTGGAATTGAACAGTAGATTACAGAATTTTCTACCGCCAGATGGCACTGTAATATTTTAAAATTTCAATATTTCGAATTCTGAATATGATTAATTTATTTTTAATACATCATTCGAAAGATATTTTAAAGAGCTTTTATATTATCGAAAGTGGAATTCGAGATTTCATCAGATTTACACGTTTTAAGGTCTCCTGATTAGGTTTTCTTTTGTATCTCAGCTACTAATTAAAATAATTTCATAAGTAATACACCGCTTTGTTGATCTGGAATGGAACAATACAGTACAGAAATTTCTACCGCCAGATGGCGCTGTAATATTTTAAAATTTCAATATTTCGAATTCTGAATATGATTAAATTATTTTTAATACATCATTCGAAAGATATTTTAAAGAGCTTTTATATTATCGAAAGTGGAATTCGAGATTTCACCAGATTTACACATTTTAAGGTCTCCTGATTAGGTTTTCTTTTGTATCTCAGCTACTAATTAAAATAATTTCATAAGTAATACATCATTTTAAAGCTTTGTTGATTTGAAATTGAACAGTAGATTACAGAAATTTCTACATCCAGATGGCGCTACAATATTTTAAAATTTCAATATTTTGAATTCTAAATATGATTAAATTATTTTTAATACATCATTCAAAAGTTATTTTAAAGTACTTTTATATTATCGAATAACCTACATTAAATTTATCCAATAGAGGTCGCTAATGGCAATTATTCGAGATTTCACCTGATTTATATGTTTTAAGATGTCCTCAAGGTGGCCAAAAAATTAGAAATTGAGTTAGACCGTTCAAAATTGGTATATATAGGTTTTTGGTGCCTACGAGTCGAATGAGGATATTTTTGAAAGTGTAAAATTAAGGAGGGACAAGAAGGGTGGTGAAGGAATACGCGCACGCAGCGAGCATATATATGAATTCGGGAGCACTGTGCGCACACGGGTCTACGCTGACGAAGGCAGAGGGGACCCGGTGTGAGTTTTTACCCGATCAGAAATGATTTTTTTTTTTTTTTAATTCCTTTTCTTAAGAAAAGAAGTTTATGAGTAATAACATGGAATTTTGAGAATTCATAAGGGTGATGAAGGAATATGCATGCAGCGCTCATATATATGCATTTGTGCGTGTGCATCGCGCACGGGTCTACACTGCCGAAGGCAGTGGGGACCCGGTGCGACATTTTTCCGATCAGAGTTTTTTTTTCTTTTTCTGTTTCACATGATAAAAATTAATGCAGCTTTGAGATCTCATTAATTATAATGATTCATTTAAAAATAGTGACCAGCGAAGCGGGCGTAGCCTGCTAGTCAATAATAAAATGTTGATTAAGCTTTTATTATACCTTTCTGATTAACTTCCTTTTAAGACAGAATTTCAATTAGAGTCCAGCATCAGGTCCGGTAAACCAATTTTACCCGAGCCTGACCTGCAATCAAGTTTGGGTCTGGTTGATTAATTTCTTTCTCTTGCATGTGATTGTGAGGTATGTTCGGTGCAGGTTATTGATTTATTTTTCTTATGGGTCAGGTTGACTGATTTATTTATTTTTATTTTTTTATTTTTTTTTTTTGTGGGTCGGGTTTGAATTAGATTGACTGATTTTTTTTTTCCTGTTGGTTAGGTTAAGTTTTCAATGAGTCGGGCCAACCTTTCAAAATATTTTATCATAATAAGCAGAAATTTGTTTCATATATTTATAAACATACTACATATTCCCATGATTAAATATATGAGTACACAAATTATTACATGTGTATCGCAGAAAGGTAATAAATAAAGAAAAATCAAATACATATATATGTACTAAACTTAAAGAATATTTTTGCACTCTTGAAGTACACAAAACACATAAATGGTTAAACATTATTAATCCATTTTTCAGATTTTTAAATTTTTAACTTAGTGTATCAGTAACTCAGTTTAAAATTCTTTTAAAAATGATTTACTAACTCTGTGACAATGAAAATGTATTTTATTTTATAACTTTAAAAAGTTCCACATTATTTTCAGATGAATCATTAAATTTTATTTAGTTTTGGGGTTTCAGATATAAAGAAATCAGATTTGGGTCGATGAATTTTTTTTTTTTTTTTTTTGTCGGTTTGATTTTAATCTAAATTCATTGTATCAATGCTGCTGGGAGATGAACATTCCATAGAAATGCACACCCTATGCAAAATTAATGGTTGAATGATGATTTGACTAGTTTTTGGTGTTTTTTACAAGGAAAGATACTGGCAGTTGTGAAACAAAAAGGCTCATTTTTTTTAATAGTAAAATCTTTTTGTATATTTTTGTTAAAAAAAAATAATATGGATTGCATGTATTTTTAAATGTTTAACACTTTATATTTTCTAAGATATTATAACTATTAAGAAACCCCATTTTTATCTAGGTAAGAATTCAATTTTCCCATTTTTTCCAGAAAAAAAAAAAAAAAAAAAAAAAAAAACTTTTTTTTTTTTCCATCACCACAAAATTTCCGGAAATTTTACATCTCTAAATGGGAAAGTACCTGAACTTCATTTTAAATGTTTTTCATATACATGTAAAAGTTTATTAAGATATTTTATAATTGTTATACTCTCATTACTATAAAGTTTACTTTTTTTTTTCTCATTTTAAACTAAAAATTTGATCTTTGCATATAAATATTAAAATTTTCGAAAATCTGTAACTATCTATTAAAAGACACATGTTTTTTTAAGGTGGCATGCTGTTTGAATTAAAACTGATTGTCTGGCCTAGGCTGTCTAGGACTGTGTGCTGTGGTGGTCTTTCTCAGATATACTAATCCTATTCACTTGAATTTAGCAAAAAATTATGAAAACTCTGAAAAGTCAAGCTAGAGACCAACATGGGTTCAAAAACTAGTACCTTCTGTTTACCAGCTTGGAGAGCAACAAGTCTCGGCTAAGTTGGAATTTTTCTTTTTGTCAGTGATTTACATTTTTGTACATATATAGTGTAAGAGTAAAAGTAGTGTTAGAAATAAGAATTTTGAAACTAGGCGTCAAAATGACGCCTGGATTAAATTTTTTTGGGTGTCAAAATGAAAAATCTAGGTGCTATCTATAATTAAATATGTATATTAAAAAAAAATAATAAAGCATCAACTTGTAAATAATATATGCAAGATTAGATTATATATAAAAAATACGGCTGTGCCGATTAATTGGTTCGGTTAATTGATCAATTTTTTTTAATCGAGTTAATCGGATCAATTAATTCAATTAAAATTTTTCAGAATCCGATTAAAATTTTCAAACTACGAATTAAAGTAAAAATGTTGTTCTGCCTACAAAATATTTTTTCACATATTTTGCTAACAAACATTCTAAGAAACATCCATCAAATAATGAAAAAGCAAAAAAAAATAAAAATAAGCAAAAAAAAAATAATAATAATAATAATAATAAAACCTCTCAAAAGAAGTTGTTGCACTTTTGTTGATAGAAAAAATGGGGAGGACAGTTATTAAACAAAATGCCGCTTCATGTGCATGCTGGAGTAAAGGCCAGTTTCGACTTGGGCTCAAGATCAACGCTCAAAACGTCATTAATCACGCTTCCGACACAAAGAGCCAAATGTCTTGTCATCAGTTGTAGCCCTTTCTTATCAGATCGCGCAGTTAACTCAAAGGAAAGCATGCAAAATTGACAAAGATGTCTACCCCTGGCCCACAATTATCTCTGCAGGGGGTTAGATTCCATCCCCGTTCGTGGGCTTTGAGCTACAGTGAGCTAGCCTAACCACATCAAAGGATTCTGAATAGAAACCGCCCCAGTGAGCGCAAATGGAAACCGGACTTTACACCACCTGTCTGTAGCTTTCTACAGAAAGTGTTGGCTAGGGTAATAGAATTCACAGAAACAAAAAGCTTTCAAAAAATGGAAATGCTAAAGATTAAAAAAAAAAAAAAAAGAAGGGATTGAGATTTCCACTATCCCTCTGATGGGAGAAATGTCAACATAGTTTCACAGTATCTTCACGTGTTTATTGTCTGTTCAGAATTGATGACAGTAACTATTGAAGTAGAAACAGAAAATAATATTCTGCATTCTAGTCCGAAATGACAAAGAAGAACTAAAATATAAGAATTTGAGATTTTTAAGATAATGATATGGAATTTTGAGAATTCATTTAAAAATAGTGACAAGCGAGATGGACAAGGCCTGCAAATATAAAACAAAAATATATGTAAATTCATTTAATGTTTCTTTCAAAATGAATCAAAAAATTAATTTATTAAAGAAAAAAAAAAAAATGAATAAATGAAAATATTTATATATATAAAATTAACACTTAAAGTCACCAATTATTACTCTGAAAATTGATTTAAATTTCAGTTATGAAACAGATATAATTGATTAGACAAAAAAAAAAAATTCAGTCAAACTTATGGATAATATATATATATACACAATATAAGGGTTTTATTCATCGTTGAAATAAAATTATATATATAAAAAAAAAAAAAAATGAAAACTGATTAAAAATCTGATTAATCGATTAATGAACTATGATTAACCCAGTTAAAACTCTTAATCAATTCCCACCCTTAATAAAAAATATTTATGTAATGAATGCAATTACATTGACAATATTAAACGTACATATTTAAAATCTCAAATTCATTCTTCGCCCAGAAGATATTCCACCCCAATTTAATAGCATTTTCTAAGCAGAAATCTTCCAATTTAGGGCTGTTTAATTTAATTATTAACAAATCGTCAACTACTTTCACAGAGATATGATTTCTTAAATCAGTTTTTATAGAGTTCAGTTGACCGAAATAGACTTGTTTACAGTCTGATGGGATTGGGAAAATGATTAGGTATGAAGAGGAAAAAATTCAGGCGTCAAATATGGCACCTATGATTGGAATTCTAGGCATCAAAATGAAAAAACTGGTCGCAAAATGCAACTAACAACTGCTTATTTCTAACCCTGGTTAAAGGCCAACTGATTACACTAAGGCCTGGGTGGAATGTGCTCCATGGGGATCTTAGCCTATATTGAAGCAATTCTGTTCCAAATCTAAACTTTTAAAATCTTCTAAAAAAATTAAAGAATAAAAGTACACAACTTGAGTCACAATCGAGATACCACAATCCAGAAAACTTTAATTACAACCAAAGGATTTATGCACTTGCAAAATATGATAACTCTCTCTGATCAGAAGTTCTGTTAATACATTGATGTCAATAAGTGACAACCTGTTTGCTCGTTTCCTTCTTCTGTGCATATATTTTAAAGCAAATGAACGTATGAACATAAACTTTAGATGTCATGTTCTTTATCAAACCATTAATCGAATTTTATATAATTTTAAAAACAAGCAATAATTTTTAAACTGACATTAATTGAACTTTTCTCAAAAGTAAGCTTTGGAAAAAATGAAACATTTTTAGAAAAAAAATTAAATGAAAAGCAGCGTTAAGGATGCCTTACAGATAGATGAAGATACACATGCTTCCAAATGTTAAACTAAAATCTAATTTTTCATCCTGTATTCAATTTTTTTTTCCTTCCATAACAAACTTTTTGAAAAATTATAATTATTAATTTGTGAACTATGAAATGCTGCCAGAATGATGAAAATATCAATGAATAATTTTATAAAACATATCTCATCCAATTTTCATGTTTTTGTATACTTAAAAAAAAATCTTTGTACAAAAGAAAAAGGAAAAGTGAATATTGGAAGGAAAACAGAATTTTAATTTAACATTTGAAGACCTAGGTGTATCTTCACCTACCTCTATCGGTCATGCATCTACTTTAACACCACTTCCCAAATAGTTTTCTAAAATTGTTCAATTTTCCATTTCTTCGAAAGCTTACTTTTGAGAAAAAATAAAGGAATACCACTTTAAAAATTACTACTTTTGAAAACTCTATAAAGTTTGATTATTGGTTTGATAAAGAACATACCATTCAAATTTTATGTTCAAATACATTCATTTGTTATTATATGCTAAAGAAGAAAACGAGAAAATAGGTTGTGACTTTAATATTGGACATGAGTGTATGAACCCCCTTTCTCTTTCAGTGCAAAATTATATACAATATATTTTCCAATATTTAACATACACACTGTGGTAAAAATTGAACCCCCTCCCCCCCAAAAGAATTTTCTGACTTTGGCCTTGTTGAAGTAAATAGTAAAAAATAATTACATATTTTCAAAAAAAAAATCTAAAAACTATCCTACATTGAAGAGAAAATTTAATTGATACTAACTTTTGAATTTACTTATTATAAGTGAAATATACATATTGCTAAAATATGAAAACTAAGTATATGCATTGAAAAGGAAATTCAATTGATACTAACTTTTCAGTTTACAAGTTATAAGTGAAATATACGTATTGCTAATAAAACCAATACCAAATAATGAGAAATTAATTTTTTTAATTATGTCTCATAATGAATTTTATGTATTATATTATGTGATATGAAACATATTATAAAATAATAATTAACTGATTTTTAAATTCATGTGGTTAATTGCTGCCAAATATCACAAAATTATAGAGAAAAAAAAATTGAACTTTGACATTTTTCATGCATAAAATTCAATTTTGAATATTAAATAAATAAAATTTGACATAAGTGATGCAGACATCAGGGACTAATTTTAAGTAAATTAATGATTTCCACAATACAAATAAATATATTGGCAATTAAAAATACAGTTAGTTAACAATGTTACACATTTTTCCATTATATAACAAAATGAAAACAACAAATGAATTTTAAAATACTGGAAATTTAAAAAATATAACATTGAAATTGTTTAACTTTTACTATGTAAAATAAACTGTGTAATATCAATAATATTGTGTAAAACAACAAAATTATTGATTTGAAATTTCATCTAAATAAAGACAAGATTTCAGCCAAACAAAATTCGTACTTAATCCACATTTAATTTCAAATAAGTAAAATTCTCTCTGCAAAAAATAAATAAAATACAGTAAAATAAATTTAAAAAAAAAAAAAAAAAAAAAAATGTAAAACAGTGTGAAAAACAACAAACTTAAAACAACTATGTTGAATATTTATTTTTGCAGATACTATTTATTCTTTTAACATTTTATATAATTTTTTGTCTTTTAGTATCGTTTAGTATCAAATAAACTGGTTAAGCTTCGAAGCATATATATATATATATATGTGTGTGTGTGTGAGCATGGTGACAAAAAATAAATGCAAAATGTTATTATTTAACTCGATTTATTGATTTCACTATATAATCAGATGTTTCATTTGATGTGAATGTGATGTATCTGAATTTAACCGAGCCGCTAGAGTATACACTAATGTGGACTAATTTAGATTACCTTTCAAAAAAATAAATAAATAAAATTTTGACTAAATATTAAATAATATATTAGAAATTTAAAAATTCCTTGTTTTCCGTAGCAACTGAACTTTAAATAAGCGCATAATATATAACTATTTTAATATTTATCATTCCGATATTTAGATTACGACCATTGCCGTTAATGTAAACAAACAAAATGCGAGCGCAAAGATAACTTTTTGATCGCATGAATTACTTTATTGTACACAAAAATATACATATAATAAAGTGCGAAAAAATGCATTTTTGTATAAGTCGTCAAATTATTTATGCCGGTTCATACTAGAAATTTACTAAAAAAATTCTTTAAATGTGATCAACACGTTTTACCACGCTTGACAGACAACTGAAGTCCGATGCCGGCATACGGTTGACATTCATATTCAAATATGAAATGTCGTTATCATTTATCTATGATAGATAGTAAGATACTGCAACATATTTTTTTGTAATATCTTAATAAAAACATTTCAAAATAATACAATGTATTTTTATATGAAAATATATTCAAGTGAAATATGTAAACAAACTGATTCCCACTATAATTTCAAATTATTCCAATTGCGACTTGCTTATTTGCACATTATAATCACATAAACAATAGATATCCATGAGAAAAAAAAAATCCATAAGATCCAGTAGAATTTACCTTGTTTTCGAACAGGCATGGCCAAACCTTTTATGTCAAAGTAGTTATTTGGCCACAATACTGGCGTAAGAGCCACGATTCTAATTTTTCAAAAATCGAATTTTGTTTTTTATATCAAAACACAAATCTTGAGCACAAACACACACTCATTAATTTCACCAAGTTTTAATTTTCAGCAGACGACACATTCAAAAACACAAGGAATTACGTCACGAATTCACAGCAACGGCACTCCAAAACTTAGTGATCAAAACGTAAACCTGCTTACTTCACTACTACAGACAATATGGCGGCCGAGGTTGCCATTGAAAGTAGCGCCAGTTATCGCCAAATATACGAAATATTTCATCCATTTCTCGCCAAATATGTAATTTGGATCACTTATTTATAAATCCATGCTTTTCTACTATTACATGAATTATATTTCTTAATTAAATTTATTTACATTGATCTTTTTTTTTAATATTGTTTTTTCCCTTTTTTAATCTAATAATTTTTTTCACCAACTGTTTTATATTTAATTAACGTCTTTTTAAGGATAATTAAAACAGGTGGAATTGTTTTAGAAAAAATGTAGGTACATATGTTCAAAAAAAAAAAAAATGTGGCTCTAAATTATAATAAAAGATTTTAAAAAAAAGAAAAGAAAAAAAAAATTGTTTATCAGTGGAAATTGGTTATAATTGCAACTTGCAATAGCTGTCATCGCCGAGAGCCAAAACCCATATTATTCTATAGGGAAATTTGCTTATAGAGTTACTCATTCCTTCTGTTTCACATTTAGAAAATTTACAGCCATTAAATTTTGTTTTTTCCAAAAAATTATTTTTTTTTTAAGTCCTCCGCCGCCACCCTCGATGCTTGAATATTGTAGCTGTAGCAGCTAAATTTATAACACATTTCAAGCTGTTGTTGAAGTTTAAAATTTATTTCAAATTACAGAATTTTCTCACAACATTCTTTTAAACTTATTCGACAAATTTTTAGTAGTCCTTTACATCATTTATAAATTATATATGCGCATCAAAGACTACACTTAATTTAGATTTATCTATTTATTCATTTTTATTTATTTAATTAATTATTTATTTTTTACGTGTGTTCTGTGAGTATAAACGTAACTCTACGGATAAAATTTTATTTATTTATTTATTTCTATAAATTCTGAGTGGCTGGTTGGCTGGGTTAAACGTTGCACTAGTGCTGCGTTATAGGTAATTGGCGATGGTCTGGGACACATTCCTAAGGATGGTCCGGAGAGATCCATCCCAATTTCGATCCTCCACGGAGGAGATGACTACCCCGCTTCGGTAACCCCCAAGGTATAATTTGGATGGGAGCATGGAGAATGACATTGTGATCACAACGGATTTTACGTGCACCAGCCACCACTTGTGTTCACGACGGTCTTTTCTTTAGCCGGCTCGAATATCGAACCCGCAGTCTTCGAATTACGAGCTCGGCGCTCTACCTACCGGGCTACTGCGGCTCAATAATTCTGGGTGGCAATGATTAATGTTGATTAATGTTGATAGTAACTTCAATCATTTATATTGATCAGATTTCTCATACATCGGTATAGATAAATTTTATTCGTACGACTGTATCTGTAGTCGGAAAACAAATGTATCTAAAAAAAAAAAAAAAATCCAATTCTTATATGAATAAATTGTTCGGATATCGACCGTGTTATGTATAACTCAGTTGCTAGAGCGGTGGCTTGGTTTCTTCTCTCACTCTTCGGTCATTTTTTGCCCAATATGTCTTTTCAGACCTGAACCTAAAACTTAAAGTCCATTAAAACTACTATTATTACTAACATTCATACCTTAACTGGGATTAGAGCCAGGCACCTGACTACCGGTCTAACCATTCAACTACCGATATTACTTAACGATATACTATTCTGTAGCGTGTTATATAGACCATTTACTAGAGCACTGGCTTGGTTTGGTTTGGTTTGTCGTTTACTGTCCCTTTTCGCACACAGGTCTAATTAGACTGGAAACTACAGCTTAAAGTGGATTCCGAATCAGTTCGAATATCAATGTAGTAATCGGGATTTAAACTCGGCACCTGGCAACTGAAGGACAGAGCCGTAAGTGTAAAAAAGTATGGTAAATGAAAGTGGTAAGTATATTATATATATATATATATTGTATTTATGGTATTTATTTAAATTTTTATACCAATTACTTCAGAGTGGTAAGTGTTAACTTATTTAGCTATTAAATGGCCGATAAAACATTCGCTTGTTGAGCTATGAGACCCTGGTTCGAATCCTGGCCTGGTAATTTTCCTCAAAAATCTATGATTGAAAGTGATTTGATGATTTGTGACACTAAAAATACCTAGGTGCATGCGCCACTGTATTCTGTCGTGGCAAACTGTAAAACACTTTTGTGTTAAAAAAATGGAAATTAATCATACTAACTGCTTTACACTGCAAAATGTACAGTTATTATAAGCAATTATTATTATTTTCTGGGGAAAGGGGGGGGGGGAGATAATGTTTTACTTTCACATTCAAAGTTCAGATTATCTACTGGTTGTTATAAATATTATGTTGTAACAAAATTTCAGTCACATATATGTGGGCTGCATATAGCGAAAATTAAAATGCAGGAATGCATTTTAAAATTTATTAACTAGTTCAACTTTTCATAAGTTTATGTTAATTAGCTTTTGTGGGATATCTTCCAAAATTATTTAGTAATCTAATATTTCTCTCGGAAATCGCTGCTACGCTTTGCTTTTCTCTATTACTATACGACAGCTATATTTTGGCATCTGTAGCGGTATAGTACAGAATTAAATCAAACATTGATTATTAAAGCTTACTATACGAAACTATGGCGACTCAAATTTAATGCACGTCGCTAAACAAATTAATAGTTTCTTGTAGGCCGTAACTAATGCATGGGCACTCAGGGCCCATGCCCTGGGCACAAAACTTTACTGATATTTAAAAATTAAAAATCTGATTTAAAAGATTTGGTTCTCTAAAGGAAATCTTCTCTTCTTCAATAACCAACCTTGAAGATTCTGCATTATAATTTATTCCATGTACATAATAAAAATGTATTAGATTCGTGAAATTTTTTCAATTCCGGTTTTCGTAAGATTTACGTGCGTCTGGAGGCGCACGATGCGGCACACCCCACCCTCCCCCTCCAACCTCTTTGGCATCAATTTTTTGCATTATGATACAAGATAAACGTCAATTAAGAACTGTCTTGTGTTTATTCTAAATCATAACGAAAGTTAACACAGTAAATAAAAATTCCGATATCTTCATTAGTTACCTGCTTTTTTAGTTAAATAAACGATATATCGCACTCTAGCGAGAAAAGTGACACATTTTAAAAAATGCGTTACTTCAGAGAAATCAACTTAAATATAGCGATGAAGCATTCTTTAGTATTGACATAAAACTGACGTAACTGCTTCTCACGTGGATAATTTTCGAGATAGAGATCTGACGTTCTTTGCATATGTTGAGGCACTTCATACACATTTTTCATTGCATAAGCTCAAACTTGTCATTTTTTTTTTTTTTTTTTGGCCTGTATCACATTCCTTGCCAGGATGCGATATGCTTTTTTTTTCTTTCTTCTTTTTCGCGCAAAATGAGGAGTTTTGTGTTTTAGTTTGCCAGTTCGAATATATGCTGACAAAATAGGTTGATTGTGTAACGTATTTAAAATTTGCCTTGCTCCAGTAATATATATATATATATTTGGAAGTTCTAACGAAAATCTCGTAATCTTTCACAATATAACCTAAATATATATTTCACATAATTGAATCCATGCCTCCAATCTCCAATAAGTGATTTAAGCAAGGTGTACTCTTGCCATTATTTTTGTAGCACAGTAAATTATGACTTATAAATGACAGAAATTAAAAGTTTAAATTAAGATATGACTATTATGCAAAAGTAATAATAGGTTAGAGAATTGATACCCCTATTGTTGTATAGTAATCATCTCCTTATTTAAATGGAGAAATTACGTCTTAACGCTTTCAGTCGCAGTGTTCCCGCTGATGGAACACCTAATTTTAATTCTCAAGTGCAAAAACTCATCCCGGAAATTTTTTAGGAAAAATTTACATTTATAACATAGCAGAAAAGGCCCTTTTTTTAACGTGAAAATTTAAAATTTCTTCTATTTTAATTATGTTCGTAAATTCCGGTGGCAATGCAATTTAAATGATCCGAATTACCTTGCGCAGCAAAGGGTTAAAATACTCCGGAATAAATTGAAATGTTGGGATCTATGAAACTTTTACGAGTTTTTGTTGTCGATAATGTTTACTTATAAAGTGATTTATTTATTAAATTAAATATTATTTGAATTTAATAAGGTTTACTTACAGATGTTTCAAACCGAAAATTTCTCGAAAATGAACAATGCTAATTTTTTATTGTTTAAATATTTATGATCAGCTATGAGTTTAAAAGCCATTTTTAAAATTAGTTTTGTAATTTTTAAAATAAATTCAGTAGTGAACGTTAAAGGGTTAAATAAGCAAAAAACAGTCTGAAAGTGTGCTCCGTGCTCCCGCTAAAATCAGTCCCCACATCTCATTTTTCTCTATATTTCTCAAGAAAAGTTTGTCTTCTATCTATTAATCACCCACTTTTCTTTTTCTTTCTGTTATTTTTTTAAAAGAAAGTATAAAATCCGTAAACATTTTTGGTTTTCGATGGATTTAAGCGTTTTAAGATGTCCTGACCATTTTTAGAAAATGTTTCCGGGTATTTCAAACAAACAAACAAGAAAACCTGGTAGCTTTAGCTCAAGTATACTAAAACAGATAATTTAATAAAAGTTTATATTTAGTTATACATTTATAAATTTTGCCTATCAACTTTTTGTGCAAATCGCCCAACAGATGATGCTGTCATGCTTCTATCTAATTCCTTTTCTGGAAAGGCTGTACCTTAACTTCTATAGAGTATAACTGCACAAACGTGATATCTGAGAGGGCTATTATAAAGCACTATGCGGATTCAAATTAGGCACATATCGGCTTAAAAATAGCGTTGCTATGTCGCAATTTTTCCCGTTTACGGGAAGACAACATCTCACCTTCTATTGCGTAAAAATGCACCAAACTTGGTATATGTGATGGCCATTATAAAAAAGAATGGTGACTTAATTTGTGTGCCTATCGGGCGTTAAGTGGCCACTAATCATTGGTGATTTTCCATATGGTTATATCTCAGTTTTTGTTTATTAAATTGCACTAAACTGCATACTTAAAATCTTTATTGTGAGAAACTAAAATTTAATATATTTTTCATGTTAACCGATAGGTGGCGCTGTTATATAGAATGATACAAAAGAAAGTTTTGTGATGGCCACAACATGCTTGATTTTAATTCAATTCTTATTTACTTATTTATTAGGACGGAGGACTATTAGTTTCAAACTGAATTTTTTGTAGACCAGTTTCGTGTAACACCAAAATAAATTAAAAATATCAGTCCTATCGTTACAAATTCGGTACTAAATGAAAGGGGAGATTTTTCTGAATCCTGGGGTGCAAACAGTTTTTCGAATTAGATTTTTAAGATTAACTAAAGTATGGAATTTAGGTGACAGTACTTAATTTTAATTCATTTCAGTCATTTTAAAAAAGTAAATAGTCCAGTTTTAAGGTCAGAAATTTAGATAAAAAATAAATTTAAAAATTTAAATTTAAATTTTACAGACTGAAATCAATAGTCCTCCGTATTAAATTCTGCGTTTGGTAGAATTTTTAAGGGTTTTTATTATTTATTTATTTATTTTTATTTATTTATTTAGTACAAGGTGTACCATTTCTTTCAGACAGCGATTTTCCTTTGTTGCCTTATTTTATTTTATTTTCCCCACTTTAAATGAACATATATATATATTTAAATAAATAATGCTGAAAGTTTTTGATATTGCATCTGTCCGGATTATCAGATTTTATCAAAAATTGGTACACTTATTAATAAAGACAAAATGTAGTTAACACTGTACTTTTTTAGTTGAATCTGCAAATTGATTTTAAAAAATATTAAGTAAAAACCCCATTTTAACTTTAAAATTATTTGAAAGTTAAAAACAATTTGATGCCAAAAACAGGTAAATAAATAAGTTAATAATATTTCTCTTTCTCTCTCTCTTTTTTTATTTTTTAAAGAAGAGCCCCCCCCCCCTCTCTCTCTCTCTCAAAAAAAAAAAAAAAAAAGTTGAAAACTTTTTTTTTTTTTTTTTTCAGCTTCAGTATAGAAACCCTTGGCGAAATTTGAAATCTGGCACCAAGTAGCTGGGACATCTGTGATTTTCGGATTCCTTACTCCTCAAAGCACGCAAAAACGTCAAAAAACAAAGGTCGAAATTTTTCCCGAATACCTAAGTTCCCATTGCCTATATTATGAGGAATTGAAATATTAAAGTGATCTCATAAATATTTGTGTTTACCTTTTTTTTTTTTTTTTTTTTTTTTTTGACAATAAGTATCAAATACATATATAAATAACAAAAATAAGTAGAAAACTTATTTCTATCTATTATTAGATTTTCATCCATTTACTAGATGGACTAGTTTTTATTGAAGGCAAAATATGCCAATGATTATCTCATTTAAAAACATTTAAAAAATTAGTACCTTTTGGCAAAATTCTTTCTTCTATATATGTAAACTTTCTTGTTTACATTTCGTAATTTCTTGTATCCGTGTATATTTTACATATATTAAATTGATGTAATTGTACTACTTTTGTAATTTTGGTAATTGTATAATTGTTTTTAGAATTTTTAAATTATATGTATGCCAGATTTCTTCTCAGTTAATGGTGGTTTTCTGTTTGGTTAGAAGTTGGGGGCTAAGGATAGTTATTAGCTAATTGCTACTATCCTTTCAGAAACTTCTCTTTCACCCCTACACTGAGGGGCCTCCCTGATGACGACCTCAGAGTTTTTTTTTTTTTTTTTTTTTTCTTGGAGGTGGGGGGGGGGGTATTTCATTTTATTCAATTGATAATTTATTCCTATATTTAAGTTTTGCGTTTCCTTTTGCAGCAATTCTGAATATTGGTTTGCAATTCTCCTTTTTTGTTTTTCTTATCTTTAAACTCATAAATTCGTTACAATAGTTACCTATATATATATACATATATGTGTGTGTGTTACGTTCAATGTGCTTAATTGGTAATTATTAACAACTAGCTACTAGTTGTAAAGCGACTTAGGCGCCCGTTGAAAAATGATCATTTCATTTTATCTATTTCTCACTTCAAATAATTCATTTGCTAGCAAGCCCGTGGGAAATTTTCGCACTTTATTTATCTCTTCATTACCTGTAAAATTCAAAATTATTATTATTATTTTATAGACGTCATTTTTTCATATGCATGAGAAAATTTAATATTATATGTATATATATATATATATATATATATATATATATATATTTTTTTTTTTTTTTTTTTTTTTTTTTTTTTTCACGTGAAAGCATATTTTATTTTATACTGGGGGGGAAAAAAAAGACAACAATTCAAAATTTAAATGTCTATTTTAAAGGTACTGAAAGGAGCGATTTTTCTGAATCCGTCGCATTAAACAGCTTATCGATCGGACAATTAGATTTTTTAAAATTAACTAAAGTATGAAAATTAGGTGGCAGCTTGCGTTCACACACAGACAAAGTCCAAGGAAATCTCTTAGCCTTTTTAAGCGTGACAGAGTCAGTCAGTGATGAGCGTAACTATATATGCTGATAACCGGCAATTATTAATAATAACCAAATAAGCTGGTTAAAATGAATAATTTATGAGAAATTATCAGATTGACGGCTTTTATTAGTAACTAGCGAGCTTCGCCCGCTAGCGGGTCAGTATTTTCAAACGAATCACTATAATTAATGAATCACTAACAGTAACATTTAGTCCTAAGAAAAGAAATTAAAAAAAAAAAATCATTTCTGATCAGGTAAAATGTCGTCCCGTGTCCCCACTGCCTTCGGCAGCGCAGTCCCGTGCGCGCTGCGCGTGCACAAGTTAAGGGATACACGCGCTGCGCGCGCGTATTCCTTCCCTGACCCTTCGTGCCCCCCCCAAAAAAAAATCATTTCTGATCGGGTAAAAACTCACACTGGGTCCCCACTGCCTTCGGCAGCGCAGACCCATGCGCCCCGCGCGCGCACGTGTGAAGGTATTGTTGTAAAATTTATACCCTTTCCGTGTTGATTCTCAAATTTAAATTTAAATTCATTTACTACTTAAATATAATTTAAATTCACGTTATAACCTTTAAAGTTTAAGTTATTAATTAAATGAATTATAGCGTTTAGTGCTATTTTCTCTTTTGATGCTGCCATTTGAGTTAAAGATATATTAAAATTAAAAAGCTTAATGATAATTACTTTTAGTTAAAAATTATATTCCTTATTGATATATTTATGTTTAAGTCTTTTGAAATAACTTTAATTACTTACCTCATATTTAAAAGCATATTTTATTAAAATTAACTTAAAGAAAAATATGTTTAAATCCTTTTACGGATTGTTCTTTTCGCTATTTAGCGAGGAGATGTAATATTTTTTCAACTGCAGAGTCTCTTTGCTAAGCCCATAGATGGCGGCTGACTCGCAGCGTCGTGTTGCTATAGTTATGGGAGGCGTTCCTATTCTACAGCATCTAGTAGATGTTACTTTGAATCCGTTTCGTGACTATAAAAAGGAGGTAGGAAATATGTAATCAGTCTCTTAAGCTCTGAAGCCCTTAATCTTTTAAGCTTTTATGTTTTTTCAGTTTAGCTCAAAGTCATGAGCTGGCATTTCGATATAATTATAAACTGTTTAGTTTTATTATGATTGTAAATTACGTTTTTGTGACTTGTTCGTTTAGTGAAAAGTAGCTTTCTATTTGAACTCAGTATGGCAGTATTTTTAAGGGTATTTAACCTTTCGTCAGCAACCTTTATAAAATTGTTTCAGCTGATTTAATGTTATTCATCATTTTGTTTCAACTTTAATAAACTGTTTTAATTGAACTTTCGTCTTCAATGAATGCCACATATATTTATCTTCTTTATAGCTTTTTAGAGCTGAGCAACTATCATTTCACTGCACTGCTAACTCTGCTAACTTGATATATGTGGAAATTGTTTTTTTCACAATAAGCGGTTATGGGCGATTTGGCTCGTTGTCAGCTCATAGCATTAAAATTTTGATAATAGTTTTTATGGCATTCTAAGTGTTTGAAGATAAGAAATTGAAATGGCAGTAAGTTTAAACCCCACGATTGAAAAATTACGGATGAATAATTATACTACGTGGGTCAAGGACATTAAATTTATTTTAATTGAAAGAAACTGCTGGAATATAATATGTAAAAAAGAAAAACTGCCTGTTGAAGATGCTGAGGCCGGAATAACTTCAAAACAAGTGGAGGATTTTAAATCTCGTAGTAGAGTTGCATTATCAACAATATATTTGAATACATCGCCTGAAGTCAGAAGCATTATTGAAAATTGTGATTGTGCTATTGATGCCTGGGAGATTTTGAAGAAGACCTTTATATCAGACTCAAGAGCTCATCATATGGGACTGTTTACAGAGTTCATTAATTGTAGAATGTCTGAGAATGAAACGGTGAATTCTTTTGTAACCCGGTTATCAAGAATACTGGACCAGCTGCGTGAAATTGGTCATGCTATGGAGGACGTGTACTGCTGTTTCCAGCTCTTGCAACACCTACCATCCAAGTTTGAATCTGCAGTGCAATATTTGTTGCGTTGGAAGAACGACCAGTTCAAGTTCCAGAATATTGTGTCCGAGTTAACAGCGGAGGAATCGCGTCTACAGCTTCGTGAGGGTGATATTAAGAAAGATGCCAATAACAGTGTTCAGATACAGAACATCCAGCAAAAAGGTAAAAAGCCTTTAACTTGTTTTAAGTGTGGCCGTATTGGCCACTTTAAGAAAAACTGTTTTTTGAATAGTAATGTTAAATTTAAACCTAGAAATTTAAAGTATAACTCCAACGGTCGTGACAAATGCAAATCTCCCCCCTCCTACTACATAGCTCAAGCTAACTTTAGTAATTTAAGTGATGATGACAGCTTTATTTTTGATACTGCTGCTTCAAATCATTTTCTAAGAAATTTAGATCTTTTTGAGCATTATACTCCTGTGGAGGGAGAGGAGCTTTTTGTCGCGATCGATGGTATTAGTTTTCCTATTACTGCTAAAGGAACTGTTAAGTTGAATTTTGGTAAAAATGTATTGTATTTAAAAGATGTGTTATATTCGCCAAGGTTACGGAAAAATTTAATATCAGGTCCTAAATTAGATGTGAACGGTGCCACATACACTGGCGGTAAGGGTCGAGTGTCGGTGTTCGGTAAAGATAAAAGACATATTTTTACTGCTAAAATTAAAGACGGTGTTTACTATTTATATCCTAATGTTTCTAAAGTTAAAAGGGGGAGTAAAGTGAATGGGGGGCACCCAGAAAATCCTTCAGCTTCTCTTGCAAAAGTTAATGAAATTGGGTATTGGCATGCTCGTTTTGGGCATGTAAGTCCTGATACTATTGTAAATACTAGCAAGAAGATCGGGGTGAGGGGCCTTCCTAAACTTAAGTTTAAGAAATTTTTTTGTGAACCTTGTAGGATTAGTAAACAAAACCGTGTGTCTTTTAAATCATCCGATGTTCATGGCGTTAAATCACCGTTAGAGAAAGTATTTATGGACGTCTGGGGCCCAATTAAAGTAACTGGTAAAAATGGGGAAAGGTTCTTTTTGTCCATTATTGATGGATTTTCTAAAAGGGTTGCTGTTTATCCTTTAAAGGATAAGTCTCAGGTTTTTGGTGTATTCGAGAGGCACATTGCACGGGCTGAACGTAGTTTGAATAAAAAACTAAAAGCTATTCGTACGGATAATGGTTCCGAATTTGTAAATGACAATTTCAAATCATTTTGTAGTAAAAATGGAGTTGTTCATGAGTTAACTAACACGTTCACACCTGAGCAAAATGGGTTAAGTGAGCGGTTTAATCAAACTTCTTTAAATTGTGTTAGAGCTATTATCACGGATAGTGGTTTGCCTTTTTCTTTCTGGCCCGATGCAATGTTGTATTTCGCGTACACTTGGAACCGTTTAATCCATAGGGGACAAACTAAGACTCCTTTTGAGTTATATACTGGGTTTAAACCATCCGTAAGACACCTGAAGCCGTTTGGATTAATTTCGTATGTTGGGATCCCAAAACAGCATAGAGACCATAAGCTTGAACCTAAGGCTAAAAAGGGAGTACTAATAGGTTATTCATTAAAGACTAAGGGGTATAAAATTTGGTTGGAGGATGAGGATAAAATAGTTGAAACTATAAACGTAACGTTCTCTGATCAGCTATTTAGTAAATGCAGTGGAGCGGTGATGGGCACCTCACTGGAGGAATTGGACTTACTTCCGGAAAGTCCAGTTGATTGTCAAGTTTCCGATCCTGTTGACATTGTTTTCGGAGGTGAGCCCGATGATTCTAGTGACGAGCCCGTCGATGAAACTCCTGTAGATAAATCTTCTCTTAAACCTCTTTCTTCAATTACTTGGAATAGAAAACCCGTACCCAGAAAAATGAGTGACAGAGTTGATATCTTCTATTACCCGGACAACACTAAAACTAGATTGAGATCAATGAACGATGTCAAGCAATATTGTGATAAAAATAATTTAATTTTTGACTCTAATTTTTTTGATTTCTCTAGTAGTAATAAGTTCGAGGGGGTGGTTGATCAGCAAAACTCGAATAACCCAACTTCAAGTTTAACTCATAAAAAATCATGACTAGTTATCCCTATACCTAAAACATATAATCAGGCCGTTAAATCTTCAGAATGTGTTGAATGGAAAAATGCCATGGATGATGAGATAAATAATATGAAAACTCGTAAAGTTTGGCATCTGGTTAATTTACCGGAGGGGAAAAAAGTTTTGGGAAATAGATGGGTATACGCCGTTAAAAGAGATGAGCTGGGAAACGTTGCCCGCTTTAAAGCGAGGCTCGTGGCCCAGGGCTTTCATCAGATAAAGGGGGACACTTATGACGAGACGTTTTCACCCGTCGTTAATTTCTCAGTAATACGTTTCTTTTTTTCATTATTGGTCTCATGTTATAAATGGCATAATGTTCAATGCGATATAAAATGTGCTTATCTTTATGCACCTTTAAAAGAAGAAATTTATATGTCTCAGCCAAAAGGATATGTTGTAAAGGGGGGGGAAAATCTTGTTTGTAAACTAGACAAAGCGTTATATGGCCTTCATCAAAGTGGCCGGCTCTGGTATTATGAGTTAAATAAAGTACTATTAGATTTAGGGTTTAATAAATTTAACTGGTGTAATTGTTCATATTATTTTGAAAATTATATTGTTTTATTAGTTTATGTAGATGATTTAGTTTTGTTTGGTAAAAATCAATTTCAAATAGACAAAATTCTTAATTTATTAAAATGTAAATTTGATATAAAAATTTTAGGTAAAACCAAGAAATTACTTGGTGTAGAATTTAATTATGAAAATGATTCAGTACAAATTTTTCAGGAATTATATATTAATGAAGTGTATGACAGGTTTAAGTCGTTTAACATCCCTTTCTGCTCATTACCTATTGTAAAAGGCATTAAGTATTCGAAAAAAGATTGTCCTACTAATCAAAATGAAATTGATGAAATGTCTAAATTTCCATATCGGAATATCTTAGGATGTTTATCTTTCATTGCAAACAGGACACGACCTGATATTGCCTACGCAGTTAATATATTCAGTCAATTTCAAAATTCACCGGGGTTTAATCATTGGAATGGGTTAATTAAATTACTTGGGTATGTTTCGTGTACTCGAGATTTGAAATTAAATTTGAATTGTTTTAATCCATGTTTAACTGCTTTCTCTGACGCTGATTTCGCGATGAATAGAGATGACTTCGTATCAATGGGGGGACAAATTTTATTTTTGGATAATAGCCCTATTTCTTGGAAAACCTTTAAGCAAAAAAGTGTTTGCCTTTCAACCATGGAAAGTGAATTTGTATCCATGTGTGACGGGGTTAAAGAATTAATGTGGTTTGATAATATATTACGAGATTGTATTGATTTTAAATTAATTGCTATTTCATATGAACCACCAATACTTTTTGCTGATAACCAAGCAGCTATTAATTTTACGAGGTCTCCTATAGAGAATAACAAATCCAAACATATTAATGTAAAATTATTTTTCATCCGTGAATGGCTATTTGAGGAACGGTTTGATTTAAAATATGTAAATACTAAAAATAACTTTGCCGATCCCTTCACAAAGCCCCTTACTAAAGGTGATATGTCTAAATTTGTAAATAAAGTATTTATTAAGTAAATGTATATAGAATAAATTTAAATTTTTTTGAACGTATAATATATATTTAAAATTTTTTGAAATTGAAAAATGTTTTTTAGAGGGATATGTATGCATTTTCTTGGTGGATTTTTCCTACGTTTTCCATTGTGTAGTGATGTATAGTTTAGTTTAACTTTTGTATGAGAGAAATTCGTAGCGCTACGTGTAATTGGTTATGTGTATGTTATATAAATGTTTCATATATTTGTGAATATCATCGTTTTCTTATTTTGACAATGGGGAATGGGGGGAAAAAAAGGTTTCCTTGAGATGCTGTGCATATTTGCTCTATATTAATATCTTGTTCTTTCTTTTAGTAGATATGTATAGAATATTGATAGTGCTACTTTTTTTGATTGTGAGTTGGACTTGTGGACTCTTGATCTTATGATTTACGAGATTGACAAACCTTGTAGCTTTGTGTGAAGTATATTCTGTAGAAGACATATGTGAATCTCTCAAGTCACTAAATATTCAAGGAATTTTTTTTTTTTTTTTTTTTTTTTTTTTTTTTTTTTTTTTTTTATTTCTTTTCTAATAAAGTTTATATTGTAATTGCTGACGTTTGTGTTTGTCGAATCAACACGGTGGGGGGCCTTGTTGTAAAATTTATACCCTTTCCGTGTTGATTCTCAAATTTAAATTTAAATTCATTTACTACTTAAATATAATTTAAATTCACGTTATAACCTTTAAAGTTTAAGTTATTAATTAAATGAATTATAGCGTTTAGTGCTATTTTCTCTTTTGATGCTGCCATTTGAGTTAAAGATATATTAAAATTAAAAAGCTTAATGATAATTACTTTTAGTTAAAAATTATATTCCTTATTGATATATTTATGTTTAAGTCTTTTGAAATAACTTTAATTACTTACCTCATATTTAAAAGCATATTTTATTAAAATTAACTTAAAGAAAAATATGTTTAAATCCTTTTACGGATTGTTCTTTTCGCTATTTAGCGAGGAGATGTAATATTTTTTCAACTGCAGAGTCTCTTTGCTAAGCCCATAGATGGCGGCTGACTCGCAGCGTCGTGTTGCTATAGTTATGGGAGGCGTTCCTATTCTACAGCATCTAGTAGATGTTACTTTGAATCCGTTTCGTGACTATAAAAAGGAGGTAGGAAATATGTAATCAGTCTCTTAAGCTCTGAAGCCCTTAATCTTTTAAGCTTTTATGTTTTTTCAGTTTAGCTCAAAGTCATGAGCTGGCATTTCGATATAATTATAAACTGTTTAGTTTTATTATGATTGTAAATTACGTTTTTGTGACTTGTTCGTTTAGTGAAAAGTAGCTTTCTATTTGAACTCAGTATGGCAGTATTTTTAAGGGTATTTAACCTTTCGTCAGCAACCTTTATAAAATTGTTTCAGCTGATTTAATGTTATTCATCATTTTGTTTCAACTTTAATAAACTGTTTTAATTGAACTTTCGTCTTCAATGAATGCCACATATATTTATCTTCTTTATAGCTTTTTAGAGCTGAGCAACTATCATTTCACTGCACTGCTAACTCTGCTAACTTGATATATGTGGAAATTGTTTTTTTCACAATAGGTATACGTGCGCTGCGCGCAAATATTCCTTCTCAAATCAAATTTTTATTCTTAAGAAAAGAAAAGAAAAAAAATCATTTCTCATGGGGTACAAAGTCGGCCCGGGTCCCCACTGCCTTCGGCAGCGCAGTCCCGTGCGCGCTGCGCGCGCACAAGTTAAAGGATACACGCGCTGCACGCCCGCATTCCTTCCCTGACACTTCGTGCCCCCTAAAAAAAAATCATTTCTGATCGGGTAAAAAATCACACCGGGTCCCCACTGCCTTCGGCAGCGCAGACCCATGCGCGATGCGCGCGCACGTGTGAAGGTATACGCACGCTGCGCGCACGTATTCCTTCTCAAATCAAATTTTTATTCTTAAGAAAAGAAAATTAAAAAAATTATTTCTCATCGGTTAAAAAGTCGGACCGGGTCCCCTTTGCCTTCGGCAGCGTAGTCCCGTGCGCGCTTCGCGCGCACAAGTTAGGGGTTACGCGCGCAGTGCACGCCTATTTCTTCCCCATCCTTTCAGCCCCTTCTAATTAACCTACGTATACCAATTTTGAACGGTCTTACTCAATTAGCTGAGATGCAAAAGAACACCTAATCAGGACGCCTCAAAACGTGTAAATCTGCTGAAAACTTTCGATAATATAAAAGAACTGTAAAATATCTTTCGAATGATGTATTAAAAATAATTTAATCATGATTAGAAATTGAAATATTGAATTTTGAAAATATTACAGAGCCATCTGGCGGTAGAAATTTCTGTATTCCACTGTTCGATCTCAAATCAACAAAGCTTTCTAATGATATATGACTTATAAAATTATTTTAATTAGTAGTTGAGATACAAAAGAAAACTGATTCAGGAGACCTCAAAACGTGTAAATCTGGTGAAATCTTGAATTCCATTTTCGATAATGTAAAAGTACTTTAAAATGTGTATCGAATGACGCATTAAAAAAAATTTAATCATGATTAGTAATAGAAATATTGTAATTTAAAAATATTACAGCGCCACCTGGCGGTAGAAATTTCTGTAATTTACTGTTCGATTCCAACTCAACAAAGCTTTCGAATTATGTATTACTTATAAAATTTTTTTAATTAGTAACTGAGACAAAAGAGAAACCCATTCAGGACACCTCAAAACGTTTAAATCAGGAGAAATGTCGAAATATCGAATTTCTGTAATCTACTATTCAGTTCCAAATTAACAAAGATTTCAAATGATGTATTACTTATGAAATTATTTTAATTAGCAGCTGAGATACAAAAGAAAACCCATTCAGGACACCTCAAAACGTGTAAATCAGGTGAAATCTCTAATACCACTTTCGACACTTTAATTAGTAGCTGATATACAAAAGAAAACCCATTCAGGAGACCTCAAAACGTGTAAATAAGCTGAAATCGCGAATTCCACTATTGCGACGCAAAAGAAAACCTAATCAGGAGACCTCAAAACGTGTAAATCGGGTGAAATCTCGAATTCCCCTTTCGATAATGTAACCATACTTTAAAATGTGTATCGAATGACATATTAAAAAAAAAAAAAAAAAAAAAAAAAAAAATTAAACATAATTAGAATTTTAAATATTGAAATTTTAAATTATTACAGCGCCATGACACCTCAAAACGTGTAAGTCAGGTGAAATTTCGAATTCCATTATCTACGGTAGTCGGTTAATGGAAGTAAATAGGAAAAGAAATATTTTTACCTTGAGTGTATTTGTGTCGTTTTGAAACTGGCATCCTCTTTCGACAGATAATATGTCAGGCGTGTAAAGATAAAATTTAATTTGCAATTAAAATGTAAATCTTTTGTTTATTGACCAAAATCGATGAAATTTGAACTGCAAGTTTGTTTTGTGGTGTTAAGATTGTATACTAATTGAAATGTGCGAATTTTGAAAAATTGAAGAAAATAGAAAATTGCAGTTTTTAATCGCAGTATAAAATCACGTGACCTAATTAAACACCAGATGTTTTTTCTTTCCGTTCAAGATCGTCTGCCAAGTTAAAATGCTTGTGTTTTGTTGCCACCATTTTTTTAGTTTAGTTAATTAAAAAAAATCTAATTGTCCGATCGATAAGCCGTTTAAACCATCGGATTGAGAAAAAAAAGCCCTTTCCAATGGTATCTTATCCAATGGTATCCAATGGTATCTTATCTGTTTGTAACAATACGACTGATATTTCTAATTTATTTTTCACTTTTCCCGTAAAAATGTCGCTTTTTAAGCATTTAATCATGAATTCTGGGTCATTTTTCGGTAGACATGGGTGGACATTTTAATTAATATCTCCGCTAATTAGTGTCGCATCGCTTAGCGAATTATCGCGATGTCGAGATGAAGAAATTCTGCGTCTGTCGATACCGGTTTCGAGGCGATGCGACCATTAGCGCCGGAGCTTTAGCGGTCACAAGGCATTTCTCACAGACAGACAGACAGACAGAAAGACAGATGCGCACAGATTTTAATAATATAAGGAGACTAGCGAGCTTCGCCCGCTAGCGGGTCAGTATTTTCAAATGAATCACTAAAATTAATGTATCACTAACAGTAACTTTTAGTGTTAAGAAAAGAAATTAAAAAAAAAAAAAAAAATCATTTCTGATTGGGTAAAAAGTCGGCCCGGGTCCCCACTGCCTTCGGCAGCGCTGCACCGTGTGCGCTGCATGCGCGTATTCCTTCCCTGACCCTCCGTGCCCCCCCCCCTAAAAAAAAAATAATAATTTCTGATCGGGTAAAAACTCACACCGGGTCCCCACTGCCTTCGGCAGCGCAGACCCATGCGCGCTGCGCGCGCACGTGTGAGGGCATACATGCGCTGCGCGCACATATTCCTTCTCAAATCAAATTTTTATTCTTAAGAAAAGAAAAGAAAAAAATCATTTTTCATCGGGTACAAAGTCGGACCGGGTCCTCACTGCAGCGCAGTCCCGTGCGCGCTAAGGAATACACGCGCTGCGCGCGCGTATTCCTTCACCGACCCTTCGTGCCCCCCAAAAAAAACATTTCTGGTCGGGTTAAAACTCACACCGTGTTCCCACTGCTTTCGGCAGCTCAGACCCATAAGCGCTTCGCACGCACGTGTAAAGGTATACGCGCGCTACGCGCACATATTCCTTCTGAAATCAAATTTTTATTCTTAAGAAAAGAAAATGAAAAAAAAAAAAATCATTTCTCATCGGTTAAAATGTCGGACCGGGTCTCCACTGCCTTCGGCAGCGCTGTCCCGTGCGCGAGGTGCACGCCTATATTTTCCCTACCCTTTCAGCCCTTCCTAATTAACCTACATATACCAATTTTGAACGGTCTAACTGAATTAGCTGAGATGCAAAAGAAAACCTAATCAGGACACCTCAAAACGTGCAAATCTGGTTAAAACTTTCGATAATATAAAAGTACTTTAAAATATCTTTCGAATGATGTACTAAAAATAATTTAATCATAGTTAGAATTTGAAATACGCGTATTATAATAACATTTAATTTGCAATTAAATTGTACATTTTTTATTTATTCTCGAAACCCGATGATATTTAAACTGCAATTTCGTCTTGTGATGTTAAAAGTTTGTAGCAAGTTTGAAATAATTTTGAAGAAAATTGAAGCATTTTGAAATTTGCAATTTTTATTTCCAGTACAAAATCAGTAAAGCAGGAAGTAAAATCTATTTATTCTTTCGCCCGGCGCCATGGTAACCGAAATACGTCTATTGCGAAATTAATAGAACTGTTGTGATTTGTTGCCACCTTTTTTTTCATACTTTAGTTAATTTAAAAAAATCTAATTGCCCTATCGATAAGCTATTTAAACCGTCGGATTCAGAAAAATCGGACCTTTCATTTGATATCTTATTTGTAACGGTACGACTGATATTTCTAATTTATTTTCCACTTTTTCCGTAAAAATGTCGCTTTTTAAGCATTTAATCATGAATTCTGGGTCATTTTTCGGTAGATATGGGTCGACGTTTTAATTAATATCTCCGCTATTTAGGGTCGCATCGCTTAGCGAATTATCGCGATGTCGAGATGAAGAAATTCTGCGTCTGTCGACACCGGTTTCGAAGCGCTGCGACCATGAGCGCCGGAGCTTTAGCGGTCACAAGGCATTTCTCACAGACAGACAGACAGACAGACAGATGCGCACAGATTTTAATAATATAAGGAGACTAGCGAGCTTCGCCCGCTAGCGGGTCAGTATTTTCAAATGAATCACTAAAATTAATGAATCACTAACAGTAACTTTTAGTGTTAAGAAAAGAAATTAAAAAAAAAAAAAAAAAAAAAAATCATTTTTGATTGGGTAAAAAGTCGGTCCGGGTCCAAATAAAATTTGATTTCTCAAATCAAATTTTTATTCTTAAGAAAATAAAATTTAAAAAATCATTTCTCATCAGGTACAAAGTCGGACTGGGTCCTCACTGTCTACGGCAGCGCAGTCCCGTGCGCGCTGCGCGCGTTTAAGTTAAGGAATACACGCACTGCGCGCGCGTATTCCTTCCCTGACCCTTCGTGCCCCCTAAAAAAATCATTTCTGATCGTGTAAAAACTCACACCGTGTCCCCACTGCCTTCGGCTGCGCAGACCCATGCGCGCTGCGCGCGCACGTGTGAAGGTATACGAGCGCTACGCGCACATATTCCTTCTCAAGTCCAATTTTTTTCTTAAGAAAAAAAATTGAAAAAAAAATCATTTTTCATCGGTTAAAAAGTCGGAACTGGTCCCCACTGCCTTCGGCAGCGCTGTCCCGTGAGCGCGGTGCACGCCTATATCTTCCCCACCCTTTCAGCCCTTCCTAATTAACCTACATATATCAATTTTGAACGGTCAAACTGAATTAGCTGAGATGCAAAAAAAAACCTAATCAGGTCACCTCAAAACGTGTAAATCTGGTGAAAACTTTCGATAATATAAAAAAAACTTTAAAATATCTTTCGAATGATGTATTAAAAATAATTTAATCATAATTAGAAATTGAACTATTGAAATTTGAAAATAATACAGCGCCATCTGGCGGTAGAAATTTCTGTAATCTACTGTTCGATTCCAAATCCACAAAGCTATCAAATGATGTATTACTTATGAAATTATTTTAATTAGTAGCTGAGATACAAAAGAAAACCGATTCAGGAGACCTCAAAACGTGTAAATGAAGCGAAATCTTGAATCCCACTTTCGATAATATAAAAGTACTTTAAAATATCTTTCGAAAGATGTATTAAAAATAATTTAATCATAGTTAGAATTTGAAATACGCGTATGAGAATAAAATTTAATTTGCAATTAAATTGTACATTTTTTATTTATTTTGCAAACCCGGTGAAATTTTAACTGCTACTTCGTCTTGTGATGTTAAAAGTGTGTAGCAAGTTTGAAATAATTTTGAATAAAATTGAAGCATTTTGAAATTTGCAATTTTTATTTCCAGTACAAAATGAGTAAAGCAGGAAGTAAAATCTATTTATTCTTTCGCCCGGCGCCATGGTAACCGAAATACGTCTATTGCGAAATTAATAAAACTCTTGTGATTTGTTGCCACCTTTTTTTTCATACTTTAGTTAATTTTAAAAAATGTAATTGTCCTATCGATAAGCTGTTTAAACCATCGGATTCAGAAAAATCGGATCTTTCATTTGATACCTTATTTGTAACGATACGACTGATATTTCTAATTTATTTTCCACTTTTTCCGTAAAAATGTCGCTTTTTAAGCATTTAATCATGAATTCTGGGTCATTTTTCGGTAGACAAGGGTGGACGTTTTAATAATTATCTCCGCTAATTAGGGTCGCATTGCTTAGAGAATTATCGCGATGTCGAGATGAAGAAATTCTGCGTCTGTTGACACCGGTTTCGAAGCGATGCGACCATTAGCGCCGGAGCTTTAGCGGTCACAAGGCATTTCTCACAGACAGACAGACAGACAGAAAGACAGACAGACAGACAGACAGACAGATGCGCACAGATTTTAATAATATAAGGAGATTACCAATGAAGTTTGGTTAAAGTGAATAATTTTTGAGAATTCATCACACATTGTCCCGTTATTATCAATAGTTACCAAAGAGGTTTGTTTAATGTAATAACGTTCAACGCGTTTAGCTAGAGATTTTCATTATTATTAAAGGTAAGACTAATTGGTCACATTGAACAAACTTCCTTGGTAGTTATGAATAATAACCTGTTAATGTGATTAAAATCCATCATTGAATCACATTTACCAAACTCCTTTGGTAATTATTAATAACAACCTTTTAAATTTATTTAATATTATAAAAGTATTTTCGCTTAAAATAAAATAATAATAATACTTAAGAACTTAATAAAATAAATAATTGTAGTGCTGCTTATATTTAAAATAATATAATTGTTAAAAATAAATAAAGTCAAATAAATTAATTAACTTTTTAGTTTAAAATACTCTTATAACGATACTATTATAAACTTATATATATTTTTTTTAAGTTAAAATTTCTATAATCTAATAAAAATATAATAATTAAGATATGCTTTAGTTTAAAATACTATGATAAACTTACAACTTTTCAGTAGAAATTATTATTATAAAATCATAAAATTAACATAATATTAAATTAAATTGATATACAAATTGAGATTAATTTTTTTTAAGAATTAAAATTTGTTCAAATTATTATACTAAAGTTATAAAATTAATATGAAATAAAATTAAATGGATAAACAAATTGATATGAAACTTTTTTTAAGATATAAATATCTTGTATAGGTAATGTTTAAAAAGTATTTATTTTAATGCGTGTGTGTAATTTTAATAATTAATTTGTTTCATATTTTTCTTCATCTATTTCACCAATATTAAACAGAAATTTTATTTTTTCTACAGTGTTGTTTTCATTTTACTTTATTTACATATTATTATTTTTGTTGTTATCGTAATTATTCTGTTCCGAATAAAATATCTGAATGGAAAAAAAAAAAAAAAAACTTTTTATGTTATCTAGACATTGATAGATAAAAAATCCTTCGTGCGGAAATTAAAAAGAAATAGAGAGAAAACCCTAGAATCTTTATAACTACTATTTTATGCATATGCATACATTATCAACTAGTACCACGCAACTGTATTATGCTCCGAAACTTTTGAATGAGATCCTCTTTTAAAATTGTAACTGATCCCTGGCGTTCACGAATTTACAATAGAGTTATTTTGTCCCCTCCTAAAACGCATAAGTAAATTAGGGACCACATGTTGGTCCTGAATTTAACTATAGAATTGCTCTATTCTCCTCAATCCTAAATTTACTTTATAAATGCAAAATTTTCTGTCCATCCATGATTAAATGTTCATTTTTTTTACATGTTAGGTGTAATAATTTTAAAGATAAAATCAAATTAGGATTTTAACTAATCTATAATATTAAAACACAAAGCATTTTCTGTAAGACCAAAATCGTACGATCTGGGCATGCGCGAGAAAATTTTGAACCAATTCGGAATGGGAATATTCCTTTCTCTTTATGCACGCAACACGAATACCGATGATAAAGATCGAGCAGACGACATTAATATTTCATATGTCTATTCTATGGCAGACGCCTAATTAAAGCTCAATCATAAAAATAATTCACACGATTCACATTGATTCATACTTTCCAAGGAAATATATTAAAAACAAAGCGATTTGCGAATACTTATCGGTTACATTTATCTATGATCGGTGTACATTTTCGTCGAAAATTTATTTATACAAGATGTGGCGCCATCTATCGCCATGTAAATACATTATACTTCTTAAAAGAAAAAATAAAAATAAAAATAAAAAATCTTTTAAAATTAGTAAATTGTCAGAGTTTATTGTTCTTTAAAAGTTAACTTTTATCAGTTGAAAACTTTGTTTAGAAAAGATGGTGATAGGTATTTAAAATCAAAGTTTTTTTTTTTTTTTACTCTAATTATTATAATCTCTTTCTCTGATACTTCATACCATATTGCAATAAAAATAATTTAAAAAGAATAACATTAAAATATTGATATTTTATACGAGTAAAAATTTACATAGTATAATTTATTTTTAAAAATTTAATGAGCAAACTAATTTACTAAAGTATTAAATTCATTCATATTTTTTTATTTATTTTTAACAGTATACTTTTGTTGAAATATACTATTTTGATAGAATAAAGTGTTAATAATACTATTCCAGTAAAAACAAATTTTAACTTTATTCCGATTTGTAGTTTATTTTTTGAATACAATGAATTAATATTTTGGATTATACCAAAGTGGTTTTACAAATATGGGAAGGAAAAGTCAGAATCTAAACTATTATTTTACACTTAAAATGCACTTATTATTGTCTTGGCAAATTAGAATTAATGATATATTTTACACGTGAATGAAATGTTTGTCTTTCATGTATGTCTTTTATTAAAACACTGTGACATGTTATCGTTGATAGTAAGTTAATATAATTATAATCTGGTAGTAAATATTTGTATTCATTCATTTTGCGTGAAAAGCAACGAATAAATTTCACATTAAACATAAAACGAGTGCAGTTCTACAGATTATTAGTCGATTTGGTGTGACAGGAAGAAATTCTATTGTGGGATTAATTTACACGCGTGATGATTTGGTAAGTTTTATCACAAATATTGATACCATCTCATTAAGGAATATTGATTCTTTCGATAATTTATATAAATTCTGCCTTTCTTTTAATTACTCCTAACATTCTTTTGGTTATATTTAGAGTAAAATTAGGAAAACCTTGGGATTTTATTTTTATTATATGGAGTATACTTAAATTTTGTATATTGAAATTTCATGAAATTTATCCCTCCTCCCTCCAACCAAAAGATAATTGGTTAAAGCAGGTGTTTTAAACCGGTTAAGAGCAATGCGAAGTATTAAAGCAATGGTGTTTTAAACTTTATGCCGTGAGTAGATTTTAGTTGCACATCATCCGTCAAATTTTGACAGGTATTAACTAGTAATTTTTATAGAAGAAAACACTGTGCGGACTATTCTTTCTTTTAAAAGCAATTCAAAAATAATTTTGATATTTATGAGTAACTTTTCTAGAAATTGTGATGAATAAAAACAGAATAAAATGTTTTAAAAAGAAAAAGGGGAAAAAAATCAAAGCAATTTTTTTATTTATTTTATTTTATTTTTTACAAAGTTTTTTAAATGTGAGTAATTTCAGAAGTGTAAGCAGCTGTAATTATTTTTATTTCATTTCAAAAACTCTTTCTTTCAGCGATAGATTTTTATACTTAAAATTCTTTTGCACTTAATAGTAGTACAGTATTGCAAAATTATCAAAAATTTGGCCAAGATTCAAATTTAGCCATTAATGGAATCCAAAAATTTCTTTTGCAACTTTTGTACAATTCTATAAGGAAAGTGTTACAAATAGATTTAGAAAAGAAGTTATTTTTTTTTTATTATTAAGGAATTACGATTTTTCCAAATGATTGCTCGTTTTAACAAAAATATGATAGAAAATACTCTTCCAATTTTTGTAAATCTATTTGCTAAATAAAAAAGGTTTAATAATCTTAAAGGTGTATGAATATATACGTATATGTCAGAAATGGAATCTGGAAGTTACTTTTATAATTTTTGTATACTTCTACATGAAAATTGTCATAAAATGATTCGGAAAAAAAAAAAAAAAATTCCTCTTGCAATTAATGTTTATGTTTCTTTCAAATGACTATTTATTTGTAATAAAAGTATAATAAGAAATTATCTTTCATTTTTTAAAAAGTATATATTCTAAATTAAATATGGCAATCAGCTTAAAGATATGCGAATTATATGTATATGACAATTATAAAATATGAAAATTTCTTTCGCAAATATAACAAAAATGCCATGAAATGAATGACATTGTGAAAGAGTTAGCATTTTACAATTTTCAAAATGACTGTCCGTTTATAACAAAACTGTAAAAATAAATATTCTTTCATTTTGCTATTTTTACTTTCCGAACATACATATGTAAAGAAAGTATTGTAATCATGTCAAAAATCCGTCTTTGAGATTTTGGTGTTTCTATACGTTTTGAGTTCCCCTGAGTTCATTTTTACTATTTTTACGATGATATGTGTGTATGTGAGTGAACACGATAGCGCCTTAACGCTTTGTTAAAATGAGCTAAAATTTGGTACGTATATAATAGGCCACCACAGCACGAATCCTATTGATTTGGGAAAAACTGGGACTTATAGTTTTTTTACAGGGACACAGACAATAATTCTTTATCATTATGACCTACCAAATTTTTTAAAACGCGGTAGCGTTTAAACGCCTTAATCGCCTTTGCTGAAAATTTATACACATGCTATAAGTCATAGTTGCACGAACTGTATAAATTTTGGTGAATCTAGCTTTTATAGTTTTTTTTTTTTTTTTTTACAGGGACACAAAGAAAAATTCTTTATCGTTATGGTCTATGGGCCGAAATTATTTAAAGCGCGATAGCGTCTAAACGTCTGAATCATCTGAACTGAAAATTTATACACATGTTATGAGTCATTGTGTCACAAACTGTGTAGATTTTGATAAATGTAGCACTTATAGTTTTTTTACAGGCACACAAAGAAAAATCTTTATCCTTATGGTTTATGGACCGAAATTATTTAAAGTGGAATAGCGTCTAAACACCTTATTCGTCTGAGCTGAAAATTCATATACATGTTATAAATCACTGTTTCACAAACTGTATAGATTTTAGTGAATCTAGCACTTAAATATTTTTACAGAGACACAGCGAAAAATTCTTTATCATTGTGATCTATGGGCTCAAATTATTTGAAGTGCAATAGAGTAAAATTAAACAATGGAGAAAAATACTCAAACCCCCTATTATAATTTTCACTTTTATTTATTTAATGCTTTGTTTTACTTTAATTTATTTATACAACCGTTAATTACTTAAAGTTCGAAAAGTCGAGTGGAACCACTCCAGATTTTTTAAAAATATCTTCTAAATAAAAGGGTTATTCAGCTCTATAAATGTTATATGCACACTCACCTACATAACAGATTAAAAAGAAGCCTAAATAATGATAAAATAAATTTTCTTAAAAAATCTTGTTTTCTATTAGTTTAAATTTATTTATTCTAATCTCTCTTATTTATTTATTGCAATTTTCTAACTAATTATTAACTACCGTAAAAAGGGCCAAAAATCTGGTGTTAAAGAAATTAATAAACAAACATCAGTGAAAAATACAAGCATCAGTAAAAAACACAATCTGGAGGGATTGGAGGGTGATCTGCAAGATCGGTATATTTGCTGATGATATTGTTCTGTGGGATTCAAACTCAGATATGAAATTGCTTGAATCAAATGTTAACTTGGCACTTTCAAGGGTCCAGGATTTTGCTGCAGAACATAAACTAACTTTTAATGTTTCCAAATCAGTAACAAGCTTTTTCACCACTAATAAACATTCATATAACTACCACCCCCAGATATTTCTGAGAGGTGTCCCTCTCTCTTATGAAAAGCACCCTAGATATCTAGGCTTAGTATTGGACCCAGAATATGCTTGTAACAAACATATTGAGGCCTTGGTGGCCAAAAGTAGAAAGCGACTCATTATCCTCAAATATATTTCTGGCCGTGACTGGGGTGCTGATGCGACTACCCTTAGGACAACGTACATCTCTTTTGTGAGACCTGTTTTAGAGTATGGAGTTTAGTACAGATTTATTCGAGCGCATCAGCTACCAATCTTCAGAAACTTGATCCTGTTCAGCAGTAGGCAGGACGCATTATTGCTGGTTTACGTCACTCCTGCCTTAGCGAAATACTGTTATTTGAGGCTGACCTTTTGCCACTAAATATGAGAAGAGAACTTAGTCTTATGAAATATTTTAGTAAATTACTTAGTTATGGGGATCAACATAGAACTGCTAATTATCTTTTACACTGGACTAATAATCAGAAACTAAAAAGAGATAGCCCTTTTTCATGTGCAATCTCTCTAAAAGCAGTCTATCAAGATGTCGAGCTACACTTTCTTAAGTCTTGTGTTGATCCCTTGCGAGGGATGCCAAGAGTATTCTTCCAACTGGATTTGTTATCAAGCACAAATAAATCTTCGGACACTTCTGAATTGCTACGTCAACTGGCTCTTGAGGTAATTAATACCATCCCAGAAGATGGCATCTAAGTATATAAGGATGGTAGCAGGGATGATCGGGATTGTACTGAAAGTGGAGTTTTCATTAAGAGTCCTGATAATGTCATCAACATTTAGCTGAGAAACCCAGATTCTTGTTCTGTTTTCCGGTCGGAGCTTCTAGCTATAGAGGCAGGACTAAACGCAATTGATGAGGACTCGGGGTTTTCGAGGCTTAGCCCCATTTGGATCCTAACTGACAGCAGGAGCTCTATCCAGTATTTGAGTGAATGCCCCTGAGTAGGCGATAGAGCTGGAACGGCAATCTTGGAGCAACTTTGTAGATTTTCTGAGAAGCGAGACATTTACTTGCAATGGATTCCGTCCCATATGGACATATATGGGAATGAGGTCGCTGACTCCCTCTCAAAGCTCGGCACAACTGGGCTTTTACCGGAAAAACTGGTACTTACCTTCTCGGAAATTCCTTCCATTAGAAAGAGAAGTGTGCGGCTCGTCTGGAAAACCCATCCAGTTCATAACTGGTACTCTAGGGATCAGCCGGGTTGCGCTCTGTCCTTCAGGTTGTGTTAGAGGTGATCAGACTGTGTTCACCAGATTTATAAGTGGTCACCTTAAGTGCATGAAATTCGAGCAGCACTGATAAGTCTATCATATTTGCAATAAATGTTCCTCTAGTACAGCTAGTCCAGCCCACCTGCTCAGTTGTGTGGATTTTTCAAGGGATGATTTCCTGCACGATCCGATCTTGTTCTTCGATTTTCTCAGGGTGAATGGACTCATGAACCTGGTCTAGCTCCGCTAGACCGGTGGGATGAGAAACAACAACAACAACAAAGATATTACGTTGCAAAGTTTCACAATGCGATATCATTCAATTGGTTTTGATGAAGGTCGGCCATTTATTTTTAGTAAAAACTGATGAATTGTTAAGATACTGTATAGATTTATACTTTTTTTAAAAAGAGCTCTAAAAACTGTTCATTTTTTGTAAGGACACTTATATACATCAAGATATTAGATTTAAAGATATTACGTTGCAAAGTTTCACAACGCGATATCATTCAATTGCTTTTGATGAAGATCGGCCCCCTTTTTTTAGTAAAAACTGATGAGTTTTTTTTTTTTTTTTTTTAAGATATTGCACAAATGTCATACTTTTTTAAAAGAGCTCTAAAAACTGTTCATTTTTTGTGAGAACATGAAGTTATTAGATTTAAAGATACTACGTTGCAAAGTTTTACAACGCGATATCATTCGATTGCTTTTATCTTAAAATAAGAGTCTAATATTAAACAAAAAACAGTCTAATATTAAAGAATAATGAATAGCTTTTTAAAAATTATCAGTTTTGAAGTTCTAAGAGCTGCAATTTTTAAATTACAGCTTACTTATTTTTCATATATAATCCATTAAATTTGTAAACAATTGTTGATTCATTCTTGAGAATCATTCACATAAGACCACAGAGCATTGTAGCGAAACGAGTGCAAAACGGAAGAAATATTTTATTTTATTTTATTTGTAATATGTTACTTTGACTTTTTGACCTTAAAAGGAATTTTTAATTATGTTACAAAGCCCAAAATGTGATATAAAAAATAAATAGTGATTCATTTCTTTTGAAAATTCATTTAAATTTAGTGACCAGCAAGCGAGCGTAGCCTGCTAGTAAATAAGTAAATAAATAAAAAAAAATTGAATTTTTTGACAGAGTTGTATGCAAAAACAATACAGTTTTCGGTACATTTTACCCTAGGTATATCCTTGTAAAATTAGTTGTAATAATAATAATAATAATAATAATAATAATAAAATCCTTCATTTAAACAAATAGTCAAATAATCAATTCTATTTTGAAGAAGTGGGCAAAATTTCAATAAGATCGATGCATTAGATTTTGAGAAATCGTATCCACCTCTTCTCTGGAGGGTCTCCGGAAACCAAGACTCAGCGGCTTAATTTAACAAATTTTTTAATAAAAATTTTATAAAATATTCGTTAAATGTTGTTCTTTTATATGCTCAAATTTGTGAATAAGCAATTTTATTTATTTATTATCAAAAATAGAGAAAATATGCTCTTTTTTTTTTTTTTTTTTTTTTTTTTAAAGCCTTCAAAACCCATATGTAACCCCTTAATTCATGGGATTTAGTTAAAGTTATGAAATTTTCACATTATAGTCCAGTCAATAAATACATTTTACCTTGCAAAAGGTGGGGTAGAAGATTTTATTTTTTTAATTTGTACATATTAGTACTAATATGCAAAAAACAAGTTATCCAACATGGGCGGCCCCGGGAGAATTTTTGTCGGCTGAAAAACCTCGAAAATTTACTAGTTTTTTGGCTTTTTTCAGAATATCTCAAAAATGGCTGAATTTAACAATATTTTTCTATTGTAATGTTTAAAGAGGATTAAATTTCCTACAATTTCCTTCATTACACCTTTTTTGTAGTACTAATAGCAAGCGCGTAACAGCTTCTTGAAAATAAACAGATTTCCCAACTTCGTAAAAAAAGCGCATTTCTCCTTATAAATAATCTACAGTAATTATTAGAATTAGAAGCTTTATTTACAGAAAGCTTAACAACTTTTAAAGGTTTTGCTGTGATATCTGTCATCCTTGGGATTTTTGGATTTGGTGATCAAAAACGTAATACGGAAATATACACGTCAGATGTATTTTTTTACAATATATATTGTAAGAAATACTGTTTTATATTCTTGATTGTCCTCTTAACATATGCCTTGTTAAAGTAATCGTGATTTTTGAAAGGGATTAAATATGTTCGCCAGATAAATTGTCGATCATTTCTTTTTTTTTCACTAAGGACGACAGATAACAAATCTGCTCCCTTTTAATTTTTCCTTCTCCTTTTGACTAACTCTCTATCTGCCCTCCGGCCACGCACTGACAATTCTGACCTTACAACAGTAGTCATCATCAGACTCCAATAACTGCCAATGTATAGCATTCTATCACTGGAACACATAAAACACACACAAAGACATACAAAGAAAAATAAATAAAATAAAAGATATCTGTATATAAATGTAAATGAATAAATATTAGGGGGCTAGTAAGCAAAAACTCAATGCATTGATACATAAATATTTTAATTCTACTATTTATTAAATTATAAAACGTTAATGATATTTAAATATAATACATAATGTTGTAATAAACGTTAATTACTGCTATATTAATGATAATAACAAGACACAATCTTAATTTTAAATGAACTTCATAAATAGGCAAACTTATTTGAAGTACAATAGCAAATAATTACAAAAGTAAATTGTAGAAATTTAACTTTATATGCAAATTATAGGGAGATTCATTTAGCCTTGAAACAAATAAAGAAACGTACATTAATGTATAATATACATGTTTATTTTCTTCGTGGTTATTTTGAAAGCCCGGGTTCTTAAATTTCAGTAGTCATCAGAGGTAGAAGGAAGGTGTGTCGTCCTCAAATTGTTCCTCTCCGTCTTGCAGTAATTATAAAAGCTCTTAGAATAGCTTATCATCTTCTTCAGCCTCGTCAAATGATGAAATTATTTCGACATTTTCCTGTTGAGGATCAGAGTCCTTGTTACTATACCAGTTTCACTGAGTATTTTATAGCCAACATTTTGGAAGCAAACTGCTTTCTTGTTGGCAGTTTCGGCTATTAAAACATCTTCACCATATTTTTTGCAAAAGCGCGATGTAACCGTTCTGATGCCAGGACGAAAATCACCCTCTATTTTATTCATCAAATACTTTATGAGACTGGCACTCCTCCGAGTCGTTTTCAGGGTAGGAGTAAATTGATTCCATTGCCTCATCAGTGTTACTTGCACGGTAATATCCTCGTTTCATATCACTTTTAGGCCTCCAATGCAGTTTTAGATGACAAAACCTGTGATACCCAGCATTTATAGCAACTAAACCTTTTACATTTCCGATGCATTCAAGTACTTTTTTTCTTCTCTCATCCCTACGATTTTCGATACCATTTACAAGTGTTTCTTTCATACCAGTTTCATAGCATGGTGGATAAAATTTCTTTCATGCTCCGGAAGTCGTTCCTGTTTTTCAAAGAAATCTTCAAGTATCCCCTCTCCACACGAGAAACACTGATCTTTAAAACTGAAACCTTCAGTTCTTGATGGAAGATATGGAGCCGCACAGTTTGGACCAGCTCTATCACCAGTTGTATGACGCCGTACATATGCTGCAATCATTCGCCCATTGATGTATCGTTTGTGACAGGCATTGTGAATTCTTACTTGTTGTAGGTTCATCAAAAAAACACCGATGTTCTTCATTTGCACGTTTTGCATTGCACTTTTGCAGATTTTTTGTATACCTTTCTCCTTCAGAATCTTTATTTCACCTTTATTCCAACTGATTTCGTAAATAAACCAAATAATCCTGTTATTGTAATAGAAAACGCTCATGGGTTGAAAAAGTATGTTCACACATTTGAACTGAACTGAATAATATAGGTAGATGCTCAGCCGAGGCAGCGTACTACAAGATGGGAAGAGACGGGAGGAAAGGGAGAGCTTTTTTTGTGTGGGGGGGAAGGGGGGGCAGTTTTATTTTTTTTTTACCTCCTTTGCTACGAAGCAGGTATCATTTCCTAAGGTCAGACAGATGAATATGTCCTTTCTTTTTTTTCCGTTTTCTAATAAACGTTCATGCACCGACTCATTCTTTGAGTTGTATTTTATTAGCTTGAGAAAAAATGCCGACTTTCAAGAGGCTGTAACGCGCTTGCTATTAGTACTACAAAAAAGTTGTAATGAAGAAAATTGTAGGAAATTTAATCTTCTTTAAACTTTATAACAGAAAAATATTGCTAAATTCAGCCATTTCTGAGATATTTCAAAAAAAGCCAAAAAAGTAGTAAATTTTCGAGGTTTTTCAGCCGACAAAAATTCTCCCGGGGTCGACCATGTTGGATAAATCGTTTTTTTCATATTGACGCTAATATGTACAAATTAAAAAAGAAAAATCTTCTACCCCACCTTTTGCTAGGTAAGCCCTTTTTTACGTACCTATTGACTGGACTAATTAACCTCCCTACAAATATTCATATTCTGAAACATCAGAAATGCTGATTTCTAACACCTGTTTAAATTTGGAAGTGCATTATATTCACAGAAACCTTCATTGCTTTTGCTTTTAATAGACATGAAATATTATAGTTTTAGTTTACATGCATTTTAGGCCCCTTCCGTTAAATTTGAAGGCTTTGATCCAATGCCCGGTGTACCCGTGTCCTGTATTACAATAAATTGCTTTTGATGTGTAGCGTTGTAGATTTTTCATAAACAGAAAAGCTACAAAAATATATTATTTTTAACACTGAAAATTTACATTGAACAATTTGCATTTATTTCTATTTCTGTTATGTTGTGAGAGCAGTATAAATATATTAAAACTAGTCATAGTAACCTAGTAACTAAATTTTATGGAAATCTGCTCTTGTTATAAGCAAAAAACTTGTAATATATATATATATATATATGCCTAAATAATTGCGCCATCCCCGCACCAAAATATACAAATATTGTACATAGTATGTGCAATAATCTATTAAAGTTGCAAGTCATTTGAGGCTGTTTATGATGCAGGGTGATCAAAAGTATTTTCGCTCTTCTTCAATTTGTGGTTAATCCCCTAATTACACTCTGGACTAAATCGACAGTGGAAACAATGAGTTTTTATATGTTCTTTGTGTGTGTGAAGTTCCAAGCCATTTCGTCTAGTATTTTTTTAGAAAGTCGAAACATGTCAAAATTTTAATAATTTGATCACACACTGTAGTTAAGGAAATTAAGAGTGCAGACACACAAATCGAAATCATTAACCTTTTCAACTTTGTTAAAAAAGTGTTAAAGAAAAACTTTCTTTTTAATTTTTGAAGAAAATTGAAATTTTTTTCATGTGATCTCACACAGCGTTTTGATTGACGCGTTTTTCTTTGAATCGTCTCCCTTCACATAGAAATTTGACCATCCATCCCTCTTCAATATCCTCACATCTCTCTTAAAATTTTTAATAACATATGCCAACCGAAAGAGAAAATTTTATATCAATCTATTATTTGGGTTTTCATTCATTTAAAAGTTGTTTTAATATTTTATTTTTTACTAAAAACAAAAAATATAGCTACGTATTTGCTTGTATAAAAGTAATTCAAAAATAAATTTGATATTTATGTGCAACTTTCTCGGAAGACGTGATCAATAAAGATAGGGTAGAATGTAAAAAAAAAAGTAAGTAAAAGGGAAAATCAAAGGAAATTTTTATTTTATTTTGAAATGAAGTTTTTCAATCGGAAGAAATGCAGAAACCTTACTATAAAATGTAAGCAGCTGTAACTTTTTTTTTTTTTTTTTTCCCCAAGAACCTTTTTCTAACAGCAGTAAATTTCTGTGGGGGAATTCTTTTGCAGTTACATGCAGTATTGTAAAATTATTAAACAGTTGGACGAGATTCAAATGTAGCCGGTAATGGAATCGGGAAATTTATTCTATAACTTTTGTATAATTCTATAGTAAACATGTCACAAAATTACTTAGAAAAGAAGTTATTTTTTTACGATTAAGGAATTATGTTTTCCTAAATAATTATTCCTTTATAACGAAACTATAATAAAAAATACTCTTGCATTTTATCACCATTTTTTTTTTTTTTTTTTTTTTTTTTTTTTTTTTACTTTCTTCTACTATATGCAATAGAACAAAGTATTGGATTTGTAAAACTTTTTGTCTTCTGTTTTACGATGGATTTAAACGTTTTATGAGGCCAGAACACAATTTGTTCATTTTTAGAAAATGTATGTTTATGTATATGACAAAAATTTTGTGGCAGCTGTAATTCAAAAACTAATGTACAGAATTTCATACAAATTTATATGTATAGTCGCGCCTTAAGAGGACTTGACACTACAGAAGTTTTCATATAAAAGCTTTTATTTACATTTAATATTTATAAATGGAACTATAATAGGTTTGTTCAATATAAAATGTATATTCAGGCAACAAATTCTTATGGTTTTTTATCTATTTTTTTACATAACTGAAATACTTTTTTTGGATGTCTAATAGAACCTACTCAAAAGGCTTAAAAATGGATTTTGCAATATCTTTAGAAAGAAAGATGTTAAAAATAAAAATATAACAAAAAGCCTGTATTTACTTTTATTTTATTATTTATTTATTTATTTATTTATTGTTTTTATTTTATCTTATTTTATTTTATTTATTCATTTTTGCAATTTTTTTTACATAGGCATGCATTTTTTAATTTTTTTCCCCAAAAAAACTAATTGATAAATTTCAAAATCCATTTCTAATTCTTTTAAATAGGTTTTATTAAACATGAAAAAAAAAAAAATATTAAGTCTTTTCTTAAATATATTTAGAAGTTTAGTTTTAGCATTTTAAAGATCATGCATTTAAAAAAAAAAAAAAAAAAAAAAAAATGAGTAAGCACAATTTGAAAATTTCAAATCTGCAAAAATTGTATCCTTAAACATTATTGCCTGAACGCATATTTTATTGAACAAATCCAACATAGTTTAATTTGTAAGTGTTAAATGGAGACATAAACTTTTATATGAAACCTTCAGTGGTGTCGAGTCCCCTTAAGGAATTACATGGGTTTCGAAGAAAGGAAAAAAAAAAGCCAATTTCTCTCTCTTTATATATATATGTTAAATTCAGTTCTATATTTTAGTGTGCTGTTATTGTTTTAGTTCTATTAATTGCTAAATTTTAAGATTAAATTTTATTACGATATCTATTATTTATATTTGCATTTAAATTCCATCTGCTGATTATGCGCATTTAATTTAAATGTATTTTGTAATATAAACAGTTTTTTTTTTTTTCATTTATTTCAAAATCTTGTTTATGTTTTCATGTATATATTATTATATATATACATATGTTTGCCAATTTGGCGTATCATAAATATTTTAAAAGTTTACATGCACTTTGATTACAGCTGCAATGGCGCTTTTTCTGATGTGTATTATTTCAATTGTTAATTATATACCTTGTTTGGCTGTTTGTGGATCTATGCATTTAATGGCTCTTTGATGTGGAACTGTTTTTTCTTAGTTCAAAATTGGGATTATCCTTTTGTAGTTTATAATCTATATCGCAACTTTTTGTGTAATTCTTTCCTCTATGTTAAATTCAGTTCTATATTTTAGTATGCTGTTATTGTTTTAGTTCTATTAATTGCTAAATTTTAAGATTAAATTTTATTATGATATCTATTATTTATATATATATATATATATATATATATATATATATATATATATAATTGTGCTCAAAATTTTAAACACAGAAAAGTGAAACATTTAAACAATACTTTACAAAAAAATTTCGTAAATTCAGCCTTTGGAAGCTGGTTTGCGGAAACCCATCATAAAAACGATGGACAGGATAACCCATGATAGCTTTATCTAAAATTTAAAAAAAAAAAAAAAAAAAAAAAAAAATCTGTTTGTAGATAAGTAAGGTAAAGCTAGTTGAAATTGCGCACATAGGGGATCGGCGGAAAGAAGTATCCGCTGAGACTCCAGGTAGTTGTATAACATCAGCAGTGGTGTGCTGACATGAATGTGCATATTGATTGCTTCAAGCGTCTCAGATAAAACTTGGTTATTTTGTTTAATTTTCGAAAATGTTTGCTTGAATTTTTCATAACCCCGTCTAGGAATTTCTATAGAATGGTAGTATTACAATATACTTTTTAAACTAAACGATTTCTCATGCACTAGTTTTAGTTTAGGGTAGGCTGGTCTAAGAGTACGCACTTAAGGCTCAAACTGTTCTAAAATAAAAATATATATAATTCTAGATAATCAGCATAACTTTTATTTTCTTCTTAATTAACACATCTTACATAAAATAACAAAACGTAACAAAAATATACCATATCTATGAAAAAATTAAAAAATAACAAAAGTAGGAATTGCGTACTCTTACAAGTGCTGTTGGATAAGAGTACGCAGGGAAAATGATCTGAAAATTCGTACCTACGTTACTTGCAGTGGTCACAGATAAAGTTTACTTCACCTTCATAGCCTGTATAAGCTTGATGCCACCACTCTTCGTATTTAGAGCATCCTATTCAGTCTTCGTCTGGGGGCTCTAACTATACTTCACCACATAGTGGACATTTCCATATTTTCTTTTTGGGTGTCCTCTTTAGAACTTGAAACAGTTTTTTTTTTTTTTTTTGCCCCTTTAGTAGTTGGTATTGGAATTATTTTTAGTTTTTTGTTTCGATCTATCTAATAAGGATGACTATTAATTTTACTGTAATAACCACGTAAATCATGAGAAAGGACATCTAAAATGGGTTTATGTAACAGTTTTCAAGAAAATCGTTAGAGCCGTTTTTGAGACACCGATTTTTACCAAAACTGGGCATATTCAGTTGTTGACCGGAAAACAACAATTACATACAAAAAGTTTTTTAAAAGAGGGTTAATATTGCAAGTTTGAAAAAAAAAAATAAACACATACAGCCGTTTTGAAAGGAATCCACTCGCAGTACCTGAAATCCAGCTATTTATACAGAACGCCTATCAATTTTCAATCAACTATATCATTCGAAAAGACATCTAATAGAGTGTTTATGTAGCATGTTTGAAGAAAATCGTTAGACCCGTTTTTGAGATACGGACTTACTGCCCCACTTCCGGTTTCGAATGTCCCATTTCCGATTTTCCAATTTTCACCAAAATTTGGAAAATTCGTCTGTACACCAGTTCTGTCTTAATTCTGAAGTTTCGTAGCTCTATCTTTATTAGTTTCGGAGATATGATAGCCAGAAGATTCCCCACACACATACATACACTCACACACACTGACCAATTGCCAAAAACCATTTTTTTTTTTTTTTTTTTTTTTTTTTTTTTTTTGGACTCAGGAGACCTTAAAACATGTAAATCAGGTGAAATCTCGATATCGAATTTTTGGACCGAATACAATAAAAACCTTCAAGGATCTTCTATGCTGAAGCCAAAGTAATTTTAAGAAATGAATACAGTAACAGATGCTAGGGAATGAAATACAGTTACTGCATGCCTTTATATGGAAGCTTGTCTTGTTAAACTAAATTCTGTTTACAAAGAATGTAAGAATTTTACTTTTTTTATTTTATATTTTGTTTTTCTTTCTATCGAGTAATTTGTTGAAACAAACCAAAACTTAAATTCATCAATTTGGAGAAGTAATTTTACGGTGTCAAAATTGGACGAGAGCCTGCGATTACATTACTGCCTGTGGGCAGTAATTACTAGAAGAGCAATTTGAACTGGGTTATTCCTTAATTTTAGTATTCAACGTAATAGCTAACTTTATGCGCTTTGGAGCTAAATTTCCTTTATATATATATATATATGATGGTTATAAAATAAGCAGTCGCTATACATGGGTACCCAAAATATAACGATGCATTATGGTCTATAAGCAATTATCGTGTGTCATCGAAGTTATTTTTAAATCTCTGTTGAAGTGCCTTGCTTAAATATGTCGATACAAAACAATTGCTCTGGATTTTTGCTATTTTTAGTGTTTGCTTACAAAATTTTTATTGAGCATTATTCGACATGAATACCTTTAGTAAAAAATTTCCTTCAAAAATATTTATTATCAAACATTCTACTCACCATCCACCCCCCCCCCCCCCCACCTTTCTTTCGTTCTTTTTCTTTTTTCTTTTTCCCTTCTATATACATAAGAAGGTATTGGATTCGGCAAAATTTTGCGACTTCCAGTTTTCGATTGATTTACGCGTTTTGAGATGTTCTGAACATAATTTGATAATTTTTAGAAAATGTCTGACTGTCGGTCTATGTGTATCACAAATTTTGAGCATATTATTTTTAACGAATGATTGTGAAATTCATAAGAATTATTGTTAATAGTAACAGTAAACTAGAAAAAAAAATGTGTGCGTGTATGTAATATGTAGGAACATCGCTACCCCCGGGAAGAAGCACTCCCACGAGAGGTGTAAAATTTCCATGTGGGTATATTTCAAAATAATTCGTCAATATCTTTAAAACGAAAGGTTGAACCTGTGATAATTTAAGACTAATTTGTCGATTTTCGGTCATTTTTAATAACAAAAAAAAAGGGGGGGGGCACAAAACAGACTTTCTTTGAATATTTAGTGTTATGCTTTCTAATATGAAAATCGTCTGCATTTATCATGGAAAATAATTTCATAAATAATTTGTACTGCGTGATTTTGCATTAGAAAATATAGAAGAAAGTATTGGGTTGGCTACAACATTCTAGTCTTAAAATGGATAAAGATATTAAAGAATAAAAGTTACAGAATATCAGTGAAACATATTTTGTTACAGTAATGAAACAAAAAAAAAAAAAAAAAATTAGTTGTTTTCTCAGAGAATTATTAAGGCAAGTCATAGATGTAGGTGCACGCAGGATTTTCTAAATCGTGACCAGAAAAGAAACGTGGTCATATTCGACCTACACGATTTTAATAAAAGAAAATTTTGGCAAATTAGTCGAAAAAGTGCTAAGGCAAATTGAATAAAGTTTTTATGGCTGTACTTTGGACTTTCTTAACCGCTGCTTAAAAATATTCTTGCAGAATGAATAAAATGTAATTTGAAAAATCAGAATTCATAATCAAAATATCTGGGCTGTGGTACACCAAAGAAAATTATATTTTTGTAAGTATTATTATATTTTTCATGTTTGTAAGCATGTATATTTATTTCATTTATTTATTTTTAACGCCAAACGAGATTAAAAAGAAGGGAAAAAATCCTATAATTTTAAGATTTCTAAATTTCAATATACAGGGTATCTCCTAAGTCTGTATACATTTTAAAAATTCATAACTATTGAAGGAATTGATAGAATGGATAATATTCCTGTGACGTCACCGTAGGTAAAATCGCCGAACACGTGGCCGATATTTTGTAAACAAATTAGATTCAAGATGCCATTTTATTGTTACGCATAACATTTTCCTAAATATTTCTGCAGTGAAACTTAATAATATTGTTCAAACAAGAACAAAAGTGATATGTAAACAACTATATCGAATGATAAAGTTAAGACTATTCCATATCGTAAAATTGCAGAACATTTTGTGTGTACACACACATATATACATATATATAATGAATAAAAGATTAATAAGAACATTTTATACAAACACACATATATATAGACATCAAAGCTTAAATAATTAGAATTTCAATCACTTTAATAAAGGAATTTATTAAATGGAACATCCATTTAAATATGTTAACATCGCCGCAGTTCACACGTTAACTTTTAATATTACGTATGTTGATTAATATTAAAGTATATTACTAAAACTGGATTAAAAACAAAACAAAGTTATCACTATATCACTCTTACTTCAATTTCATATAATCTGTAACTCTTAGAAATAACATTGCAAGATAAAAATTTGCAAGCCACAATGCTTCGCTATGGTAGAGTTGAGAATTATTTACCGAAAACAGCTGATTTTTTATAGTCTCGAACCCAAAGCGGGAATATGGTCCATTAAACGCGGTTTGCGAAAAAAATCATTCTAGTGATTTTTTTTTTTTTTCGTAAAGAAAAAATTATATTTAAGCTATTTGTCGGTAGAGGGAGCTGTGCGTGACCTGATCACACATTTTCATGAAAATCTGTACTTATTCACATGCAACTGTTTACAAGCAAGTAAATCCTATTCTATGTGGTAATTCGCATTCGCATCTGTCCGTCGTCATCACAAATTACAGTTTGCAAATGAGTTATAACACTGCTAACTGTAGCTTCAGTCGGCCACTCTTACCTGAGGGAAAACATCTTCACCAATAACACTTTACTCACCAAGTCAGCATCGCAATTAAAACTTCATGTATGCACAAGTAAGAGGCAAAATAAGAAATAAACTGTTCTAATCGCAAGATTGTGTAATTTATAGGACTTTCATTTGCATATTTTTCTTTCACATCCGTGCGAAAAATTTAACTATTTGTCTAATTATCGTTGACAAAAAATTTAACTATATTTTTTTCTTTAAAAAAAAAAAAAAAAAAAAAAAACACGAGAATGATTTTTTCGCAAACCGCGTTCAATTCTATCAATTCATTCAATAGTTATGAATTTTTAAAATGTTTACAGACTTATGGGACACTTGTACTTTATTTAAACATAAGTTTTAACAAATGCATTAAATTCATTATTATTATTATTATTTATTATTATTATTATTATTATTATTTTTTTACTATATTGTATTTGGTCCAAATATTCAATATCGAGATTTCACCTGATTTACACGTTTTAAGGTCCCCTGAGTCCAAAAGAGTGGTTTTTGGCAATTGGCCAGTGTGTGTGTGTGTGTGTGTGTGTGTGTGGAATCTTCTGGTAAATAAAATAGCCACGTGTATTATTATTGTCCTTTCTCCGCCATTACATCATGGAAAATCGATTGCATAATATATGATGACTAGCAGGCAACGCCCGCTTCGCTGGTCCCTATTTTTAAATGAATCACTATAATGAATTCTCAAAATTGCATTAATTTTTATCACATGAAAAAAAAAGAGAAAAAAAATCTGAGTAGGAAAAATGTCGCACCGGGTTCTCACTGAACTTCGGAAAAAATTCCCAAAATGCTCTAACTCTTATTTCTATTATTTTCCCACTTCGCCCCCCCCCCTCCTGTCTATCCTAATAATTTTACAAATTTGAAATATCCGCAATCGATTTGTAAGTATCAAAAACCTCTATGCACCAGTTTTGAACGATATATCTCTATTTTTATTTTTTTACCACTCTACTCCCCCCCCCCTTCCCGCCCTCCCAATAATTTTAAAAATTCGAAAATATCCGCAATCGAATTGTAGGTATTGGAAACCTCTATGTACCAATTTTGAATGATCTAACTCTATTTTCTTTTTTTTTGCCCCTCTGCCCCCCCTTCCCGGCCCTCCTAATAACTTTATACTTTCAAAAAAATCCCCATTCGACTTGCAGGCCTCTAAAACCTATCTGTACCGATTTTGAACGGCCTAACTGTATTTCTATTTGTTTTTTACCATAGCCCCCCCCTTACCGCCTCCCCTTCCCGCCCCACCTAATAATTTTAAAAATTCGAAAGTATCTGCAATCGATTTGTAAGTATCGAAAACATCTATATACCAATTTTGAGCGATCTAACTCTATTTTTATTTTTTTGCCCCCCTCCTCCCCCTCCCCTCCCCCTTTCCCGGCCCTCCTAATAACTTTACACTTTCGAAAATATCCCCATTCGACTTGCAGGCATCTAAAACCTAACTGTACCAATTTTGAACGGCCTAACTGTATTTCTATTTGTTTTTTACCATAGCCCCCCCCCCTTCCCCCCCCCCTTCCCCCCCCCTTCCCGCCTCCCTTCCCGCCCCACCTAATAATTTTAAAAATTCGAAAGTATCCGCAATCGATTTGTAAGTATCGAAAACATCTATATACCAGTTTTGAACGATCTAACTCTATTTTTATTTTTTTGCCCCCCTCCCCCCCTCTCCCCTCCCCCTTTCCCGGCCCTCCTAATAACTTTACACTTTCGAAAATATCCCCATTCGACTTGCAGACATCTAAAACCTAACTGTACCAATTTTGAATGGCCTAACTGTATTTCTATTTGTTTTTGCCCCATAGCCCCCCTTGCCCCCCCCCCTTCCCGCACCTCCTAATAATTTTATAAATTCGAAAATATCCGAAATCGATTTGCAGGTATCGAAAACCTCTATATACCAATTTTGAACGATCTAACTCTCTTTTTATTTTTTGCCCCCTCCCCTCTCCCCCCCCTGCTGCCCCACCTCGGGGCTGAATTTCTAAAATTCCAGAAATCGGTTTTTAGATATTTGCATTAGCTATATTTTAGAGCAAAAATTTCACGCATATCTATTTTTTTGTTTGAGATATATAGGATTATGCGAAATCACGTTTTTACGCATGTGAAATCACGTTTTGCCCCCCCCCCCGCCCCCCTTGGGGACCGAATTTTGAAAATTCCAGAAATTGGTTTTTAGACATTTGTGTTAGCTATATTTTAAAGCAAAAATTTTACGGATATCTTTTTTTTTTTGTTTGAGATATGAAGGATTTTGTGAAATCACGTTTTTCCCCCCCTCCCCCCCTTGGGGGGCGAATTTTGTAAAATCGCTTCTTAGTGGATGCCTACGTCATGGAAAGAACATTGTCACAAAATTTCATGCTTCTAGGTCCAGGGGTTTGGTCTGGGCGTTGATAGATCACCCCCTCACTCAGGAAGTCTTCTTTTATATATATAGATATGCAGTGGTGTGATGATTTCACCTTAGCCCACCAGAGGGCGAGCATTTCATTACAATCGCAGATAGATTACAATATCTAGTATAGATATGATAATACATAGATATGATACATTCATATTAAAAATTTAGGCTTAAAAAAAAAATTACTATTATCATAATTTACTTTTTGTTACACTGGTTAGATAAAATATCTATATAATATTTCTCTAACGTGGTCCAGTTGCGATTACATTTTGTTGAAACGATACGATAGTGACATATTTAATAAAATATGCGAGGATAAAAAATAATATTTATCGACAATATTATTTAAGCACGTGGACTTGGTTGAATGGTATAATCAGAAAAATAACGACATTTGTTTAATGATACCTTTTTATAGGAAAATGTATTTTAAAAGTTGCAACTTTACAACCTTTGCATTTTAAAGCTAGCAATACTTTAAATATATGAATTACAGAATATGAATTATTCTCAAGCATTGACTAAAAAACACAATAATAAAAAGTATAATAAAAATAGGTACTTTTTTTTTTAAAACAAAAATTATGTTAAAATAAATAAATAAGTAAAAAAAAAAATCGCCAACATGGCAACAAAAATCGCCATGGGGGCCTTATACAAAAACTATAGTGCCTGCGCAAGTATAAAAATTGGATTGTCAAACATGAATTTTATTTTGAAATCTTTCTTTGAATGGTTTTGTTTTCACTATCGCACAATATTATGCTGGTTCTAATAATAATTTGACTTCTGGTGAATTACAATTCAAACTGGGTGGGGAAATTGGTAGATTTACAAGTTTCAAGTTTTAAATGTAAATAAGAAGAAAATAAATAAAGTGCGCAAATTTCGCATGGGTTTGTTCGTACAAAATAACTTTTTTTAACTTTACGTACCAAATTAATTTAAATAAGTTTAACTTAAAAAAAAAAATGTATAATTACAATTTTTTAACCATGTATCTTTTGCTAATTTATTCAAACTTTAAACGAAATTTTAATTGAAAATTATAAAGAATTAACATTTTTAAGCTTCTATGAGTTTAAATAATAATCAACGATTAGGAGAGGGAGTAAAACAGGTCTTTGTACTAGCGAAAATGCACAAAAACAAATTTATTTGTATGAGCATACGCTTTGTTATTGAAAGATGCTTCATTAGAAGATTTAATGTCAATAGAAGAAAGTATTGTATTCGTAGAAATTTTCGACTTCCGGTTTTCGACAGATTTACACGTTTTGAGAGATCTAGAACACGATTTTACCATTTTTTGAAAATATCTGTCTGTCTGTCTGCGTGCGTGTGTGTGAGACGAAGATTTTGTGGCAACTGTATCTCCGAAGCTAATACTCAGAATTGTATGCAAATTTATATGTAGATGCACCTTGACCTAAAGTAGTGCCTATCAACTTTTAGTGTCAACCGCTTAACAGGTGGCGCTGCTATACAGCGATATCTGCAATTTAAGGGGCGGCTATATCTCAGGCTCTATTGCGTATAATCAAACAAAACTTGATATGTAAGAATGTCATGATGAGATGTGATGTTGATTCAATTTGAATGCTTATCGGCCGACAGATGGCGCTGCTATACAGCGATTGCCGGAATTTAAGGTAAGGCTATATCTCAGAAACTACTGCACAGAATCACATATAAATTTAGATGTAGATGCACCTTGACCTAAGTTAGTGCCTGTCAACTTTTGGTGCCAACCGCTCAACAGGTGGCGCTTTTATACAGCGATTTCTGCAATTTAAGGAAAAGCTATATCTCAGGTTCTATTGCGTATAATCAAACAAAGCTTGTCATGTGAGAAGGCCATTATGAGACATTATGCTGATTCAACTTGGATGCTTATAGGCCAATAGATGGCGCTGCTATACTGGAAAATTCCTCGATAACGGGAAGGCTGTATCTCAACTTGAATGGCATATAACTGTACGAAACTTGATATGTGAGGTAACCATTTTAAAAACGCATTTTTTAATATGTTATTTATAGACAATAAAACTGTCTTTCTTTGGATATTTAATGTTATTTTTCTCTAAAATGCAAATCGCTTGCATTCATCATGTTAGATAATTTTAATAAATAATGGTTTTAATAAATTATTTGCCCTGAGTGAATTTGTATAGGAAAATATAGAAGAAAGTCTTGTGGTGGCCACAACATACTAGTTTTCCCTGTATTGTTTATACAGCATCCAAACAACATTGTACGTGTTAATTTACAAAGACATTTTCTACAATTTAAAAAAATATATATATATATATATATTTTTTTTTTTTTTTTTCAAGTTGTAAAATTTTTTAACGCTAAATATAAGTAAAAATAAATATTTGCAACTTGCAAAATACAGAAGTTTTTTTTCAATTACCAATTAAATAACACTTATTAAAAAAAAATAAAAATAAAGCCCTTTTCTTAATGCTCTAAAAAGAACAAAATAACTTTTTCAGCTCAGTACTGCCGATCTGAATACTTGCATTTTACTACTATTCCAATAAAATTGCACCTCAAACAAAGAGAAGGGCAGCTCAAACCATTTTATACTAAAATTTCCAATCTGGCCAATTTCAGCTCATCTATACTAATACAGCTACGCCCGCTTCGCTGGTCTCTATATTTAAATGATTTTTCAATAGAATTGATTACTAATTTTTTCTTTTTTTTTCTTTTTTTTTTTTTTTTTTTTTTTTTTTAATCGCGTTATTTAAAAAAAAAAAAAAAAAAAAAAAATACCTACATTGAAATCGCCCTAAACCTTGCTTCGGGTATCTGCAGCCTACGGCGGCGGGTCTTTTTTCGCCCGCACTGCATCGGGTCCAAGTTGCCACTGCCTGCAGAAAGGTCTTTTCCGGGTACTTCAATTTGGGTATTTATCGACGACAAGTAGCTTTGTTATTATTTAGGAACTACGATTTCAAAGATAACTGTATCTTAGGATCTATTAAATATTTAAGTTTCATTATTCAGTAGCAAATTTTTCATTATTCGCTCGAAAATATATTTATTTTTTTGTCGAAAAAAAATGAACTGGAAAACTTTTCTGGTGGCAATTAAATTTAAAATTAATATTTAAATAGCTAATTTTAAAGCTATTATAAAGAAACTGTTTTCATATTTTAATTAATAATAATAAAAAAAAAAAAAAAAAAAATCGAGTTGTTCTCAAATGCTTTTTAAAATATTTTGATTACTTAAAATATTTTATCTCTTGCAAAAGTGAAACATTTATATTTTTCTTTAAAATTTACTCATTGATGAGATGTTTATATTTTTATAACCATGTCTCTTCAAGAATAAATATTTATTTTATGATTAGGGTTCCAGTTTTATTTATTTTTTTTTTTTTTCGTTCTTTCACTTAAATTTTTATTTTGTGCATTTTAGTAACTAAAAGAAAACTTAAAAAAAAAAAAACTAATCAGAATTTCTTAGAATATTGTTTAGACAATGAGATGCGTTCTTTTACAATTGACATCTTATCTATTAATTATCTGCAAGAGAAGTAACACATCTGCCACCGAGTATCGAACCCACGACCATTGCATCAACATCTTGACGCTTTACCCGACTAAGCCATTAACCGACATGAGGGTGCCCTCACATTTACTTCAAAATGTTTTTTTTTTTTTTTTTTTTTTTAGTGTGATACGGAAACACTATAGAAAAATCCAATTTCAATAAAACAAAAACTTCTAATTAAAAGAAAATTAATTAAAAATTCGAAAATCGGGCTGTGCATCAGGAGAGGTCATGAACCTCTTTGCAAATTTGTGTAGCTCTGTGATCAGCCGTTTTCCTAAAAAGCTCCAGACATACAAACACACTGACACACACACACAAACATCCTGACACACACATACAAATATCTTATTTTATTATTTATTTATAGAAGGTAACGCTATTCAGAAATATTTGTTTCGTAAGAAATTCTTAAACGATTAAAATTACTTGCATTTGGAGGGAAAGGGTGTTGCTCGCCACATAGCGTGCACTTTTTGTCTTTTTGAACCAAATATTCGAAGGTATTTTATTTTTTTGCAGATTTTTTAGTGGGATTCAGCCGATAAATTTAACTGATCTTGTATTACCTATGTAAATAGTATCACTGTAATTTTTTTCACAATATTCTGAGTATGCGCTTTAAGGAGACCTTCGTTGCTAGTCCCAAATTTACAACATTTTGTATGCATGTTTTTTTTTTTTTTTTTCCCAATATCAACATAATAATTAAAACAATATTATAAATTCTAAAACGTTTACTATTTCTAATTTTAACTGCACTACTAAAACGCTGAATGATGTACCTTTAAAAAGACATCAGTATATAGCGTCACAAAACTGAGTTTTCTTCTATGAAACAAATCGTCGTTTTATCTACAGAATCCCAAAATTACTTCAAAACAAAATTAAATCATTTTCGTAGTTGCTTAAATGCTTTACAGTAATGAAAAGTTGTATCATTGGGGATTATAAACCCATTTAATGTCATAAAATTTTAAATTGTGCTATATTTAGGCAGAGTTTAATAATTTAGTAATTTAGAGTTTAGTAAATTAAGCTCCATACATATAGTGGACCTTATATTATTAGCTTCCTAAAATATTAATTACAGAAAAATACTTTTTTTTTTTCATAATCTATAATATCGCCACATATGTCTAAAAGCCTTGAAATTTTTTTTATGTTGCTATCATAGCTTCGAGTACGAAGAGCACTTTGTAATCAAAGAACATAGAGCTGAAGAATTTGAATTAAGGAGAAAAAGAGAATATTGATTGTATTCAAAATCTCTACCGTGTTTATTTTGACACCAAACAATCGCTGCGCATTATGACAATATGTGGTGTTTTCTTAAAAAGTTCTTACTCTTGGTTTTTCTCGACACCTAGTTTTCGGCTTTTTTTTTTTTTTTTTTTTTTGTATACATTCTCCATTTTGTAAAATGTATTTTAAAACAAAATAAAAATCATATCATTCAGTTGACTGTGTATTTCTTTTTAAAAGTTATTTATGATTTACGTTAGTTTTGTTTGTCTACTCGTCTGTTCCTACTCTAACATCCATAAACATTTTTAGAATTATTTAAATCTGATGTGTTATTCAAGTTCACTATGACATGTATCCCTATCGAAGCCGGCCTGGTAGTCCGGTCGGTAGGGCGCTGCCATCTTGATCCTCAGATTCCGGGTTCGAATCCCGATGCGGGCATGGATGCTTGTGAAGTCCTATGTCTACGAAATATTGTGCACTTGTTTCTGTGAATTTCTGTAATATGGATCAATCGAGACAAAAGTCATTATAACTATAGGTCTCAAAGCTGTCAAATGTCCCTGTTGAAAATAGCATGACTGCTGTGTGTACAGGGACATGCAAAAGAATGCCAACGTATTTCGCTCTAAAAGAAGTATTTCCATAAAGGACAGTTCAATGTTTTTGTACTGTACGAAAATTTAACGTAATATAAACTAACATATTATTCATAAGCACAAAATCATGTTTTTGTTGGAATATGGAAGGGTTAGCATCAATTACTATAAGTGCATTTTCAATTATATTATGCGCTTTCGATTGAAATTTAAAAGTAATTATTTAAATACATCTGTGTCTCTCTATCCGTCTGTCTGCGCTCTAACTTCTCATAACTTATATGCGAACCGCTATTTTTTTTTTTTTTCCCCATCTTATTTATTTACTTACCGAATTCATTATATTGAACATAATACAATATTATTTATATGAAAAGAAACCTTGAAATAGTAAAGTTTCTGACACTATGCGACTATGCCTCAGGAAAATACTGAATTGAACTATACACATCTTTTCTGGTCGCTCTGTTTTTTAAAGGAGCCCGCCAAATTTTTGACACCCCATGCGAAAACTAAATAAAAATGTGAATAAAATAAAATAATAATAAAATAAAATAACTTCCAGCTGCTTTTTAAAATGTTGGTAAGAATGCAAGTAAGATCGAGAGAGAATTGAGTGGAAAGGAAAAAAAAAATGTACTTGGGAAGTGGAGGAGGCGGATGTTGGTGTTCTATTTGGAACGGGTTTGAATTGAGTCATTTCTCCATCCAGTACATAGATATAGGTCTTTGTATGGAATAAAAGCATCTGCTTTGGAGTGGAGTGAAAGGATCTATGGGGGGAAAAAAGAAGAAGAAGAAGCATAAAATAAAATAAACCTTTAATTTTTTTTTTTTTTTTTTTTTATGGTTATTTTAAAGAATTAATGTTACGTGTAAAAAAAAAGGACTATCTGAAAAAAGAGAGAGAGAGATTGAGAAAGAAAAGAGTATAAGAGCGGATGTTTGGATAAGAATTTTAAATTGATGTACAAGAATTTTCCTTTTTTTAAAAAAAAAAAAAAAAAAAAAAAAAAAGCTTTAAAATTACGATACGCTATGTGGCTCTATAGATCAACAGACTGATCAACAGATCTGATTTGTATTGTTTATTATTGAACAGTTCATTTTGGTTTAATATTATATTATGGTAGTTTGTTAGTAATTAACCACCAAAGACCACCACGTAAGACCAGAAATTGCTATTTAAACACAAAAATCTAAAAAAAAAAAAAAAAAAAAAGAATTAATGTGTGAAAGTATTTAATTTGACTGGTAGAATACATAAAGTGCTCTCTTACAATTTTTTCAGTAGCAAGAGCAACTGGTACTTTGATTCGATGATAATATGGAACAATTACAAAGTTGTCCACATAGCTTAAAGTATTAGCCAAGTGCTGTGTTCAATTTGGTCTTAAAGCATCACGCCGAACTTTATTCAAGAAATAGAAAAAATCAAATTAAACAATTTATTAAAAAAATACATAAGCATATGTGAAAGATTATACTTAACAGCCAGTTTTTTTGGGCAAAGTTCGGCGGGTTTGGTTGATTAGCACATTGGATTTTGTTCAAATTTCAAGGCTATGTATGTTCTTTATGTTAAACTATTAAACAAGTATTTTTTTTTATTTTTACGGAAAAAAAAAGCTCTTAGGGTTTGGGAGGAGGGGGTTAAAGGTGAAGATCATCTATGTTTCTTTGTGAAAAACATACTAATTTACGAAAGGTAATAGTTTTTGTGCCAGAAGTGAACCATGGTATTGGTGGTTATTAGGTTGATTTCTTTAGAAATCGACCTATTGCAATCACTTCGTTTACCTATCTATCTATAAATAAATATATATATAATGTAAATTTTGTCATCACGATAACTTCCGAAATAATACTCCAAACTGAACTAAATTTGGACAACGAACTTATCTTATAAATATCTTGGATGTGTTCATTAACCAAATTGCTCCTCCATTTTGTTTTCAAGTAGCAGCCACTTGAAAATTTCAAATCCACATTGGGAAAAGCATATTTAAGGCCGGATTTTTTTGAATTTGACTAATACATAGACCAAATAAGAGTCTCAACCAAGTTTATTAATGAACTTTATCTGCCATTTTTAACAAAGTGGCGGATATCTTAAATTAAGAGGGAGTACTTGAAATTAGGCTACCACTTGAATATTTATCATTACGATAACTTCTGAAATAATTCTCCAAAACCAAATTTGAACTGAACACCGAACTTATCTTATAAATATCTTAGATGAGTTCGTTAACCAAGTTGTTCTGCCATTTTGTTTTCAAGTGGAGGACACTTGAAAATTTCAAATCTACACTATAAAAAGAGTGTTTTGTCCATACTCCTAAGCAGAAATATAAGAAATGGAATCCAAAAGGTCAAAAAAGAATCTTAGTTGGCTATTTAAATGAAGTTGATGGTTATCGTGTATGGTTCAAATATACAAGAAAGATAGAAAGAACAAGAGATGTAGTATTTTCTCCTGGATCAGCATCAGCGTCAGCCATTGTCAGAGTTGAACCAGAATCTAATGTTGAACCACCAGATATTGGTACTTCTACACCCACTACTGAAACTGAGTTTGATTCAGATGACACTTCTGAGGATGTGAACTGTGTTCGAGAACTAAGGGATAGGAAGGACTGAAAGCACCTGTACACCTTATTGAATGTTGTATTGCAGAACAGCTAGAGCCAGAACATTACTATCAAACAATAAAATCTGAAAATGCCAATGAATAGCAAATTGCAATGGATGAAGAAATTAAATCGTTATCTGAGAGTGAAACATGGTATTTAACAGACCTACCAGAAGAAGACGAGCCATTGTAAATAAATGGGTGTATAAAGTGAAGTATCATGTCAGTGGTGAAATCGATGATTCAAAGCTGGGTTGGTGGTAAAAGGTTTTTCACGAAGGAAAGGAGTAGATTATTTTGAAACATTTAGTCCGGTGGCACGTTTTGAAAGTATCCGCACTTTGATTAGTGTTGCTGCGAATGAGGGCTTGAAGCTGACGCAGTTTGATGTGAAAACTGCCTTTTTGTATGGGACATTAGAAGAAGAAATCTACATGAAACAACCAGAAGGTTATGAGGACAACTCACGTCGAGTATGTCGATTAGTAAAAAGTCTCTATGGACTAAAACAATCACCCAGATGTTGGAATAAGCGATTCAAAGAATTTCTAGAAAAGTATGGTTTAAAGGAAAGTGATGCTGATCCATGTCCGTTTTTCAACAATGACAAACAACAGAAGTTATTATTAGCATTATATGTTGATGATGGACTTGTTGCCACGACTTCACAAATAAAGAATAATTTCCTTCCAGAATTGCAGCATGAGTTTAAAGTGACACATAAAGATGTTGAATACTACCTTGGCTTAGAAATAAAAAAGCTGAAAAATGGTGATATTGCAATCAAACAGAAAAATTATGCTTAGAAGATTTTGGAAAAGTTCAGCATGAAAGATGCCAACCCTGTTTTTACACCCATGGAAAGAGGCAATCTTTCAGGGGAAGATTCTCTAAAAGTTGATTTGGAGAAAATCCCTTACAGACAGGCTGCTGGAAGCTTGATGTACATGGCAGTTTCTACTCGCCCTGATATTGCTTTTGCTGTATCATATTGTTCACAATTTTTAGATAAAGCTGAACAGAGACAAATGGTCAATGGTTAAAAAAATTCTGAAGTACATCAAAGGAACATGTAACTTTGCATTAATATTCACATCTGGTTTTCAGCTTGGAACCTTGGAGGCATATAGTGATGCAGATTACGCTAGTGATATAACAACGAGAAAGAGTGTCTCTGGTATTCTGTTTAAATATAGTGGAACAGCCACTGGCTGGGCTAGTCGTCGGCAGCAACGTGTGTCATTGAGTACCACAGAAGCAAAATATGTAACTGCATGTGAGGCAACTAAAGAAATAGTTTGGTTGACACGTCTCTTTGATGACATTGCCCCACTAGCAACTAGTCCTACCCTGAAAGTGGATAATGCAAGTGCAGTCCGTTTGGTGAAAAATCCAAAATTTCACCAACGTGCCAAACATATTGACATCAAGTTTCATTTTGTACGTGAAAAATATTTATCTGGCAAACTCAATATTCAACATATTGATGGTAAACATCATCAACTTGCAGATATTTTTACAAAAGCGCTGTCTAAAGCACGTTTTGAACTGTTAAGAAATGCTCTTGGTATGGTAAAAATAACAGAACTGTAAGTTCAAGGGGAAGTGTTATTATTATGAACTTTCAATTGACTCTTTACTCCATGTACCTGCTCGTGTTCGCAAAGCTTTTACAGGTAACTTTTTCCTTGTGCTAATGGCAAGTTCTCTTTTCTATGAGTTTATTGATGTTGTAACATTCGTATGGCGTTTGCTTAATATCCTATGTAATTACTACAAAATTTATCGTTTACTGTAACTACGTTAATTAAAACTCAAGATCTAATCTCTGCAACTTAATTTTGTTAAAGTATTAACAGTAAGCATTTTAAATGCTATGAATTTTTTAAGATAAAATGCTTCAGATGGTGATTTTTAACGAATTTAAGTTGCTTTGTAAGTAATTATAAATCTCTAAACTAAAATGGAGGAATAAATTTTTTGTGTTGAGTAAATATAGCATCAGCGAAAGAAACTATAATTATGCCAAAATGTAAAGTAATATGCCTTTTGTTTTTAGTTTAATTTCATGTTAATGAGATTTGTCAGATGATGGTGATATCTGTGATACCCTGTACATTTTATTGCAAACTTTGTATTTTAATTTTACAAGCTCGTTGGAAAAATCTTCTGAAAAAAACATTTTTAAAAAAATGTTTTGTATTACCATTTAATCTTTATATATATATATATATATATATATATGTATGTATGTATATGTATACAGTCGGCAGCAAAAGTATCCGAGCACTAGCAATAATCCCTGTCTAAAAAAAGTTCACTTAATACAGCTTTATTAAATAAGTCCTTGTCGAGTCATGTTCTTAGTCAGTCTATGAACATGATTCGAGAAGGATTTATTTAACAAAATGGTAAGTGTACTTTTTTGATATCGGAATTATTAGCTAGTGCTCGGATACTTTTGCTTCCGACTGTATATATATATGATTAAATATTCTACAAATAGTCCCCACCTTTTTCCCTGTATTTCGGAATCAAAGCGAAATTTTTGAAAACTTTAAAAAATATATTTAATGAAACTATAAGGGATCTCTCTTGATTTTATAAGACTGAGGTATGGTGGGGTACTTTGAAATTTCAAATAATAAGATTTGTTAGTTCTTTGAAAGGTCTTCTAAAGACATTCTTTTAAAAAATATCAGATGATATTTTTAAAAAAGTTTATGAATGGAAAAAAAAAAAAACTTTTCTTAGGAAGCTCCAGCCTTCTACTTTATCTAGAGAACATCTCGGAATTTTTGGAATTTTCGAAAACTACAGAAACTTGCAAATTTAATTTGAGTGTCTAAGAACTTTCAACGACTTAACAATCTCCATCCTGTTCGAAATTGCAAAGTTTAGTATGACTTTTGGTGGATCCTGTACATATATGTAATCTTTTTGAAGAAGTTAAGATTGAATGTTTTTTTTTTTTTTTAGCATTAGAGCTACATTAATAGGAAATTAGCAACAGTCTATAATAATAAAAGAAGATGTCTGTCTGTCTGTGCATCAATACGTTCAGCCCCTACTGAACATAGAAGTACCAAATTTGACATACGGGTGCTCAGAAGTCTTCCCGAGTGCATAGTGCAAAAAGAATTTAAAAATTTTAATTAGATCCGGAGATATTAATTAAAACGTCAACCTATGTCTAAATGAAAAGCCAGCAGATCGTATTTTTAACCCTCCAGCGTGTTCCTCAAAAGAAGCACAGAGGGAAAATTTCGTGCGTTCTTGTAAAGCTATCCCTATTCAACGATTAGAGATATTGAAAATACGTCTGTACCATGAGAAAGAGTATTTATTACCGATTCTTACAATACAATTTAAATAATAATAATAATAATAATAATAATAATAATAATAATAATAATACAGATTGTTTATATTTTTAAAAAATGTTTTAAACGGGGTCCAAAATTTCTCTTTTTCTCGATCGTCTCTTTTGAAACACCCTGTACGAAAGAGTAATAGTCCCATTTTTAACAACCGGCATATTTTGAAAGGTCATTTAATCCTATTTAGAACCATGTAAACATTTGAACAAAATACGGATTAGTGATCCATATTTTTAGATTTTACAAAACATCGATTCTTTCACAAAACATTTTATAACTCAAAATCTTTTAGAGATAAGTCTTTTTTTTTTTTTTTTTTTTTTTTCATATAGACCTCGAATAAATGAATAGATCTCAAAAGATTGAGACATTATTTCAAAAACTGAATCAGTTATAAATTTTTTAATTTTACGCATTAGGCCATAGTAAAATTTGATCCTGGTCTCTGTTTGATTGGAGAAACCATCACTTAAAATTAAATGAATTCAGTCGTGGCTTTGGAATAAAAAAACATCGTACTTGAAAGACGAAAACATTTAATAAGACATTGCTAAAAACTCCACAAAATATATATAAAACATTTAGAACACAAATAAAAATATTCTACGCGAACCAACTCTAAACCTGTCAATTCTTCTTGTCCATTCCAACCCCGTTCACTTCTTCCTTGGTCGTTGCCACTTCTCTCCTGTCTAATACCATTTCATTACGTCATGGAACTTTACTCGTCCCTCCTTTTTGAGCTCATACGTCACAGGAGTGACTATGATGCTACCAAACTTAGAAAACTGTTGCATGATATAGAGAGATTCTACATAAATGTTCACATTGATAATGCTGAACATTTTTTTTTTATATATGAGTTTTTCATATAGAAAGAGCACCAACAGATAGCATTAAGAGTTTCTAAGAAAATGTTCATGTATGTACCACAAAAATTCTTTTTAGAAAAAGTTTATAAAATAAATGTTCATATATGTAAATCCTAAAAGTTTATATCAAGAGTTTATAAAAAAAATGCATATATCATAAAATCTTTAGGAAGAGCTTCTGCATATGCCCAAAGAGAAAAAAAAAATTAAATGCATAGTATATTCAGCAATAAACAACAACAGCAACACACACAAATAATATATCTAACATTAAATATCTTACAAACAACCCTTATAAGATGCACATGAATTATATAGTATATCACGAGGTAAATTAAATTTGAATAATTAGATACAACTGAAATCCTATTAAAATATTTTAAGGAAGTCTAGATAAAGAATCGGCATTGCCATGATTTTTCCCCTTCCTATACATAATTTTTAGATTATATCTTTGCAAAGCTAAAGCCCAGCGTGCTAACTTTGCACCGTGTGGCATTGTTTGGGTCAGAAAAGTCAGAGGATTGTGATCGGAAATTACTTCGACTTCTGCACCGAAGAGCCAAGTATCAAACTTTCGTAGAGCAGTCAGCACACTGTAAGCCTCTCGTTCGATCGTTGACCATTTGACTTGGCACGGAGACAGTTTTTTTTACTAAAAAAAGCAATCGGATGTTCTTTGCCAGAATCGTCCGACTGAGATAAACATGCTCCTATAGCTTTGCTCGAAGCATCAGTGTACAATTTGAATGTCTTTGCTATATTAGGCGTATATAGAGATGGCATATTCATTAAATGGTGTTTCAAATTTTGAAAAGCTGTTTCTTGGGCATCAGACCAGGGAATTTCATTAGGTACGCTTTTCGTTGTTAATTAAGTCAAGGGAAGAATTTCTGAAGCAAAATTTGGAATGTATTCCTGGTAATAATTAGCCAAACCAATTACACTACGAAGTTCTTTTTTGGTGATAGGCCTGCAAATTTTTCTTATAGCTTCGGTTTTTTCGGGATCGGGTGTATGTCTTCCTGATCCAATAATATGGCCCAAAAATTTCACTTCATTCTTTCCGAAATCGCATTTCTGTAAATTAACTGTAAGACCAACTTCTTGGAATGTTTTGAGAACTGCTTTCAAATGTGTTATATGTTCACTCCAAGTGGTAGAGTACTGCAACTTCGTCGATATAGGAACGACCATAATCTTTATGACACTCTAAAACTTTGTCTATAGATTTTTGAAATGTACTACCAGCGTTCTTCATACCAAATGGCATGACATTCCATTGGAAATGCCCTGAGTGGGTAGTAAAAGCAGTATAATGTTTGCTGTCTTCTTTCATAGGTATTTGCCAGTACCCTTTCGTGAGATCTAGAACAGAAATAAACTGCGAATTACCAATCAAGTAAATAAGATCATTGGCAATCTTCATGGGGTATGCATCTGGGATGGTATAACTGTTCAATAAACGAAAATCAACACATAACCTAACAGTTCCATCCTTTTTGGCAACGCAAACTACAGGATGAGCCCATTCGCTGTTACTATGTTCTATTAGTCCAAGTGTAAGTAATTCTTGAATCTGTCGATCCACTTCCTTTTGCATAACTATCGGTATTCTATATGGACGTAGTCTTTTAGGACAGCAATCTCTAGTAACGCGGACACTGTGTCCTTCTACTTTAGCGATTCCGGGTTTAGTGCTGAAAACATTATTATATTTGCATATCACATTTTTCAAACCATTTTTCTTTTCAAAATTTAAATCTAAACTATCAATATTATCCGCTATTTCTTTAAGGGTTAAGCATCCATTTCCGAATGGTGCATAATGAATATCACCAAAATCTTTATCTTCATCAAATATTAGGCCAACATGGTCAATTCGAGCAACGTATGGTCTGAGCTTATTAAAATGCAGTTCTCTTCTGGACCCATTCTCTAATTCAACTAAGGCTGAATGTGGTCTAGTGATTTCAACAACAGTAGCTAGGCCAATCCAAGTTTTAAGTAATTTATGCGAAGATGAAGGAACTAGTATTAGTACTTTATCACCAACATTAAACTGTTTATCTCTTGCTCTCAAATTATACCGCGAAGTATATCTTTCTTGAGAATCCTGAGCATATTCTGATGCAATTTCATGTGCTTTTCTTAGTTTCTCAACTAGTTCTGATATATATTTTTCAACTGATGCGGAAGCTGAAGTGGGAATTTTCCTCTCACCAGTCCATACGTCTTTCAATAGTGACAATGGTCCAGGAGGCAAACGCCCATAAACTAACTGAAACGGAGAAACACCTGTCGTACTATGAGGAACTTCTCTGTAAGCAAAAAGTAGATATGGAAGATGCAAATCCCAGTTAGATCTATATTCCTGTATATTTTTATTTAACATATCTTTCAATGTTCGATTCCAACGTTCCACTGCACCCATACTTTCTGGATGACCTGGCGTTGCAAACCTCGGAGAAACTCCAAGAAGTTCCACAAATGCTTCACTTAATTTAGCAGTAAAATTAGTACCTTGGTCTGTACATATTACTTTGGGGAACCCTGTCTGTGTAAATATTCTCATCAGATTATTGCAAGTTGTTTTAGCATTGATGTTAGTCACGGGAATAGCTTCAGCCCATCTAGTACATAAGTCAACTGCACAAATCACATATTTATGTCCTCTTCGAGACGGGGGTTCTAAAGGTCCAATACAGGCCAAACTCCAGACTTCAAATGGAATTTCTGGCCTAACAATGGGTTGTATCGGTATACGATCCCTATAGGAAACTGTTCTGCGTAATTGGCAGGTTTTGCAACTTTCACAAAATTTTTTAACGTCTTCTTTGAGACTTGGCCAATAAAATGAATATTTTATTCTCTGCTTTGTTTTCTGTTCACCTAGATGACCAGGCAATGGTATTTCGTGTGCCATCCTAAGAACTTCTTTTCTTTTGCATGTGGGCAAAACTACTTGATCAACATTTTCTCCACATAAACATTCTGAATGGACAAGAACTCCATTACTAATTTTAAATGAATTCTTCCCATTTTCGGCATAAGACCAGGATTTCTTTAAATCTTCATCATCTAATTGTAATTTTATAAAATCTTCTTTATTTCCATTGCTTTCATCATCGGTAATCTCAGCATTAAGTTGAAGGGACGTTAAGATGTTTTTCTTTTCATCATGTTCTTCCTGATTTTCTTTTTCAATGCTCTCATTTAATTTTGCAAGTACATGATTCATACATCCATTTAATTCTACATTCTCCATTAAAACTTCATAGGCAGTTGAACAAATTAGCATATCATTCACAAGTTTCTTCGACACTGCACAAGTTACAGGTACATTCCCATCATCTATCTTTAGGTCAAAAATCTTTAGAGCAGCTACTTCTTTTTCACCGAAAGCCGAAATAATTTGGATTGTTCCATCCCCTTCTCCAAAGTCGGTATCGACCAAATCTGCACGTAAGACTGAAATTTGTGCTCCAGTATCCACTATTGCCTTCAAAACTTTTTCTCCACATTTGATATTTACGTATTTCAAATCATCAATTCCATCTTTAATCGGCATAGAGGTTGACACAGGAATTGACACCTTAGCAGTTACAACTTCGTTCGCTGTCTTTGGCTTAACGTCTTTGGCTTCTACCACATTACTTACGGCATTACGAATTGATGTTTTCTTGGAATTCTTGGGACAAACTCTAGATAAATGCCCCACAGATCCACACGTAAAACAAGTAGGTTTAAAACTTGTATTTTGATCAGTTCTTGGAGGAAATGATGTTCTAAATTTCCGAGATGGCTGTTCGTCTTTTTGTTTGTTGCTAAAGTCTTTAAAATCAGGTTTGTAATTACTAGTTGTTCTATGTTTCATATCACCCAAACCGGATCCCTTAGCATTCAATCGTACACTTTCGTACTCATCCAACTTATCAGCTAAAATACTCGGAACAAGTAACTTAGTCCAGTCATCGACGAAATGTTCTCGGGTATCACCTGGAACGCGTCTTTTTAACTGATCCGTAATCATAAGATTCTTCAATCCTTCAAAATCATTTACTGCAACTCCTTCAAGTCATTCCTCAAAGTAGCTTGTTATTTCGAAAACAAAGTCTCGCCAAGATCGAGTAGGGTTTCGCTGATGTTTCACAAATTTTAGTCTGAAATGTTCAGGGCCTAATTTAAATCGTTTTAATAATAAACCTTTGATATAATCATAATCGTCAAATTTTTCTTCTGACACCTGAGCTATTAATTGAGGGATTTCTTTTGGCATAAGAGCTAAAAGAGCTGACACCCAGTTACATTTATCTAGATTAATTCTCTTGGCTTGACGCTCAAACAAAGTCAAGAACAGACTATATCTCCATCTCTCATTTCGAATTTTGGAACGATTTTTGTTAAATCTTGTGTACTACTCTTAGCTTCAGAAATCGGTGCTACTTTAAACTTTACAGCTTCTAAACGGATTTTTTCTAACTGAAATTCATATTCGCGTTTTTGTTTTTCAATCTCTTGCTCTTGGAATTGCTTTTCAGCGTCTTGTTTCTCATGAAGCTTCCTATCTTCGATAATAATGTCGAGCTGATTCTCAGTAAACTCTTCGTCATATTCTTTATCTTTGGTAATTAATTTGCGTAAATCGCTTACAGTCATTTCATTCGTGACCTGAAGATATATAGCCAACAATTTCAAATCCTCTTTCTTTGCGCGACCCAAATATGCCATCTTATACACCTAAAATTTTCTGAACGAGAAACTTAGCAAAAATTCCTCAAGGTGGTGCTGATTAAAACACTTTGTTAAATATTAATGGAAATAAAATTATATACCATACCATATACAAAACCCATAATTTATACCTAAAGCAATTGATATCTGTATAAATTTCTTTACTTAGCTTATGAATCAAATTGACTTTAAAAATACGTGAATGATATTTTCACATATTAGAAATAATTTAAAGCACACTGTCGTGCATATTTACATTTCCTTACGCAATGAAATATAAAATAATGTTCTTTCCTTATTTATCCAATTTATTTTTTATTGAAACCAATACTTTTATTTCATATGAAATGAATAAACAAACATTTCTATCATAAGCTTACTTCAACGTTTGTAAAAAAAAAAAAAATAAACAATTAAAAAAAAAAAAATGTAATCTTTAACACTTTTTATATAATTACCATGTGTCATAAGCATAAACACAGAAAAGAAAAAAAAAAAATTTACTCTTTCTATAAAATAATGAAATGGAACAAAAAAATAAAAATAATAATAACGCAGACGATTTTCGTCAGCATTAGCTATTTCGTTCGAAAACGAACTAATTTATTATGGCTCGTTATTAAATGAAATAAACAAAACACTATTTGTGTAATTTCAGCACTTAATAACTAAATTGAATCAACTCTCATATATATTTCATATTAGGTACATTCATTAAAATATAAATATTCTAAAAAGAAAATTAGATTTTCCAATTTCATGAACAAAATACGATATTTACTCTTATTTATTTCATCACACAAAATACTTTTGACTCCGTATTTCAGAGAGCAAACAAACCAATATATATATATCAAACTGAGAGGGGGGGGGGGGAATACCAAGATCTACAGTTGTAGATATTTAACAGATAAACGACTCTATATTTTTTGAAGTAAATAATAAAAAAAAAAATCACATTGTATTAAAATTAATATTCACTGGCGTGAAATATTAAACCTTTATTCACTGCCGTAAATAAATGTAATTAATACATATACGCTGTACTAAAATTAACAATCACTGGCGTGACATTGTATGCTGTTATTTACCAGCGAAAAAAAATATGTAATGCACTTAATACATTCACACTGTATTAAAATTGACATTCACTGGCGTGAACTTTGTTCGAATATATTTGAGAACAAAAACTTAGAACTGGCGTTCTATTATGTATATAATTTTACGTTATAATACCCACAAAAAAATTTTTTAACACAGAATTAGCACTGGCGTGCTTCTTATCGAATATTTATTTTGCACTCGCGTGATTCATATCGAACACAATCAAAAAATATTAGAACTGACGTTCTATTTTCATTTTATGTTAAAAAAAAAAAAAAAAATTAAATGTACATTTAAAATATTTGGGCATATACACGAAAGCTCTTACCTTCCCCATTTTCTAGGTATCGTTTTCTTTCCTAGTAAAAGGCTGCGCCAGTAAAATTTGATCCTGGTCTCTGTTTGATTGGAGAAACCATCACTTAAAATTAAATGAATTCAGTCGTGGCTTTGGAATAAAAAAACATCGTACTTAAAGACGAAAACATTTAATAAGACATTACTAAAAACTCCACAAAACATATATAAAACATTTAGAACACAAATAAAAATATTCTACGCGAACCAACTCTAAACCTGTCAATTCTTCTCGTCCATTCGAACCCCGTTCACTTCTTCCTTGGTCGTTGCCACTTCTCTCCTGTCTAATACCATTTCATTACGTCATGGAACTTTACTGCCATAGACTAGAGTCGTGCGCGGGTCGGGTTTTACCCGATCCGAACCCGACAGATGAATTTTATATCAACCCGAAACCCGACCCGAACCCGACAAAATTTTTTTCATCAACCCGAAAACCGACCCGAAACTTTTACGACCCGCACCCGACCCAAACCCGCTGTCTTTAGACCCGAAACCCGACAACTAAATGAAAATTATTTATTCATCTAAAAATCATACAAAACTTTTTTAAATTATAAAATAAGGTAAGTTTTCCTTGTCATACAGTTGGTAAATTATTTAAAAAAGAATTAATGTAATTACTAATTATTTAATTTAAAAATTAAAAAAAGATCAATAATAATTTTTAACCATTTATGTGAGTTGTGAACTTAAGAGTAAACTAGTATGTTTTGGCCACCACAAGACGTTCTTCTATGCTTTCCTATATTTTACTAAGTGCAAATAATTTATCAAAAATATTATTTTTTAAGATTATCTAACAGGATGAATGCAAACGATTTTCATCTTAGAGACAACTAACACAAAATATCCAAATTAAGACAGTTTTATTGCCTATAAATAGCATCTTAAAAAGTACGTTTTTATAATGGTTATCTCACATATCAGGTTTCGTAGAGTTATATGCCATAGAATTTGAGATATAGCCTTTCCATTATCGAGGGATATTGCAGTATAGCAGCTCCATCTATTGGCCGATTAGCATCCAGATTGATTCAACATAATGTCTCATTATGGCTTTCACACATATCAAGTTTTGTTTGATTATACACAATAGAACCTGAGATATAGCCTTAAATTGCAAATATCGCTGTATAGCAGCGCCACCTGTTGAGCGGTTGACACCTACAGTTGAGTCACTAAATTAGGTCAAGGTGCATCTTTATATAAATTTATATGCAATTTTATGCAGTAGTTCCTGAGATATAGCTTTCCCGTAACTGCCGAAATCGCTGTGCAGCAACGCCACCTGTTGGCCTATAAGAATTCAAATTGAATCATCATAATGTCTCATAATAACTTTTTTACATATCAAGCTTTGTTTGATTATACTCAATAGAACCTGAGATATAGTCACCTCTTAAATCTCGGAAGTTGATGTATGGCATCGCCACCTGTTGATCAGTTGACAAAAATTGGTAGGCAGTAATGTAGGTCAAGGTGCCTCTACATATAAATTCATATATAATTCTGAACAGTAGTTCCGGAGATTCAGTCGCCACAAACTTTTTGTCACACACACACGGACAGACAGACATTTTCTATAAATGTTAAAATCGTGTTCTAGACCTCTCAAAACGTGTAAATCCGTCAAAAACTGGAAGTCGAAAATTTTTATGAATCTAATACTTTCTTTTATTGAATATAGAAGAAAGTAAAAAATGCACCTCAATTTAAATGTTCGTAATTTATTATTTAATACTTATAGTCTGGAAAAAAAATAAAGATATATTATTCTTTATTGCTTTTGTCCGATGTAGATGTTTACTTTACTAGAATAATTTGTATAGCATGTATGTGATTCGCAGTTAAACATCTGCTTTTAAGGATCGCTGATCACTTTAAATTCGCATAATCAGTAACTTGGCTTCTTCTAGAGTCAGTTTTACTTCGTGCATTATTTATTTGTTCTAGAGAAGACGATAAAGAATATAATCTGTCTTAATGGTATTCGTTTCCTTCATGTGTTTATTTTACATTACTTTTTTAATTAAATCACGACAAGTATTCCCTGTATATTTGCTGTATATACAAATGTAAATAGAAGAAAATTCAAGATTTCGTTAACATAAAAGCGAGGATTAAAATTCATTGCAAATAAAGATATCTTAAAAAAAAAAAAAAAAGTAAATTTAGGAATAACTTAAATTTCCAAAACGTAAAAGCGAGGTTATGTTGTATTTTTTTTATATATATGTTACCGCTAAAGTGCAGAAATCAGTTAATCTGCAGATTAGCTAGGTAATCTGCACATTAACTAGGGTAATCCGTTAAAGTGAAGAAAATTGTTTTATTTCTCAAATTACCTAGGTAATCTGCAAATTACCTAGATAATCTGCACATTACCTACTAGGCACTAGTTAAAGTGAAAATAAGATATCTGGTGTAGTAATTTTACAGCACGCAGTGGTGTATTTGTTTTTTCATTCGGAAAAAAAATAGTTTTCTTTCCTTTTTTATTTCTTTCTTTACTTATTTTAATCTGTATGTGTTTTAATTTTTATATCTTTTAAAGTTATATTTGTTTTATTTTTTATTTATTTCATCTTTCTTATTCTGTCAATATAAGTTTGAAGATGTTATGCATTTTAAATATGAAATATAATAGCTTTAATAGCTTTCAATAAATTCTATTTTATAAATGAATGTTAGAATTGTAATACAGTAACGATTTCTTTTCAAAATAAAAATATTTAACAATTTAAAATAAAAATAAAAAGTTTTATTAACAACTTATATTGCTATTACTATTTAAATATTAGAAATATTAAATTATATAAAATATTACTAGAAATATTAAATTAGACAAATCAGAAGCATTATTTAAGAAGTACTTCAAATAATTAAAACTGCTTTAACATTTTTTAGAATGCATAAAAATTAAAATGACAGTTTTCAATGCTTTATTAAACTATATTTTGCAGCATACATATATCTGTACAAGTTTAGCAAATATATTAATTTTACAAAAAAAAAAAAAAATCTGGAGTGACTCCACTCGACTTTCCGAACATTGAGTAACTAACAGTTTTGTAGATAAAATAAAGAAAGAGGAATTGCTAAACAAACAAAAGAGAGAAAACCATAATAGAGTGTTTTTTTCTCCATATATCACACGAGGTTTTATTTAACGCTACTGAACTTTGAGCCCTTAGATCATAATGATAAAGAATTTTTCGTTTTGTCCCTGTAAAAATCTATAGATGCTAGATTCACCAAAATGCTTATAGTTAGTGCAACAGTGATTTATAATATTCATACAAATTTTCAGCTCAATTGAATAAGGCGTTTAGATGCTATCGCACTTTTAAAATTTGGTCTCATAGGCCATAATGATAAAGAATTTTTCTTTGTGTCCCTGTAAAAAAACTGTAGTGCTAGATTCACCAAAATCTATACAGTTGGTGCAAATGCGACCTATAACATGTGTACAATTTTTTTGCTCAGATTAATAAGGCGTTTAGACGCTATCACACTTTTAAAAATTTGGCCCCATTGGCCTTAATGATAAAGAATTTTTCTTTGTGTCCCTGTAAAAAAACTATAAGTGCTAGATTCTCCAAAATCTATACAGATTGAGTATCTGTGACCTATAATATGGGTATAAAATTTTTGCTCAATTGAATAAGGCGTTTAGATGCTATCGCACTTTTAAGATTTTGGTCCCATAGGCCATAATGATAAAGAATTTTTCTTTGTGTCCCTGTAAAAAAACTATAAGTGCTAGATTCACCAAAATCTATAGGGTTCGTACTATGGTGACTTACAATATACGTACCAACTTTCAGGTTAATCGAACAAAGCCTTTAGACGCTAGCGTGTTCACAAACATACACACATACACACATACACACACACATACATACATCATCGTAAAAATAGTGAAAACGGACTCAGGGGACCTCAAAACGTATAGAAACATCAAAATCTCGAATTCGGATTTTTGACATGATTACAATACTTTCCTCACTATAGTGTTCGGAAAGTAAAAAAAACTTTATTAACACTTTTTATGCGATAAACTACAACGAAATTATCTGAAGAAGCGAACAAAATTTAAAATAAATAAATAAATAAATAAAAATATAATCATGATATATAAAATATGTACAGGAAACTTGAAAAAATGTAATGAAATGCTTAAAAATGTACAGAAATTTCATATTAAGTATTTATTAAATGCCATAATATTTTTCAAAGTTAATAATTAATATATCTTTTTTTTTTTTTTCAGTAAGTAATAGCAATTTAAATCAATTTTAAAATAAATTAGTTTTAAAAAGTTATGGTTTAATAGTTTTAGTTCGGAAGGAAATAATTACTGTAATGTAAATCTAATATTCATAATTCAAAATGGAGTTTCACGAGAGACAGCTTTTAATAAAGATTACATTTCATTAATAAAATGCAGACCCTTATCAAACTTATTTTGACAGAATTAAAAAAGATAGAAATAAAATCAAAATTAAAACAATTATTACTTACTTGTTACTTCAAATGTTGTGTTAGTCATAAAAATAAACCTAATCATGGCTTCCATCCTCGACATTTGCGTTTGCCGTTTATCGGTTTATATTTATCATCATAGCATAGCGGAAGTGCGGAAGGGAAGGGGTAAAAGTTTTAGTTATGTTTGAAGGTCATTCGCGTATCTGTATCACATGGCTGTTTGACGTCATAGTGAATGTAAAAAAAATTAAGGCTCGAAACAAACATTTGAACTTTAACGATACTGAAACCGTTAATCTGCACATTACCTAGTTAAAATGCGGAAAACTCTTTATTCCGCACTTTAACGGGTTATTTTAGTTAATCTGCAGATTAGTTAGGTAATCTGCAGATTAACGGATTTCGCGTTTTAACGGTAACATATATATTAACAATAGTCAATAAAAATGCATACAGTATTTTAAAATTTTCATACAATTTCTACAGATGAACAGTTTTAGATTTGTTGAAGAAAAGAAAACGTATACGGATATTTTTTTCTCATGCTTATACGGATTTTTTTTTTTTTTTCAGGTGGATATCTGCGTATAGGAATACGGAGCTCCGACACAAGTCTAAAATCAGTTAAAGAGCTATAATTATGTCTACAAAATTATGCTTTCAATTGTAAGAATTTTTTGAAAGGTGTTCTCAAGTCGACCCGACTCGTAGAAAACTAAACCCGACCCGAACCCGAACCCGACCCGCAAGAAAAAAAATTCAGTCAACCCGACCCGACCCCAACCCGCGGGTTCGGGGTTTGGTTTACACGTTTTGAGTTATCCTGATTAGGTTTTCTTTTGTATCTCAGCTACTAATTAAAATAATTTCATAAGTAATACATCATTTGAAAACTTTGTTGATTTGGAATTGAATTTGATTACAGAAATTTCTACCGCCAGATGGTACAGTCGGCTGCAAAATTATTCGAGCACTAGCAATAATCCTTGCCAAAAAAAAAGTACACTTAATACAGCTTTGTTAAATAAATCATTGTCGAGTCATGTTCTTAATCAGTCTAAGAACATGATTCGACAAGGATTTACTTAGCAAAACAGTCTTAAGTGTACTTTTTAAATATAGGAATTATTGGCTAGTGCTCGAATAATTTTGCAGCCGACTGTACTATAATATTTTAAAATTTCAATATTTCAAATTCTAATTATGATTAAATTATTTTTAATACATTCGAAAGATATTTTAAAGTTCTTTTATATCATCGAAAGTGGAATTTGGGATTTCACCCGACTTACACATTTTAAGGTGTCCTGATTAGGTTTTTCTTTTCTATCTCAGCTACTAATTAAAATAATTTCATACGTAATACATCATTTGAAAGCTTTGTTGATTTGGAACTGAACAGTAGATTACAGAAATTTCTACCGCCAGATGGAGCTGTAATATTTTAAAATTTCATTATTCAAAATTCTGATTATGAGTTTTAAGGTGTCATGATTAGGTTTTCTTTTGTATCTCAGATACTAATTGAAATAATTTCATAAGTAATACATCATTTGAAAGCTTTGTTGATTTGGAATTGAACAGTGAATTACAGAAATTTCTTGCACCATATGGCGCTGTAAATATTTTAAAATTTCAATATTGTAAATTCTAATGAGTGAGGAAGGTGTTGTAAGTACTAAAACGGGGATAAGGCGCCGCAGTCCCCACCGAGCGGGACTTTGCTAAAGTCAGAAATTTGAAAGATCATAACATGGTGAGCGAACAGGCTGTTTCAGATATTGAAACTGGAAGAGGGCGCCGCAGGCGCTACTGAGCGGGAATTTACTGCGATTAAATTTTTCAATAAAGTTATTTTTACTATATGTCAATAAGCTGTTGTAAGACCTGAAACGGGAAAAAGGCGCCACCGAGCGGGAGTTTCGTAAAGTCGGATTTTTCAAGGATCGCGAACCAGCCGAAAGCGGCTAGTTACTAAATAAATGGGTTATCTTTGGAATATAGGGTATGGATAGATTCTTTAGACCGATGTTAGTGATGCCGCTGATGCCGGGGACTTTTTTTAAGTTTTTTAATTTCACGGATGACATAAGCGTGGGTGACCGCTTATGTCAGAGGGAAGATGAGGGTCAATCAAGAATCTTCTAACAGTAATATTGACTTCTCTCTCAGTTTCGTCACTATCAATAGGGTTAACGATTTATACATTTGTTACGTAATGATACTGCCATCTTCAGGCCCTGATTACCCAATAGGCACGAGAAGCATATGCTTCCCTTGGAAAATTGTGCAAAGGCCCCAAATTGTAAACTTGTTGACTGAAGAAAATATTTGAGGATGAAGAGTCACAATAGACCTGACTGTCATTACTAGATTATATATAAGAAATATGTTAATGAAGGTTTTACACATGCTTTACGTTTACTAATTTACAATGAAATAATTTTATATATTGGGGTGCATACAGGCTTTCAACAGTTTAGATTTTGGTGGTTATATGAAGCAAATTTACTTGTCTACATTTTCCCCAATCCTAGCTAAGTACAAAGTTGAATGAAAAATTTGTAAGTTTTTCGAGGTATTTGTACCATAGATATAGTAATATATATAGATCTATCGTCCCCCTGTTATCGTGCAAAGATTTTCGATGTCGAAAAAAAAGCTTTGTAATCAACCATTAAGTGGTATTGAAAAAAAGGAAAAAGAAATTTGAAACTGTATCTGGAGTTTTTCATTCACTTTTAGTAAATAAATTATTTATAAATTTTATTTGCTAAAATATTCGTGTGTATTCCCGTGTGTATTTACTCGGGGAAAGACGGCCATATTTTGTTAAAATCGCCACCTTTTCCCAAGTGAAAAGGAATCACTTTTTTCTCTCCAATGATCAATCTATATATTATTACTATATCTATGGTTTGTACCAGTCTTTAGACCATGCGCCCGGTGGAGGCCCCCCAAACATAGATATAGGCTGGGATTGCGGTGCCTCGCTCAACACTATCTTACGCACAAACTCTGTCTTAAGATGTAAACAAAACGCAAGTCGTATTGCAATGTCTCACTATCTTACGACGACTTCAGAGATATCTTAAGTCGAATTAAGGCTCCTATATGATACGAGCTGACGCAGTGTCTGCCATTTTCTAGCCCATCTGGGAAAACGTTGGCGGTAGAAAAACCTAGTTTACCTGATTAGCGTTGTTATCGCCTTTAAACTTCTACACAGATCATGCGAGCTAGAACTTCTCATCACGAAACAAACAAGTTGGCAATTTTAAGAACATCGCCAACATTCTCAAGACTGCAACCCTTCACGTTAAAAGAAATGTAATTTTAAAAGAATTTCAAAACAATAACTTTAAAAAACAGTACATTCATAATAAATTTGTCAAAGAACTTTGAAAATAAAACAAAATAAGTTGTAAATAAGGGAAATCTTGCGCTACAAAGTTGTGCTCCTGATCCGGGTATCCACGAGTTATATCTGCAATTTATAATCCCCCTTTTCCTTCTTTCTGGATTATAAGAAAATATAAACAGGCGGTGCCCTTTTCTGGAGTTATTCATGCAATTTATTGCCGAAAAATCACCAATAATAAATCGTCACCCAGTCTTGCGCGCTAGAAAATGGCGGATGCGTCAGCCTATCAATGTAAGAGTTCTAAGCACGGAGTAATATTAATAGGAGTTGAAGGTCCAATGGGAGAAAGCTACGAAACTGTGATCTAAATTTTTGGTAAATATTGAGGGCGCCACTTGTCATTCCTCCCTACCTCGGCGCGGATAAACTGTTGTTTTCAATAGAATTTTGCTGGAATACATTTAAATTTTTTTATTTTAAGCAATTTAATTTCTTTGTAAGTTCTTAAAACTGCATAATTCAGATATTTCAAATAAATACTTCGTTCCTAGTTGTAAAACAGGCTATGATAGTGATAAGAAAAGAAAAAAAAAGGCCGTAGGAGAAAAATAAAGTCCGAGTTCGTGTTTTCTGCACCTAAAGTAAGTTTATTTTTTTTTCTTTACAAAATTTCACCCATTCTCCTTCCTCCCAATTGTCTGTTTTAGCTAGCTTCGGTTCATAAGAATCGTCATTTATTAAAAGCTTTCTTTCAAAGTAAAATGAGTATAAAATGGCTCTTCAAAAAAAACATGTTGGTTAGAATACTCTATTTAATGAAATTTGCTTTCAATCGAAATTTTTTCAGCTTGATATTATTTTTAGAAAAATATTTAAAACGAGACATTTCCCCATTGAATAACATTGCGGAAGCTGGAGAGAAGGAAGGATTGCACGCTGGCGCCATCTGTAAACATTAGAAAACAACATCACAAAATTTCAGCGTTACCTTCTTCTCCTGTCTTATTACTCCGTGGTTCTAAGTCGAATCGTAACTGGATGCGCGCGCAATCACAACGTAGGTCGTTCGCATCGAGCTTAAATTTAGGTAGAGAGCGAAATGGCAACCCCTTTGAAATTTCTCTTTTCTCCTGTGAGCGTGAACTACTACGGTATTGTGTTAGCCGAAAGCCGAATCATAGAGGTATAGAGCAGGCGCATGTTTATAAACAAACGACGCTATTCTGCAACTTTTGCGCATGTAGGCAAAGTATCTGCCTTTCCATTGGTGCTTTATCCCACCTTTTGCCTACAATCTACAGCACGTGCGGTATAATCTGTCACAGTGACGTCCCGTGCGCTTGCTGTATTGCGCCCGCATGATTTGTGATCTTTCCTCGTTGTACGTAAGCGCATAGCGTCAAGCCACAGTGTGCGCCAAGCGTGAATTCTCGCCAAACTCACTTAGCTCCGTAAGTTCCGTAGAGGTCTGCCGCTACAAAGAGACGCTAGTACATTCGGCTGCAAAATTATTCGAGCACTAGCCAATAATTCCTATATTTAAAAAGTACACTTAAGACTGTTTTGCTAAGTAAATCCTTGTCGAATCATGTTCTTAGACTGATTAGGAACATGACTCGACAAGGATTTATTTAACAAAGCTGTATTAAGTGTACTTTTTTTTGGCAAGGATTATTGCTAGTGCTCGAATAATTTTGCAGCCAACTGTAACATCGAAATATAGTCTTGATTTTTAATTCTCATAGGAATTATGTATTAAAATAATATTTTTAATTTTCATTATTGACGATATTGGCACTAAAAAAAAAATTATACAGACACGACATTATTTCATTATTTAAAACATGAAAATCTGACATTGACAGATTTTAATTTAGTGCCAGAGGCCTACTGCTAAACTTGTTAATATCGACAAATTCTTCTTTAGTTAATTCGTGACGATCTAAATTCCATGATAAAGTTTTCATTAAATCAAACCAATGTGTTTCAGCTGCAGATACTGTAACAAATAACGTTGGAAGTCCAAACTGTCTTATAGCCACAAAACAACTTTTTTTCTCTTTTTCCCAATGAGGGGGAGGTGTGCCTTGGGGGGTCTCATGTCAAAGTTGTACCTTGGGGGGGGACTCATGTCAAAGTTGGGCCTTGGGGGGACTCATGTCAAAGTTGGGCCTGGGGGGTGACTCATGTCAAAGTTGTGCCTTGGGGGGGGACTCATGTCAAAGTTGTGCCTGGGGGGGACTCATGTCAAAGTTGTGCCTTGGGGGGACTTCATTCAATAAATCCCCATTCAATAAACCGACTGAAATAGGCCCTTAGCACTATTAAGAGTGTATTATACGAATTCGACAACGCTGTACCGACTGAAATAGGGGTACCTTGGGGGGGACTCATGTCAAAGTTGGGCCTGGGGGGGACTCATGTCAAAGTTGTGCCTTGGGGGGACTTCATTCAATAAATCCCCATTCAATAAACCGACTGAAATAGGCCCTAAGCACTATTAAGAGTGACGTATGAAAATTCGACAACGCTGTACCGACTGAAATAGGGGTACTTTCGGGGGGGGACTCGAAATAGGCCCTTAGCACTATTAAGAGTGACGTATAAAAATTCGACAACGCTGTACCGACTGAAATAGGGGTACCTAGGGGGGGACTCATGTCAAAGTTGGGCCTGGGGGGGACTCATGTCAAAGTTGTGCCTTGGGAGGACTTCATTCAATAAATCCCCATTCAATAAACCGACTGAAATAGGCCTCTAGCACTAATTAAGAGTGTACTATAAAAATTCGACAACTGTACCGACTGAAATAGGCCTCTAGCACAAAAAAAAAAAAAAAAAAATATATATATATATATTCCCATTGTCATTAAAAAAAAAAAAAATTATACAGACACGACATTATTTCATTATTTAAAACATGAAAATCTGACATTGACAGATTTTAATTTAGTGCCAGAGGCCTACTGCTAAACTTGTTAATATCGACAAATTCTTCTTTAGTTAATTCCTGACGATCTAAATTCCATGATAAAGTTTTCATTAAATCAAACCAATGTGTTTCAGCTGCAGATACTGTAACAAATAACGTTGGAAATCCAAACTGTCTTATAGCCGCAAAACAACGTTTTTTCTCCTTTTCCCAATGAGGGGGAGGTGTGCCTTGGGGGGGGACTCATGTCAAAGGTGTGCCTTGGGGGGGGACTCATGTCAAAGTTGTACCTTGGGGGGACTCATGTCAAAGTTGTACCTTGGGGGGGACTCATGTCAAAGTTGTACCTTGGGGGGACTCATGTCAAAGTTGTACCTTGGGGGGGACTCATGTCAAAGTTGGGCCTGGCTGGGGGACTCATGTCAAAGTTGGGCCTGGGGGGGACTCATGTCAAAGTTGGCCCTTGGGGGGACTTCATTCAATAAATCCCCATTCAATAAACCGACTGAAATAGGCCCATAGCACTATTAAGAGTGACGTATAAAAATTCGACAACGCTGGGCCTTGGGGGGACTCATGTCAAAGTTGTACCTTGGGGGTTACTCATGTCAAAGTTGGGCCTGGGGGGGACTCATGTCAAAGTTGTGCCTTGGGGGGACTTCATTCAATAAATCCCCATTCAATAAACCGACTGAAATAGGCCCTTAGCACTATTAAGAGTGACGTATAAAAATTCGACAACGCTGGGCCTTGGGGGGACTCATGTGAAAGTTGTACCTTGGGGGGACTCATGTCAATGTTGGGCCTGGGGGGGACTCATGTCAAAGTTGTGCCTTGGGGGGACTTCATTCAATAAATCCCCATTCAATAAATCGACTGAAATAGGCCCTTAGCACTATTAAGAGTGGCGTATAAAAATTCGACAACGCTGGGCCTTGGGGGGACTCATGTCAAAGTTGTACCTTGGGGGGTACTCATGTCAAAGTTGGGCCTGGGGGTGACTCATGTCAAAGTTGTGCCTTGGGGGGACTTCATTCAATAAATCCCCATTCAATAAACCGACTGAAATAGGCCCTTAGCACTATTAAGAGTGACGTATAAAAATTCGACAACGCTGGGCCTTGGGAGGACTCATGTCAAAGTTGTACCTTGGGGGGACTCATGTCAAAGTTGGGCCTGGGGGGGGGGACTCATGTCAAAGTTGTACCTTGGGGGGGGACTCATGTCAAAGTTGTACCTTGGGGGGACTCATGTCAAAGTTGTACCTTGGGGGGACTCATGTCAAAGTTGGGCCAGGCTGGGGGACTCATGTCAAAGTTGGGCCTGGGGGGACTCATGTCAAAGTTGGCCCTTGGGGGGACTTCATTCAATAAATCCCCATTCAATAAACCGACTGAAATAGGCCCATAGCACTATTAAGAGTGACGTATAAAAATTCGACAACGCTGGGCCTTGGAAAGGCTCATGTAAAAGTTGTACCTTGGGGGGGAGTCATGTCAAAGTTGGGCCTGGGGGGGACTCATGTCAAAGTTGTGCCTTGGGGGGACTTCATTCAATAAATTCCCATTCAATAAATCGACTGAAATAGGCCCTTAGCACTATTAAGAGTGACGTATAAAAATTCGACAACGCTGGGCCTTGGGGGGACTCATGTCAAAGTTGTACCATTGGGGGGTACTCATGTCAAAGTTGGGCCTGGGGGGGACTCATGTCAAGGTTGTGCCTTGGGGGGACTTCATTCAATAAATCCCCATTCAATAAACCGACTGAAATAGGCCCTTAGCACTATTAAGAGTGACGTATAAAAATTCGACAACGCTGGGCCTTGGGGGGACTCATGTGAAAGTTGTACCTTGGAGGGACTCATGTCAATGTTGGGCCTGGGGGGACTCATGTCAAAGTTGTGCCTTGGGGGGACTTCATTCAATAAATCCCCATTCAATAAATCGACTGAAATAGGCCCTTAGCACTATTAAGAGTGACGTATAAAAATTCGACAACGCTGGGCCTTGGGGGGACTCATGTCAAAGTTGTACCTTGGGGGGTACTCATGTCAAAGTTGGGCCTGGGGGGGACTCATGTCAAAGTTGTGCCTTGGGGGGACTTCATTCAATAAATCCCCATTCAATAAACCGACTGAAATAGGCCCTTAGCACTATTAAGAGTGACGTATAAAAATTCGACAACGCTGGGCCTTGGGAGGACTCATGTCAAAGTTGTACCTTGGGGGGGACTCATGTCAAAGTTGTGCCTTGGGGGGACTCCATTCAATAAATCCCCATTCAATAAACCGACTGGAATAGGCTCTAGCACTAATTAAGAGTGTATTATAAAAATTCGACAACTGTACCGACTGAAATAGGCCTCTAGCACTAATAAACCCATCAAAAATCGGAGCAAAAATTTATAGGAATATAATACTATATACAATGGGGATTCTCCCTCTACTAGTATATCTGCTCGGTCGTTCGGTGTCTCCAGTTGGCTAAGTCGTTTCTCCCGCCAGGGACTTACGTTTGAGGCACCGCAATACCAAGTTAAGATCGTTCTTAAACGCGTCCATTCTACGAAAGTTCGTAACAATCCCAGCCTTAGTAATTTATACAGGACTATCATTCCCATGTTATCGAGCAAAGATTTTTGATGCCAAAAAAAATTTTTAGCATCAGCCATTAGTAGGTTGTTGATGAATTTTCAAAATAACAAAAAATGTCTTGACTTTTAATTGTTCTAATAAATATATGAAAGGAAATGGGATAAATTTTCATAAATAAGGCATATTTGACTCATTTAGGAAAAATATAATTTTCATGATTAGTTGCTTTGTTATTATTGTGAAATTAATACTAATTTCATACTTAATGGATTTTTTTTTTTTTTTTTTCAATTTTAATATTTTTTACTTTCTTCTATATTCAATTAAAGAAAGTATAGGATTCGTAAAAATTTTCGACCTCGGATTTTTGATGGATTTACACGTTTTGAGAGCTGTAGAACACGATTTGACTATTTTTAGAAAATGTCTGTCTGTCTGTATGTGTGTGTGTGTGTGTGTGACAAAATTTTGTGGCAACTGTATCTCAGGAACTACTGCACAGAATGTCATACAAATTGGTATGTAGTTGCACCTTGACATAAATTAGTGCCTATAAACTTTTGGTAAAAATTGCTTTACAGGTTGCGTTGCCATCCCACTTTTTTTTTTTTTTTTAACATGGTGATATAGGACAAAATTTTGTATAAATGTGCATAAAGAGAATTATTTTTTAGTAATCATTATGAAATTTACATGACTTATTTATAATAGAGATAGTCAACTGGGAAAAAATTTTTGTACGTGTAGGAGCCTCGACAACCCCCTGGGGGGGGAAGTCCCCCCTCGAAGGGAGTAAATTTTCAAGATGTGTATCTTTCGAAAGGTCTCGTCAATACCTTTAAAACGAATGGTTGAACTATAAATCTGTGATAATTTAAAACAAAGTTATCGATTTTTTTACTTTTAACGAAAAAAAACTTAGAAAAAAAAATCGTATTATTATTATTATTTTTAAATGAAATTTAACCAAACTTGTTATTTAGTTGGCCCCTGACATATACTGACGCTGATTAGATTTGGGGATCAATCGCTCAACAGGTGGCGCTGTGATCGTATTTCTTCTAAATTTTTAACATGGCAGTATAGGACAAAATTTCCTATAAATGTACATAATGAGAGTTATTCTTAACCTGTGATTGTAAAATTAATATGAATTATTGATAATAGTAGTAGTTAATTAGGAAAAAATATTTCTGCGTGTGGGGGCACCGCAGGGGGAAAGCTATGCTCCCCAGTGGGGTGGTAAATTTTCAAGATGGGTATCTTTCGAAAGGTCTCGCCAACACCTTTAAAACGAATGGTTGAACTATAAATATGTGATAATTTAAAACAAAGTTATCGATTTTTTTTACTTTTAACCAAAATAAAAAATATATATATATATATATTTTTTTAATTGTTACTGAGTAAATTTGTATAGGAAAATATAGAAGAAAGTCTTGTGGTGGCCACAACATACTAGTTAAGATTTTACATTAATAAGTAATATGGAATTTTCAAAATACTTTTAAATATAGTTAGCAGCGGCGTAAATACAACCCGCTAGTTTAAATATATATATATAAAAAAATTTAACTTTAAATATTAACTTGTAAGTTAACAGATATAATTAAAAAAAAAAAAGGACAGAAAATAAAGAAAGAAAAATGAATTTGTATCTGGAGTTTTTTCATTCACCTTTAGTACAGGAATTATTCATAAATTTTATTTGCTAAATTATCCGTGTGTATTCACCCGGCGAAAGATGGCCATTAGAAGGTAAAATAGCCACCTTTTCCTAAATGGCAAGGAATCACATTTTCCCCCTCACGTTGATCAATCTATGTCTTATGCCCCCAAATATGTTTTGGCTTCCTCTCAGTTAAAAAGTGCCTTGGACTGAGTATTTTCAAATTACTATCCCATGAAAGTATTCAAATACTCTATCTTTAAGCAGAGAAGAGTTATAATCTGGCATTTGTTTAGCTAAATATTTTTAGAAATAAGACATATTTTGATACCACTTTTGATTAGCTGATATTCTTTCGAATTACAATATCGGGAATTAATTCTAGAAAGAATAAAATGTTGTTCCACTGTACATCAACTTTTAATATTCTTGATGAAATAACCAATTAAAAATTAAGTCAACGAAGAATGTTTTTGGACCGTTAGAAGTTAGAAGTAAAGTACCAAGATTTCCTATGCTGGCTATGGAGAAAAATTACGCGAACATCAGTGCGGTTTTTGAGTCCGCTTTTGGCGATAATCGCTTTCTTGGCAACTGGTTCTTGGGATTTTGCATGTTTTAAATGATTTCGAGGAAACCTGTTTTCAAGGAAGTTAAATGCCTGCTTTGATGAAAGGGTATATCGGTTTGGCGATAGAAAAACCAGTTTCGCTTATGAATTGGTGGATTGATGGAGATGTGATGTTTGGGAACGAAAAGATTACTAGTCCGGGGTCTATTCTAATATGTAGATTTGTGTATGCTTTGGACTTTTGAATAAGATGACCATATGTCCTGGAAATTTGAGGATAGACTCGAAGTTTAAACTTTTTAATTTTTCTCCCCAAAAAATCTTTGATTACTTGGGGACAGTAAATGTCCTTAAATTTAAATATTTCTGTCAATTTCTCTCAAGATCGTGGTCAAATGCACAAAGGATTGCTGAAGTTTTAGAATCAACGCAACTGTAAAATAAACACTTTAGTATGAATTTTTATTTTGCTGGATTAGTCTGAAGTGGAGAAAAAAGCTTTTTTCATGAATTTTTTTCAGAAATAGCAGTTGCTTGCAGGGTTCTCAGCAGTCACTTTATTGAATACCAGTTGTGGTGCCATATCAGAGTGTTGTGCCATATCAGTGTGGTGCCATTGTCAGAGAAAAGACAAAAACTCCTGAACTTGTAAAATTGACTTTAAATAATTTATTGTTGTTCTAATTGTTGTGGTAAGTTACAAATCAACTCGTGTAAAAGACAAGCTACAACTCAACTCTATCACTGTTTCAAAAAAAAAAGGAATTGTATTACCCGACTGTAGTATGTGATATTAAAATGGTTATATTGCTTACTCTTAAAACGCTTTCTAATTATTTATTTGTATGTTAGCTTTTTGTTGTTCAGATCATTAATTAATGATAACCTTAATAGGTTATGGGCCCAGGATGCTTTAAATCTGCGTAAATTAATTATCTGAAATTTTTTTTGAAAAGCTAAGTGAACTACAGAATTTGTTATTTCTAACAGCGAAACATTACGATATGGCTGAACTGAAAATACAAATCGATAAGCTAGAAGGTGCTAAAAATTGGAGTAAGTGGAAGTGACAAATGAAAATGCACTTTGAACAATATGATTTGATATCTATAATTGATGGAACTAAAATTTGTCCGGTCGCTGAAAATGCCGAAGTCGATACGAATGAGTTGGCGAAGAAGGTATCTGAATGGCGCCGTGATAATGCCAAGGCAGCCGCCCTTATTGCAAGTACGTTGAGCGCTTCTGTTGCTGATTTAGTGATGACATACTCGAATGCAAAGGACATTTGGGACAAATTAATTAGTGTTTTTGAACAAAGCAGTATTCAGAGACTTAATTTATTGATGACTCAATTTTTTCAAGTCTGTAAAGATCCCAGTGATAATGTTGCTACACATGCTGCTAAAGTTGAAAGAATTTATACGGATATGAATAATGAATTAAACCGTATAGGTTCAGCTTCTATTCCACAAGAATTACTACATGGTAAAATACTACTTACTGTGGGTCCAGAATTCCAAGAATTTAACAATGTATGGGGGTCTTTAGATTCTGATAAACGAACTACTAAAAATCTTGTTGAAAAGTTATGTACAATTGAACAGCGCATTAAATCTACTGCTCCTGTGAATTATGGTGCATTTGCAGCTCGTGTTCCTGTTAAGCAAAAAGCTGTGAAAAATGACGAAAAACTTCCTGAAAGTACGCCAAGAAATAATGCCAAACTGAGTAATTTTAAACAAAAGAATTGTTTTAAATGTGGATCGAGTGCGCATCTCTGTAAAGATTGTCCAAAGAAAAGGTCCAATGATAAATTCTCATTTTCAAAGAATAATAAAGGTGCATTTACTGCCAGTGCAAAAAGTACTCAGCCAGATAGTTGGGTCTGTGATTCTGGGGCCTCCCATCACATGACTGCAAACAAACAGTACTTTGTTACATACAAACATTTCCCTGTGCCCATTGAGGTATCACTTGCTGGTAATAAGAAGATTTATGCATATGGATCTGGTAAAATAAACATTCAAGTTTATATTCATGGCAAATGGTATGATGCTCACATGGAAAATGTCTGTTATGTCCCTGATGTGAAGAGGCATCTCTTTTCTGTGCAACAAGCTGCCAAGCATGGTATTGAAGTAAAAATGACAGAAAGATATATTGAATTTTATCGTTCTAAAGAACTTATTGCAGTTGGATCATGGTCAGATCACACATATATTATCTGCATGAGAGTTGTTATTCCAGCAAGTCCAGCTGAAATAAGTACTGCTACTGAATCTGAATCTTTACAGTTATGGCATGAACGCCTTGGTCACCAAAACAAACGACATGTTCGTAAGTTGCTAACTGAGGTAGGCATATCTGTAAGTCATGCAATGACAAATGAATTCTGTGATGGATGTGCTCTTGGTAAAGCTCATCGAAACCCTTTTAAATCACGTCCTTATAGAGCCATGTCAACTGGTGAAATCATTAATGCTGATGTAAACGGTCCCATGTCTATAACTTCTCTTAGTGGTGCTCGATATTATGTTTGTTTTAAAGATGACTACAGTAAATATTGTAAAATATTTTTCTTGAAAAAGAAAAGTGATGTTAGTAGTTGCTTACGTATATTTTTAAATGAAGCTACCAATTATGGTCATGCTGTAAAAGCTTTGCGCTGTGATGGAGGAGGAGAATTTGACTGTGGTGAAGTTCGACAAATCTTTGCTGAAAAACGTACAGTTCTGACTCTTGGTATACCGTGCTCGCCAGAACAAAATGGCGCAGCTGAGAGAGAAAACAGAACAATCGTTGAACTGGCTCGTTCTATGCTGTCTGCAAGTGGTTTACCTCGGTCTCTCTGGGCCAATGCACGTGAAACAGCAGTCTACCTTCTAAACCATACTGGTGTATCCCCAGAAGAAAACAAGAGCCCTCATGAGGTTTGGACTGGTGAGCCAACAATTAAACTAGATCATTTGAAAGTGTTCGGAACTGAATGTTATTCACATATACCTAAGAATTTTCGACGTAAATTTGATGACAAAAGTGTTCATGGTCATTTTGTGTTATATGTGAACAAGAAAGATGGCTATAAAATCTATCTGCCTTCTCAGAACAAAATCATAAAATCTCGTGATGTATATTTCAAACCTGAACGTTTATGTACCACTCCAGTAACAGTGGAGGTGAAGGAAGACTTAATTGAGAGATGTGAAGATATTCAGAGTAAAGAATCTAATCCTTCAGAAGAGAAACTGCAAACTGTCAGAAAGTCTCAAAGAAACAAAAGCTTATCTGCATGGATGAGATCTGGAGAGTATCTTATTGCAAACATAGCTGCAGTAGAAGATTCCGAAAATAGTGAAAATCACTCGACATACTCTGAAGCTCTTTCCTCGAATGAAAGTGATTTGTGGCTTAAAGCTATGAGAGAAGAAATAGATGCCCTGCATAAAAATGAAACTTGGGAATTAGTTGAAAGGCCTAAAGGTTCCAAAGTCATCAATTGCCGATGGGTGTTGAGAAAGAAATTTAATTCTGATGGTACCGTGGAGCGATACAAAGCTCGTCTTGTAGCCAAGGGGTATGCTCAGAAAGCAGGTTTTGATTATGATGAAACGTTTAGTCCTGTTGCTAGATATGATACTGTGAGATCTGTTCTTGCAGTAACTGCAAAAGAAAAATTACACTTGCAACAATTTGACGTAAAGACTGCATTCTTATATGGAACACTTAAGGAGGAAGTCTTCATGATGCAACCAGAAGGCTTTGATGATAATAGTGGGAGAGTCTGTAGATTACATAAAAGTTTATATGGACTCAAACAAGCACCTCGTTGTTGGAATCAGTGTTTTGTGAATTTTATGAAAGACCAGAAACTGGAAGTTAGTGCAGCTGATCCCTGTTTATTTATCAGACATAGAAATGGCAAGAAACTTTTTGTTGTTATCTACGTCGATGATGGCCTTGTTGTTGGGACTGATAAAGTTGAAGTGGAGGAATTCATGCATCAACTTAATCAGTCTTTTCAAATCACAAGAGGTTCTTTAAACCAGTTTTTAGGTATGAACCATAGAATAATAATAGAGGAAGAAGGAGCACGCCAATAGTCTTAATGCTTACAAACCCCTTCTAGTGAAATGCCAGCGAAAGCTACTTTTGCTCCTCTCAATATTGAAGTTTGTTAATAAAGGCTTGTTAATAATCGGTGTTTTTTGTGGCAACACAACAGCTTATGTAGAAACCTTATGCTCCTTCTTCCTTTATTATTATTCTATGGTATGAACGTCTTTTTACTCCGTGGTATGAACATAAAAAGATTGGATGATGGTTCAATTTTTGTGAATCAGTGTGCCTATGCGAAAAAAGTCCTCTCAAGATTTCAAATGGATGGTGCTAATCCAGTATCAACTTCAAGTGACAAAAGCTATGTTTCTGATGATGTTGGAAATATATTGATAGGAAAAGAAGTTCCCTATCGTCAGGCAGTTGGCAGCCTAATGTACCTTGCTTCTGTTACAAGACCAGATCTAGCATACGCTATCAGTATTGTTTCTGAAAATCTGGAAAGTCCAAGGACGTCTGATTGGTGTGCAGTGAAACGAATTTTCAAGTATCTGAAAAAAACTGTAGATTTTGGTTTGCTATATCAATCTAAGACCCATCCCAATGAGCTTGAAGTGTACAGTGATGCTGATTATGCGGGTGATTTAAAAACAAGACGCTCAAGAACTGGAATGATTTCAAGATTTGCAAGTGGAGCCATCTCATGGATGAGCCAAAAGCAGAAAAGCGTTGTGTTGTCTACGATAGAAGCTGAGTATGTTGCTGCAAGTGAGAGTGCGAAGGAATTAATTTGGCTGAAACGCCTGTTCAGTGATTTAACATATGTTAAAACACCCTCTCTTCTGGTAGATAATGCAAGCGCTGTAAAACTTGCCAAAAACCCTGAATACCATAAACGCTCCAAACATATTGATGTCCGTTATCACTTTGTACTAGAAAAGTTCATTGACGGCGAACTGCATATTAAACATGTTCCCGGAAATTTGCAGTTAGCAGACTTAATGACAAAACCTTTGCCTAGTGTTAGGTTTAAGGAACTGTGTACTCTTTTAGGACTATTTTCGTTTAGTAGTCTAGTTGGAAATCAAAATTAAACTCGTGTTAAGTAAGTTGTGGCTTGTGGAGGAAGTGTTGTGGTAAGTTACAAATCAACTCGTGTAAATGACAAGCTACAACTCAACTCTATCACTGTTTCAAAAAAAAAGGAATTGTATTACCCGACTGTAGTATATGATATTAAAATGGTTATATTGCTTACTCTTAAAACGCTTTCTAATTATTTATTTGTATGTTAGCTTTTTGTTGTTCAGATCATTAATTAATGATAACCTTAATACTAATTACTTTCTTTCCTTGTATCCGTTAGTTATGCATCATATCTGCAGTTGTAAATATTGTTACGGAATTGCAAATAATTGTATTTATTTTTGTATAAATTCTTTCAAAGAGGCTTAGTAAGTTCATAAAATGCTAATTTTACGCAATTCTAGTCGTTTTAGGGTTAAAATAACCTAATTTTCCCTTAAAAACGCATTGGAAAGCTTCATTAAGGCAGGTAATAGATTTGGCGCCAAATTTAGTGGCTTTTTCCTCCTTGGTGATTTTTTTTGGCGACCTTTGCAAGGAAATACTTATTAGGGATACACCAAATATGGAAGCTCTAATCTCATTGGCTGATGAGAAACGGAAATTTCTGGAATTTTCCACGCTTTTCTACAGGAGTATAAAAGGGACGTATTTTCGCCAAGGCTAGTTCATTTCTTAACCAGCTTCCGCTAATGCTTGCAACAAGACCTTAGTTCGCGCCCCTCACAATTGCTCCAGCTCCAAGCTCCGACGGCTCCTACTTGCTTCTTCTAATGCGCATGCGCGCAGACTTCGCGCTCCCACCCATTTAGGGAGTTCTTTCCAATCCAGTAAACTGCTTGGAGAAAAATTGACTATGGCCTCGATGCAATTTCCTCATATATCTGTAAAACATGAGAACTTTCTAGTAACTTTTGTACTAATTGAGATAGAGCTTAGATAATTCGGTATATCGATAATAAGGGTTTTTCTAGCGAAGGTCACCAAGGATTGATAAAACTACCAAATTTAGCACCAAGGACATTACCTGCCCTGGTGAAGCTTTTCAACGGGTTTTTACAGAAAAATAAGCTCTTTTAATGTGAAAACAAGCTAGAAAAATGCAGAAAATTAACATTTTATAACCTGACTAAAGCTCTATGAATGAAACTACATAAAAAGAGTTAATATTTACAAATCGTAACAATTTTTAATTCCATTTTCACATTTAGAAAATTCACAACTGATAAAATGTTTATAAATTTTCAAAAAAAAAAAAAAAAAAATAAATAAATAAATAAATAAATATATATATATATATATATATATATATTAGAGATTGTGTAAGCTGTAAAATGCGAAAAAGAAATTAAAAGCCTTTTTTGCACTTCATAGCATCTAAATGAATTATTAAAAAATCAACTTTTGTAAAAATAAGAACTTTTGAACGGTTATGTATTTTGTAATTGAGAATTTTTTAAACGTAAAAAAATACATTTGTTAATGAATAGCTCACAATAAGACTAATTTCTCCACAGAATAACATTGGGTTAGGTTATCTGTTAAATAATGTGAAGTATTTCCTTAAGTAATTTTCAAGCCTACAGCGGCCGAGTGGTTCTGCGCTCGAAGCTGGTAAACGTGAGGTGCCGGGTTAGATCCCAGGTCGCGCTCATCGTCCTAGTCGTTCAGAGTTTTCTCTAAAACTTGTATAGGTTAGAACCATTTAGAAAGACCCCCCACGGAGGGCATTCCATTCATAGGCCTAAGACCCCAGAGCAGTCAATCTTCCTTAATCCCCACAACCTTAAGTACTTTCCAAATCTAATAAAATTTTGATAAATATTGGTATGAGTATGTAAATTAATTCTTCGTAAAATTAAATACCAGTATATTAAAATTATGGTAATACTAAATTTTTCTGTGTCTAAGGAAAATGCATTTATGCATAGCTGAATATTTAAATTTATTTTTCTTTAAAATTTACAAAGTTAATGTAGCATAATTTTAAAATAAACTATTTTTTTTTAATGTAAAAATAAACTGGTAACAATAACAAACAATATTTAAAAAAAAAAAAAAAAAAAAAATGTACATGTGTAATTTAGATTTAATTGATTAATTATTTTCTATCAATTTTAAAACTACATATTAAATATGTCATGTGCAAAAATAATATAAAGAAAAACACAAATGTTAATAAACCTGATTTTAAGTTATAAGCTCAAGCTCATCTTCATGTCTTATCAATTTCTGTTATTTTAAAAATATATCTTAAAAAATGTTAAATAGATCTGGGAAAAAAATTATAAAAAATAAAAATATGTTTTTTATAAGATTATTGAATAAAAATTTCTGCAAACATTTTCCTATAAATATTTTCCTATAAATATTTTCATATTAAATATTTTCATATTAAATAAATTTTTTTAAAATATCTCTTCAAATCATTTCTTAACCCCTTCCCCCTTTTTTAATTGATGAAAGTTAACTTTATAAAAATGAACTTTGAATAAAAACTTTCAAATAAAACAAAAAATAAAGAAAGAAAAAAAAAAAATAAAAAAAAAAAGGTTTTAGCTTATAGAAATGTTTATTTAAAGTAATCGTTGCGGATAGCGCAAATGATATGATGAATTCAGAATGCAGATTGTAAATGCATGCCATCTCATGCGCATTAGAAGGAGCAAGTAGGAGCCGTCGGAGCTTGGAGCTGGAGCATTTATGAGGGGCGCGAACTAAGGTCTTGTTTTGTACTGTGGTTTGCTGTTAACCGCTGTTATTTAAGCTGTGTTTGCTGGTGAATTGAAGCTTATACTTGGTTTATAGACGTGTATTTTTCTGGAACTTTCTGTAAATAAATTATTGAATTTTTGCAAGTTTCGCCTGTCACTCTCAGTCAACTTACGAACCCCCCAAGTACGCAACAATATATTTGTCTGTAAATAGTTTAGTTCTTACATTGCGTGTAATTAAAATTATTTTTATAAATTGCTTTCATGATGATCGACGTACCAAAAATATATAATATAGCAACCTATACCTAGTGACCCGGCTATTGAGCAATTATCAGTCTTGTTGCTAATGCTCTTGAAGTCTTCGAACATTGAGTAAGTTAATATACTATTTAAAATTTAACTATTCGCATTTTTCTTAAAATGGCTGAGGACAGTAAAATTTTTACTGAATTAAATTTCGATTCTCCAAGTGCAGAAATAAATCGAGAAGCAATTAAGCCGCCAACTTTATGGCGTAATAAGCCAATACTCTGGTTTCTACAGCTGGAAGCTCAGTTTGCTAATAGTAGTATTTCTCAAGACGATACTAAATATTATATTGTCGTTTCTGCATTGGATGAAAATGTCTTAGATTTTGTTGTTGATATATTGTCAGATCAGTCCCTTCTCAAAATGATAAATATGATACATTAAAAAACGCTTTGTAAAACAGATTAACCGATACCGAGGAATCGAGATTAAAGAAACTGTTAACCAAAGCACGTACAATAGTACTCGCACGTACAATAGTACAATATTGTACTCGCTTTGCTGTTAACTAATTTGGAACTTGGCGACAAACGCCCATCCGATCTCTTGCGGCAAATGAAAAACTTGGCGAGAAATTCAATTTCTGGTGATGTAATTAAATCTTTGTGGTTACAAACGTTTCCACAACAGACGCAAGCCATTTTATCTATAAGCAAAGATTCTCTTGATAACATTACAGAAATGGCCGATAAAATTATATCAGTTTGCAGTACATCAGAAATAAGCCCAATAACTAAAGTGCATTCATCGCCAACCTCCACCACTCAAGGGCAATTAGAAACGTTGCAAGCTGATATAGCCACTTTACGAGACGAGCAAGATTCAAATCCAATTCAACTAGATATAAATTTTGTTGGTATCATTTTAAATTTGGAAATAATGTAAGAAAGTGTGTAGAGTCGTGCCAGTTTTAAAAAGAAAATTCGGAAAACTTATAAGCCAATCGCTTGATGCGGCCGGCGACATTGGCGAGAAAAATTGCCGCTAATATTTATATGATAAATTAACCGGTAAACAATTCTTGATCGACACTGGTGCTGATATATCTGTAATCCCTCCAACTAAAAATAGGAATAATAAAATAGCAGATTTTGTTTGATTTGCCGCCAGAATGTTTGTACAAAAATACAAACATTCGGCACTAAAATGCTTAAAATAGATCTTGGACTTCGTCAACAATTTACATGGTCATTCATAATAGCAAATGTTTCAAGGGCTATTATAGGAGCAGATTTTCTCAAAAAATTTGGTTTATTAGTCGATTTAAAAAGAAAATGTCTTATTTATACTTTAACATCTTTAACCTCATTTGGTAAAATAGTTACATTACCTAATTTTTCTCTCACTACAATAGCTTTTTCAACATACAATGCTTCAATTCCTAATATTCTTAATGAATTCAAAGAAATTACAATGCAAAGTTCATTCATTAAATAACCTAAACATCTGGTTAGGCATCATATAATAACAAATGGTCTTCCTGTCACAGCGGAAGTTCGTCGCTTAGCTCCTGATAAACTCAAAACAGCAAAGGATGAATTTGAATATATGCTGGAACAGGGAATTTACCTACCTTCCATTAGTCCTTGGGCAAGTCCGTTACATCTGGTACCAAAGAAAACAGGTGGTTGGAGACCTTGTGGTGATTACAGAGCTTTGAATGCTGTCACTCAGCCAGACAGATATCCCATTCTGCACCTACAGGATTTTACTCATAATTTACACGGATGCACCGTATTTTCAACCCTCGATTTAGAAAGAGTTTACCACCAGATGCCAGTAGAACCACCCGATACAGAAAAAACAGCCATCTGTACACCTTTCGGATTGTATGAATTTACAAGATGACTTTCGGATTACGCAATGCAGACCAAACCTTTGAACGATTCCTTCATTCTATACTTCGAGGATTAGATTTTTACTTCCGCTATCTTACCGACATTCTCATTTCATCGAAGAATAAAACTCAACATATCAGTCATCTTAGACAAGTTTTTCAACATCTTCAAGATGCTGGGCTCATAATAAAGGTTGCAAAATGCCAGTTCTCCCAGAGCGATCTAAATTTCTTGGGTCATCGCATTTCTGCCAATGGCATCAAACCAACAAAAGAAAGAATAAAAGTAATCGAAGATTTCAAATTTCCAGAGACTATAAAAGAATTGAGAAGATACTTAGGAATAATAAACTTCTACCATAGATTTATTCCTAATGCTGCAGCAAACTAATCTATTCTTAATGAGTATCTTAAGGAAAAGAAAAAGAAAGGTAGCAGCAAAATTCATTGACAGAAGAGGCAATTCAAGCTTTTGAAAATAGCAAACGACAACTATGTAATGCGACAGTTTTAGTTCAGCCATCAGAAAATGCACCCATTTTCTTAAGGGCGTGCATCCGGAAATGAAGATTTCTATTCAACATGGCCGCCCAGGTTCTAAGAAAAATTGGGGTTGGCCTTACTTTAAAAACTGACAGCCAAGAGCTCCAATCAGTGAATAGTAGAATTCCCCTATTAGTTGAAAAATTATCTTCTTGACTACCTTAATTATTTTGACACTTCCTCTCCTAGCTGTGGGGTGACAGAGGTGATAAGAGACAGTTTCCCACCTGTATTCAATTATCTACAAGAACGCCGCTAAAAAAATATACAAACTATCGCATCGCTCAGTGAAATATTTTGTGAAACGTAAATCACTAAAATAAATAGATTTAAGGTTTAAATTCTAATGTCAAGAAATTTAATCTTATTAAATGAATAAATGAAAATTCTTTACACAAAATGTTTCGGAACAGAAGAAAATATTTTTCTTAATTATAAATACATGCATAAAATATATGAATATTATAAAAAAATGTTTATTGAATTATTTATACTACATACATAGTTTCAGACAGTACATAAAATAGTTCTCTCTCTTGTCGAAAGATTCAAACCCACGGTAGTGTGTTTTAAAAAATAGTGAATAGGAAATATGTTTACTCAAAAGTTTTTTTTTTTTTAATTCTAACTATTTATTTTCTTTCACGTATACACAGGGTAAAGAAAGTATTGTTTTTGGGTCAAATTTTCGAAATTGATTTTTTTTTTTTCTTTATTATATAATTATACGTTTTGAAATCCTCTGAATTGGAAAATGTTTTTAGCGGTTGGTTTGTGTGTGTATCTGTCTGTTATCAGCATATATCAAGAACAAATAATAGCAGAAAGTCCAAACTTGGTATTTTAAATGGGTTTCATATAAATATGCTACACTAAATTTTTTCCTTGAGACAAAGCAAATGGTTCACGTACAGGAATATCCAAGAGAATTCAAATACATGATGTTTATGGGGTTCAAAGTTCAAATAAATTATGTTCTGATAAGTACAATTTAACATCAATAGGCTGATTAAACAAAAGTGAGTAACAATGATTTTTAAATGCATAAAAGCATGTTTTGTGTAGATTGTGGTATGGAAATCATTCATCATTCGTTTACAGAGCTCCAAAGTATTTGGATATATTGAGGCTATACTTGGAAATTGCTGGAATTATAACTAATTTCGTGTTAGAAGTTTTTCAAGTAAGAATAAATTTAAATACACAACATTGTTTATCGACAATATGCAGAGCTACCCCAAATTAAGCTAAACGCTCTTTTGTATTGAATGTAATTGATGGAAGTGCTTTGCTACATTTTATTATGCCGACGAACACTTGCTCACGAAGCAAAATTAATTTCTCATATCCATACTGTATGTAAACGAATTACTTTTAGTAGTTTTATTCTCAACTCTAGTTTTTTTTTTTTTTTTTTTTCATAATATCACATTTTGAGGTTCCCTGATTATAAAAGTCCATTATTTAGCGGTTGATCTGTATATATATCTGTTATCAGAATAACATAAAAATAGATAACTGCAGGAAATTCAAAAGTGGTATTTTGAAGTTCGTATTAGGTTGCCACTTAAAATTTTGAGCAAGGTTGTCAAGTTTGAAGTCAAATTAGTAACAGCCTTGATTATTATTCATTTGTTTATTTTTACAATTATGCATTATAAATAAGTGGGTTTGATGGAGGAGGGGAGTATCCCTCTTACAAAGAAATACATGTGAAATAAAACTGTTCCATATGTTCTAAAAATGTTCCGCAATTTTAGATTTTTTTTAAGTACATTATTTTTATTATCTTATGCTATTGATCTTAAAACTTAATATGCAATATATATATATATATATATATATATATTAGGGGTGGGAATCGATTAAGAGTTTTAACTGGGTTAATCGTACTTCATTAATCGATTAATCGGTCGATTAATCGGATTTTTAATCGGTTTTCATTTTTCTTTATATAATTTTATTTCAATGATGAATAAAACTCTCATATTGTGTATATGTATATATTATTCATAAGTTTGACTGAAAATTTTTCTCTGATCAATTATATCTGTTTCATAGCTGAAATTTAATTCAATTTTCAGAGTAATAATTGGTGACTTTAAGTGTTAATTTTATATAAATATTTTCACTTATTCATTTTTTTTTAAATAAATTAATTTTTCAATTAATTTTGAAAGAAACATTAAATGAAATATATTAGTTTAGTTTATATATTTTACACACATATTTTAGTTTTATATTTGCAGGCCTTGTCCATCTCACTTGTCACTATTTTTAAACGAATTCTCAAAATTCCGTATCTTTATCATAAAAATCTCAAATTCTTATATTTCAGTTCATTTTTGTCACTTCGGACTAGAACACAGAATGTTATCTTCTGTTTCTACTTCAATAGTTTCTATAAGCAATTCTGAACAGACAATAAATGCTTGAAGATATTGTGAAACTCTGTTCTCATTTCCTTCATCAGAGGGATAGTGGAAATGTCAATCCCTTCTTTTCTTCCCTTTTCGTTTTTCTTTTTAATCTTTAGCATTTCCATTTTTTGAAAGCTTCTTGTTTCTGAAAATACTATTACCCTAGCCAAAACTTTCTGTAGAAGGCTACAGACAGGTGGTGTCACTCCAGCATACACATGAAGCGGCATTTTGTTTAATGACTGTGCTCCCCCTTTTCTCTATCAACAAAAGTGCAACAACTTCTTTTGAGAGGTTTTATTGTTATTTATATTTTTATTTATTTTATTTTATTTTATTTTATTTTTATTTTATTTGCATTTTCATTATTTGGTGGATGTTTGTGAGAATGTTTGTTAGCAATATATGTGAAAATATATTTTGTAGGCAGAACAGCATTTTTTCTTTAATTCGTAGTTTGAAAATTTTAATCGGATTTTGAAAATTTTAATCGAATTAATCGATCCGATTAACTCGATTAAAAAAATTGATCGGGACTAAGCATTGATCGATTAACCGAACCGATTAATCGATTAATCGGCACAGCCCTAATATATATATATATATATATATATATATATAATGAAAACCTTTTTAAAATTTTTCAGTAAATATTCAATATAATTTTCTTTCATTATTTTATTACAATGTGACATTTTCCTGTTCCTCCCTTAAAATTTTAGTCTTGAGTCTAAACAGTTTTAAGATTTAATTAAGTAGAATTACAGTTCAAGGAAAAATTTTATTTACTTATTTATTTATTTTTGGGTCTAATTTTAATGTAATTTTCGAATTTTGATGGAATATAATCCGACACACGCAGAGCTGCAAATACTTTAATTAAGAAAACGTTAAAAATTAAAAAGTAAAATAATACGTTCATTTCCTGATATTTTAACTGTGGATCTATGATAAATAACACCCGTGAAGTTGGAATATTTACAAGGCTTTTAGTTTAGAACCTCATCCCCCACCGCCCTTATTATTTCCCAAAATAATTTACATCTCTGCAGAAAGGAAAAGCAATAAATTATAAAACATTTAGGATAACAAAATTAATAATTTCAATAATTTTCTACTTGCAACTTTAAGTAAAATCAATCCTATGCAGAGGTCCCCTCCTAGGTGATTCTAAACTGCCCTGTTTTCTGCAATTCTAAATTCTGCTCTTCCAAACTTCACAATTTCATCGCTCCAACGGCACTATTATATATTTCCTAACCCATAGTTTTATTTTTTATTCCTTTATTTAATTATTTTTAACAAATTATTATTATTTTAAAGTTATGTCCAGACATTACAATTTACAATTTTTTTAAGTCATAAAATTAGTTAAATAAAAAAAAAAAACCTTTATGATATTTAAAAAAAAAACTTCAAATCAGACTCTTTCTACCGTCTATGTCTCTATGATGGGTTGGTTTGTCTGCTGTTTGACACTGATATAACAAACAAAATCAAATTTGTCAAATCAAATCAAAAATATTTTATCAATTTCACCCACGATAGCTAATTCTTTTAGCACAAAAATGCTGGAAAATCTTTCTTTATCTATGCATATTTTTAATTTATTTTAGTAACTTCCTTTTATATAAAAATCAACCTCTGACTCTTTTTTTTTTACGATATATATAAATGTCATAGTAATGGGGAAAATGTTTTATAAATTATGAATGATGCATGGGTTCTGAAACAGAATTTTTTTTGTTTAATCTGTCTCTCTTCCCCCCCCCCCCCTTCCCCTCGTAAAAACAGAAATTTTTTGCTATTGTTCGTATTTAGAAGTATTTTACAAGAAACAATTAAGAAAAGTGCCCTTTCTTCCGGTATCTTTTTTTCCGCGATCCGGAAAAAAGGGCACTTTTCTTAATTTGCGAGTCGAAAAAGTGCCCTTTTTTTCCCCAGGTGCCCCTTTTTCCGGGATCCGCATAAACTTGCACCCATTTGGCGCAACTTTTGTGACAACGACAACGATTTATACATACGACATAACAGCATACTGCGAATATCCCATTCGAAGCACAGTATAAATATACAAAGAAAAAATTCGCTTATTCGATTTTCATTGAATTACTAATTTAATTAACACATTTTCTTGAATAGCAACCCTACCACTAACCAAAAGATTTTACTCTCTAAGCTATGAGAAGTGTTTGGTTCGATTCAAGGCAGCACTCGTCAGCCTAGCACTAGGAGTTTTCCATCGTTTTCTCCAAAACACACGTTAATATGGATTAGGACCCCTTAAAAAGATTCTCACAGAATCCATTCCACCTAGACTTTTTCTAAATTAATAATAATAATAATGAATACGAATTATAATAGCTTTAATTATAATAGCTTTAATTTTACAGCAAATGCAATACAGGTTTCAGATTCTCTGTTTTAGGTTGGGGCGTCATAATTACAACACTATACTATAATAAAAAATTTAATAAAAATTAATATCCATAATTTGAAATGGACACAAAATGAAAATAAGATAATTATTCCGTTAGAATTTTATGCTTTTGTATTGTTATTATTATTATTTTGCCGGAGATTTGCGTTATTTATATCATTTTTAATAGAAAACGTGCCATAGCTACCTTGAATAACATATATCAGTTTCAAAGCATTCTACAAAAAATAAATAAATAAATAAAAATAACGGAATGTTGAAAAAAAAAAAGAAAAAAAAAAAAAAAAAAGAATCTGGTGTGTCATTCACACGACTTTCTCTTACCCTGAACTTTAATACTATAAATATAGGTTGGAGATTAAGAGGTAAGATAACGATATTATGTAAACCTATGTTAAACAATTCAAATTAGGCTTCGGAAGAGTTTTGTATGATAATTAATTCTGTGTGAGGGGGGCTGCCGCCCCCTTCAACCCCCCGTTTCATTAACGCACCTACATTTACATAGAATTTAATTCGGTTATTAAAAAATAATTCTATTTTTTAAAAATAATTTATTAAAATTATTATTTAAAAAAATTATCTTTTATAATAATGCAGACGATTTCCATATTAGAGAAGTAGTATGATACTAAATATCCAAAAAAGTCCATTTTATTCTCAAAAAAAAAAAAAAAAAAATTTTTTTTTTCGTTAAAAGTGAAAAAAATCGATAACTTTGTTTAAAATTATCGCAAATCGATGGTTCAACCATTCGTTTTAAAGGTATTGGCGAGCTCTTTTGAAAGATACCCATCATGAAAATTTACTCCCCTCGAGGTTGGACTTCCCCCCCCCCCCAGTGGTGGTATTTACTCCATTTTATACAGGAAACATCCAATAGTAAACTTGTATAACATATTTCAATTTCATTAAGATTTGTGTACAGTAAGGGTATGGAAATATGGTTTATAGAAATGCCTCTCATAGAACACAATGCTTTGAAATATTTTAGGGGGGTCCCTGTACACAAATTAGTAGAGGTGTAAACTCCATATTCAACAGGGAACATCCGATAGTGAACTTGTATAACATATTTCAATTTCATTAAGATTTTTGTACAGTAAGGGTATGAAAATAGGGTTGATAGAAATGCCTGTCATAGAACGCAATGCTTTGAAATATTTTAGGGGGTCCCTGTACACAAATCAGTATAGGTATAAGCTTTTTTTTTTCGTTAAAAGTAAAAAAAAAAAAAAAAAAAAATCGAAAACTTTGTTTTGAATTATCGCAGATCGATGGTTCAAGCATTCGTTTTAAAGGTATTGGCGAGCTCTTTTGAAAGATACCCATCATGAAAATTTACTCCCCTCGACGGGGGACTCCCCCCCCCCCCCAGTGGGGGAGGCGAGGCTCCTACATACACAATTTTTTTTTTCCCAGTTGACTATCTCTATTGCAAAATATATATATATTCGTTTCATTTGGTTTAGTGCAGTCTATAGACGTTAAACTCTACTTACCTGCAATTTCCCCCATAGACGTAATGTATTAGAATTCTCTTGATTGTCCCTGTACACGAACCATTTGCTTGATCTTAACGAAAAGCTTACTGTAGCATCCCTATATGATACACATTTAGAATACCAAGTTTGAACTTTCTGCCATAATTTGTTTTTGAGATATGCTGATAACAGACAGACACACAGACCATTTGCTAAAAACACGATTTTCGTATTCAGGGGACCTCAAAACGTGTAAATATAACAAAATCTCGCGTTCGAAAATTTGACCCAAAACAATACTTTCTCTACTTTATGGGTAAGAGAAAGTAAAAAAGAGGAGAAGCATTGAAAGTTACAAATACTTCAATTACAAATAATAATAATAATAATAAATAATAATGACATGTTAATTTTTTAATATTCTTATTTTTGAACATAATAAGAAACAATGCTAAGTTACGGTTTAATATTAACAAGACCTAAATCACAACCCCTATCATACTAAAATACTTTGTATGTGCACGGCAATAGAACAGACTTTTTCAAACTCTAAAACCTAAAAATACTTTAATTGAAAAAAATATCAGCAAAAAAATTGAAATTTAAGAAATAAAATGGTATATTGATTTCAAAATATTTATATTCATAATCTAAATATTTTGTATCGTGACTGAAATTTGGAATTTTCTTTGAAAAAGGAAAACATAGAATAAAGTTCTATATTCAACTATAATATTAAAAAGGAAAGAATTTTGTTTATAAATTTTATCCTTCATATATATATTGCCATTCGCACAGATACATTCATTAGTATGATAGATAGTCCCTAATTAGACGAAAAATAAACAGATGAAAAAATTGCCACAACACACAAAAGCCAATTTGGTGAGTATTATATATATATATATCAACTTTTTGTGCAATTCTTTCCTCTATGTTAAAATCAGTTCTATATTTTAGTGTGCTGTTATTGTTTTAGTTCTATTAATTGCTAAATTTTAAGATTAAATTTTATTACGATATCTATTATTTATATATTTATATATATATATATACGCACATTTTAAACTACAAGTATGAATATTGGCAAAAGTATTTGTTAATTACTCTCTGTACATTTGTTTTTATTAAGATATCAAACAAAATAAAACTGTTGTACAAATAAATAGGAAAAAGAATTCAAAGCTATACACAAATAAACTTTTATTGACAAAAACAACATTACAAAATATCAGACAAATTTAGTAATTTTTAATTTGATTGGTTAATCAATTATTATTTCTGATTTCTATGTGCCTTCTCTCATTTGTCTATTATTCAATCAGATAATATGTTTAATTACACAGGCATACAAAAATGAAGTTTACAAAATTTGATTTGATGATTTCAGCTGACCTTTATGTTTTTTGATATGCTGAAACCGAAAATGCAGCCCATTTTTCTCTATCACGTATTGATTTTTGTCAATACAGGGTGTTTACCGACACGATTTCTTATATATACCAACATAACAATCGGTTTGTTGGTTGGTTGATATGGTTTTAAGTCGCACTAGGGCTTCACAATTTCAACAATAGGCCTCTATGATTAATTAATCATGGAGAAATACTATAAAACTTATTATATAATTATATTGGTGGAAGAGTAATGGAAGAAATTGTACCCTGTTTTGACAAAAATCTATACGTGAGAGAGACAAACTGGCTTCACTTTCGGTTTCAGAAAACCAAAAAACATAAATATCAGCCAAAATTATAAAATCAAAATTTTACATGTCGGCCTGTGTTATCTCCCGCGGATAATTTTTAAATTTAACATCAAATGAGTTTTCAGATACATTTTTCGATGCTGTAACATATTTTATATTGGTATTTGACAAATGAATTTATCGTTTTCTTGCTTTCAGTTGCATTTCTTTGATTATTTACATATACTATATATACATAAATATTCACACACAAATAAATATATGATGTAAAATAAGGGCATGACAAGGTACTATAAAAACTGAAAAATAAATAAATAAATAAAAATAAATTGGAAATTAAAAGCCAAATTACATTTTCTGCATTAAATTTGTTGCATTCATTTTCTTATTTAATCAAATAAATTATCACACTTTTTCTAATTAAAAAATCAATAACAATGAACGTATTTGCATTTGCAAAACAAAGATATCAAAGGGTAGTATTTAAACTCAGGAAAGTAAAATAAACAAGAACCGAAAACTGAAAACTGTGTACACTCTAGGAACAAAATAAAAACGTTCTCTATAATAATAGCCATATTTTTTCAGCGGTTACGCTGAGAACTAACATTATAGCTGCAATAAAACATCGAAAAAAATACAGTGAAATTTTACCCATGGCCTTCAAAAAACAAAAAGGTTAATTTGACAGAAAACAAATACCATACTTTTGCAACATTGTATTGAGAAAATAGAAAACAAACCTTTATCCATAATTAGAAATAAATAATAAGAAAAGTAAATTAAGAATTTATTTCATGGTTTAGTTTAAATTAACCGAATTTACTTTTTTTTTTTTTTTTTTCTTTTTTTCAGGAACAGCTTTAGTATAAGATCTCCTTGACGAATTCGGCTAGTCACGTATAATCATTATAAATAAATCACATAATATCGCAAAAAAATTAATAAAACGAAAACAATCATCACGTAATTTTTTCTAAACTGCTCGAAACAGCTTATCTTTTACTTCATTAATGATCATTTGAAACATATTTTATAAAGAAAACTAACTTTTTTCTTCTTTTTTTAATGAATACATTATTGTTATTGTTATTATTACTATTATTTATAAAACATTTGTTATCTTACAAACTGTTCGTCAGTCTTAACCTACTTTATTTTCGCGGCAGACATTTTAGTCTATGTGAGTATTGAAAATATAAATAAATTTTTAAATGGCGTAAAATTAGTGAAATAAAAACAATAGTCATATAAATTATCTATTTCCAACGTATCTAAGTCATGATTAAAAAACAAAAACATATTAAATAAAATAAATGAATAATAATATAATACGCCAATACATCGACAAAAAAAAAAAAAAAAAAAAAAAAAAAAAATCAAAAGTACGGGCTATGAAAGCTCCTATCTGTTGATGTGAGATTTCATAGCAGCTTCAAGCTTTTTTGAAGTGAAAACTTCTTTAGGCGCATTGAGCACTTTTTGGGTGAGCAAAAATCATGGAACTCGCGTCATCGTCAGCGAACACTTTGAAATTCTGCAGGCGTTCGTTGCCGTTGTATATATATATGTTTGTATGTATTATCATTACTATTATTATTATTTTATTTTTATTTTTCGCGTGTAAATGAATTTATGCCAAGGACAAAATAAATTAATTAAATTAATTAATAAACTCATAAGTTCATTTATTTATTTATTATTATTATTTATTTATTTATTTTTATATTTTTAATTAAATATTTAATAATTCTAAAACTATTACAGGGATTTTATTTAATGTCTTTTAATTAATTGAAATAATTTTATTTAAATGCTCAATTCTGAGTCCTTGAGTTATTTCGCATCTTTTTGCGTTCAGATTTCGTAAAGAGGTAGTCGGAGACACAAACATTTTTTTTTTTTGTAATATATATAAAAAAAATATTAGATTTTTAAGCAAAGAGTTCTCTCTCTCTCTTTTTTTTTTCTTTAATGCATTTGGACTCTGAAAAAGAAAAATTCTATTTCTGTGTGGACCCAGAAAGTTTGTTTTAACGACATCATTATCCCCTTTCCCCTTTCGACATGAACGATATCATCAATCAATCTTAATGACTTCCCGTAAGTTTCGCGGGGCGTTTCCGATGGGAGGCGGAGAAATCTGCTGTAATTGAGGTTTTCAATTTAAAAATTAAAGTTTCTTATATTCTCATTAATAGAGATTTAAATAAAACAATTTATAAAAACATTAATAAAAAGCTTGGTTTTCTTGAGAAAGCGACACGCTATACAGATTTCAGATATTGCAATTTGTTGATAAGATAAGTTAGAGGCTAGTAAAGCAACACAAGTGTATTTTTCGCATTTTACAGCTTAAAAATAAAGGGTTAAAAATTAAATATAACAGTTTTTGTTTCACGGGTCTTCAGTGTATGGTTGTGAATTTTCTGATTGTGAAAACAGAATTAAAAAAAATTCATTAGGTAATGTGTAATTATATAAACAAATTTCGCCGTAGAATAACACAGGCTTTGGATGACCTTGACGATCCGTGATGCACCCCCTTAATGGTTGATGCATCAGATAAGGGTATCGGTGCTGTACTGCAACAACTAGAAGATGGAATCTGGAAACCCCTTAGTTTATTTTCAAGAAAGTTAACTGATACCCAGAAACGCTACAGCACATATGATAGAGAACTGTTAGCTGCATATTCTTCTGTGAAATATTTCAAGCGTTTCTTGGAAGGTAGAAACTTCACAATTTTTACCGACCACGAGCTGCTAACTTATGCTTTCCATCAGAAACTAAATAAAGCAACACCACTACAACAAAGACATCTAGAATAGATTGGTCAATTTACTGTTGATATTCAGCACATATCTGGAAAAAATAACATCATTGCTGATACACTGTCTAGAATGGACGAGTTACATATTCAACCAGTACTTGATTACAATAATGCTATAGCTAAGGCACAGGAAACTGACAAGGAGTTAATAGAAATTCTTTCTTCTCAGAACTCCTCTCTAAAATTAGAAAACGTTCTTGTATTTGGTTCCGATTGTGACATAAATTGTGACTGCTTAACAAACAAAAAGAGACCTTACCATAGATATAGTAATATACATAGATCAATCATCCCCATGTTAACGTGCAAAGATTTTTGATGCCGAAAAAGTTTTTGGCATCAGCCATGATGAGAGAGTATAAAACTCGAAAACAACAATGGAATAGAATGTTGATATCATAGATATAGTAATAAGACATGGTTGATATATATTGAAAATGCCGAAGTACTGCGCGGCTTTTAATTGTAGAAATAAATTTATGAAAGGAAGTAGAGTAAGTCTTCATAAGTAAGTTAAATTTAACTAATTTATGAAAAATATGATTCTTTATAATCAGTTGCTTTGTTATTATTATGGTTTAAATACTGTTTTGATTTTTAATGGAATACTTTTTTTAAAATTTTAATATTTTTTAAGTTTTTATATTAGCAAGAAATATCGAATTTTCAAAATTCTTTTAAATGTAGTTAGCAGTGGCAGAGGTAAAACCCGCTTGTTTTAATATATTATAACTAGTATTACCACAAGACTTTCTTCTCTATTTAATTCTATACAAATTTATTCAATACAAATTATTTATTAAGTTATAATTTATTAAAGATATTTTCCATGATGAATGCAGACGATTTTTTTCTTAAAGTAGTATAATAATAAATGCTGAAAAAAAATCATTTTTGTGCAGACATGAAAAGATATACAGTCGAATCTTGTTAACGTGAATCTCAAGGGGGATCAAAAATCTGTTCATCTTATCAGTAGTTCATGCTATCAGTAACTGATCGTCATATAACTAAAGTAATCTTCATTTTGACGAGGATTGTGGTAACTGGTAACAGTTCATGTTAAAAGTAATTCACGTTAACGAGGTTTGACTGTATCTATATATATATATATGTCTATACTATATATATACATTATATATAACATTAAAAATAAAAGAAATCGGTAGCTTCGTTTTAAATTAATACAGATGTATGGTTCAACCATTCGTTTTAGAAATATTGACGAGTTCTTTCTAAAATATCCACATCCACATTGAAAATTTACACAGGCCCCGGGGGAAGAGCACTTCCTTCCCAGGAGGAAAGCAATGCTCCTACATGCACACATTTTTTTTTTTTTTTTTTTTTTTTTTTTCAAGTTTATTACTACTATTGTCAATAATTCATATAAATTTTACATTCATGCGTTAAAAATAACTCACATTATATACATTTATATGAAATTTTGTCCTATACTGTCATGTTAAGTACTTAGACTTTAGTACTTAGTCTTGTTTTTCAACCGGCGGATGATACGTTAACAGCGCATGCAAATTTTCCTGAAAAAAAGGATAAGTTAAACCAATTCTTCATCCGTAAATCATTTAACTCTTACTTTCTTGAAATTTATTATGTGTGTTTCCGAGTAAACCCAATTTCTGCAATATTTTGCAACAGGAAAATAAAGGGTTAACAGCTAAAGCAAGATTTCCTGTAAATGAGGATAAATTTAATTAATTTTTCATCCCAAACACTTCTTAACTCCAAACATTCATCAAAATTATTATATTTCTTTCCAAGTAAACCCGATTTTTGCCATATTTTTCCTCATTAATATGCAATTTTTGTCATATTATTCCAAGTAACCAGCAAATAAAGGTCTAACACCAAACCATGATTTTTATGAAGATGGGGATCAGACTAATCGTTTTTTTAACCCAAAAAACACTTAACTCCAAGCTTCCATCAAAATCGTTAAACCCATTTTCAAGAAAACCCAATTTCTGCCATATTTCCCAAACGGTAATTAAAGGGTAAACAGTAGACGTGAATTGCCCTGGGGATGAGGATATGCCTAATTGATTTTATACCTCTAGAAACACTTAATCAAAGACTTTCTTCAAAATCATTACATCCCTTTCCGAGTTAACCCAAATTCGGCCGTATTTCTTAACCGGTTGATAAAGGGTTAACAGTGAGCAGTAACTTTTCTGAATCGAAGAAAAAATCTAATTTGCACCAAATATCTATCTGTTTATCTATCTATCTACCTATATATATATATATATATACATATTTATAGAAAGAGAGATGCCAAGTTATTGCGGATTTCCGTAATCTTAATACCAGAAATTTTTTTATGTATTCCTTTGTAATAACACTGCTCGGCATGAAAATTGTATCTGACACCATTTCAGCCCACTCTTATGTAAAATGACCTCCTGAATCCGAATATGATCACCATTTTGCCCAATCGCACACCGCACAGTGGGGTATTTGACGAATCTGGCTGGCCAAAATTATTTTTTGTGTTAAAAACCAATTTTAACCAATTCTTTAGTCACGAAAGTATTATTTTTGATGCATATTAATATTTTTATTCAAAAAAACCTTTTTTGGAGTGTTTATTTACTGTGAAACAATAAATACTCTAAAGTAATAAATATAATATAAAATCAAATAGTACATATTATTTAAGATATCATAAATAGGAGCATATAAGAAATAAAAATATTCATATAAAAATGGTAATAATAAAAATAATTATTCATACAATTAATAAATAAGTAAGAAAAAATCTCATCATCACTGCATATTAAAGATCTATCATCTGTTTCTTTGTAATTGGAATTCTATATATCATAAATGCTTGTAGAAGATTCAATCGGTAATAACTCTCTGGAGCCTTTTTTTTTTTTTTTTTTTTTTCTTTTTTAAAAGAATTTGACTTTTTTTTTTTTTTTTTTTTTTTTTTTTTTGTATTGTGGATCTTATTTCAGTTAACACTCCCAAACGTAATCTATTAAGAACATAACGATTACAAGAAAGTCTTAAAATTTTTTGTGTAAATTTTTTTTCGAAATAAGCGAAAATAATTATTGCGTGCATCAGCTCTTTCTTCAAACAATTGACTAATTGGCAATATAGCTTGCTGAATTACAGTGGGATGTGTATTATTTTGTGCATTGTGGGTGATATTGGATAAGATACAAAGGATATTCCTAACAGAGTTCTGTTGTTTTCTCTGGATATTCGGCAATTTTTTTCACATGAACTCTGTGGCTACTTCAAGTAATCATGACGCTGTAAACTGAAGTAAATCCTTTATATCAATATCAGCACAAGTTTCTTTTATCATAAATTACTTTTTCTTTTCAGGATAACAGACCATTTTCACACGCTGCAACACGATACATAAAGGACTTTTTTCTTTGAGTACTTCTTATGATTTTGTATTGCATAGCTGCTAAACTTTTTAATTTTTAAATCATATTTGTCAACAATATTTTTATAAAGGAATCTTTTAAGCATATTTTCGGTGATTGCATAATCTGAAAACGTTTATAAAAACTTTCTTGTATGAACTCTCTCTTAAAAATAGGAGAGTTGGCACCTATGGTATTGGTTTCTTGAAAAATTAGCCTATAAGGATATGGCTTGCAATGGTGATATTTGTGTACGTTTTTACATGTGTTTTGACATTTTTTTTTAAATCTCATTTTGGAGTAAAAGTAACTTTTTTTAGTATAAAAACAGCACATCTTTCTCCAGAAGTTTCCGAATTAGTTTGTTTAGTATGTGGGAGCACTTTAACATCTGTGGAGCTACGTAGGGTTTCAGCTTTCCTTGTTTAGATCTTTCACTTCATTCACTGAAGTCTCTTACTGGTTTCTCAGAATGGTTTACACATCTAGGAATTTCAAATCTCCTATCCAATTCTTATTCTTTTCTATAAATATATCTTCTTAATATTGGACATTAATTCACCTGTTCTTCATTTTAAATTTAAAACATGAGAAACTTTGATATTCTTATTTCATCTTCATAAAAAATAATGATTTGAAAAAAGTAATTTCCAAGATATCTTAATTTTTTCTTTCTATTCGATGCACTTTACCACAGAGTAATGATAAATAATTCTTTGTGAGTAATTATTTTGGCATTTGATAGTCATAGATCAAAATAAAGACGTAGTACAAAAATAAATAGATAAATAAAACATAAATGATATGTGATCGGCAATTTTTTTGTAGTTCTTTTTTCTAATAGTTGCGCCAGTTTAAACATTAAAAAAGGTGTCTCTACTCAATAGAAAAATATTTTTTAAGAAATACAATTGATTATTCCGAATTTTTAGAAATACAAAATCTAAATCTAAATTTAATAAATACATTAATTTAATTTAGCTTTAAAACAAATAATACTTTACTTTATTCAACTGAAAATGTCTGAAAAATATACACATGCGATCACTTTATTAATATTTCTAAGAATTAGTTTTGCAGTAAAGTTTATACAATGTAAAAATGTCGAAGCTTTATAGTTAGCCACTTGAAATGCACTGAAAAAAATTTAGACCTACATTTTTTGAACAGCCTTTATTTTAAAAAGCGGAAGAATGCGGAACTAGTTTTTACATAAATAACAAGATAAAAGTCTATATTTATTGCCAGATGAAAAATCATTGCAGGGAAAGGCAGGGAAATATAACTAAATCATTCGAATTTTCAAAATATAGTATAAAAGTAAGAGAGAAAAAATGCATAATTTTAAATTTCCTTTACAAGTATAAAATATATTTTTTCCTCAACTAAAATAATAAAAACCTTTACACGCTTATCTGCCTCGTCCCTTTCCATAGCAATTAAATTTCATACAATTCCCAAATAAAAATAATCCACATTCAAAAAGGAAACGCTGAAGTTGGCAACTAATGAGCAAAACTCTGCTGAACGAAACATTCGAATTTCAACTGATACCGAGAATTCCCAGTTTGTTTATACGAGAAAAAAGTGGTATCATACGATTCCCCATTTATTTATCTTCATCACACACCCATATTTTTACACTTGCGTTTAAATTTTGAAATCGACTTTTGGCCAGCCAGATTCGTGAAATACCCCACTGTGCACCGTTTTCTTGATACGCCCCCTCCCCCATTTTTATCATTGTTTGATAATTTTATACTCATCAGTTTGATTTGGAGAGCAACGATGATTATTTTAACCGTTAATGTCTTCTGATCTGAGGAGCTACAGTGGTAGGAGGATACTTAAAAAGATTTGTGCCCAGAAAAAAAAAAAATAAATAAAAAAACACTTAACCCTAAAATTTAATCAAAATCGTCACATTCACTTCCGAGTAAACCCATTTAATGCTATAAATTTCGGCTGGCCGTTAAAGGGTTAACGCAATTTTTTCTGAAGATGAGGATATGTCCATTTAGCTCTCTAAAGAACACTTAACCCCAAACTTTTATAAAAACCATTACATTCATTTCCGAGTAAAACTAATTTCTATTATATGTTGCGACTGGCCGTTAAAGGGTTAACGCGAATTTTCCTGAAGATGAGGATATGTTCATTTGTTTTATCTCTCTAAAGAACACTTAATCCCAAACTTTTATAAAAATCGTTATATCCATTTCCGAGTAAACCTAATTTCTATTATATGTTGCGACTGGCCGTTAAAGGGTTAACGCGAATTTTCCTAAATATGAGTATATGTCCAATCGCTTTATCTCTCTAAAGAACACTTGATCCCAAACTTTTATAAAAACCGTTACATCCATTTCCGAGTAAACCTAATTTCTATTATATGTTGCGACTGGCCGTTAAAGGGTTAACGCGAATTTTCCTGAAGATGAGGATATGTCCAATCGCTTTCTCTCTCTAAAGAACACTTAATCTCAAACTTTTATAAAAATCGTTATATCCATTTCCGAGTAAACCTAATTTCTATTATATGTTGTGACTGGCCGTTAAAGGGTTAACGCGAATTTTCCTGAAGATGAGTACATGTCCATTCGCTTTATCTCTCAAAAGAACACTTAATCCCAAACTTTTATAAAAATCGTTATATCCATTTCCGAGTAAACCTAATTTCTATTATATGTTGCGACAGGCCGTTAAAGGGTTAACACAAATTTTTCTGAAGATGAGGATATGTCCAAACGTTTTAGTTCTTAAAAAAAAAAAAGACACTTAACTCCGCACTTTAAACAAAATCGTTATATCCATTTCTGATTAAACTCAATTTCTACTACATGTTGCGATTGGCAGTTAAAGGGTTAACACTAATGTTCTTGATGCTAAGGATGTTCCAATTGTTTTAGGTCTCTAAAAAGCACTTATCCCAAACTTTTATTAATATCTTTATAACCATTTCCGAGTAAACATAAATTTCTACTCTATAAAGTTGGTAACAAAAGTATCCGACTGCATTGCGATTGGCAATTAAAGGGTTAACTCTAATATCTCAAAAGATGAGGATAAGTCCAATAGTTTTTTCGACCATAAAACTTCTAACCAGACAGAAATAGTAGACAGAAACGATAAATTTCTTTAAATGTCGTTATTCCATACCAAAAAAAAAAAAAAAAAAAGAAAAATGAGTATCTGGAGTTTTTTCATTCATCTTTAGTACATAAATTATTCATAAATTTTATTTGCTGCCCGTGTATATTCAGTCGGGGAAAGACATCCACAAGAGAGTAAAATGGCCGTCTTTTCCCGAAAAAAAAGGCATCACCTTTTTCGGCCTCGCTGATCAATCTATGTCTTATTACTATATCTATGGACCTTACATTCCAAAAGCACTTAGGAAAATTGTTTTTAACAGTATTCACAATCTAGCCCATCCTGGAATAAAGGCTACAACCAAATTGTTGAAATCCGAAATTGTATGACCGTCGATAAATAAAGATGCAAGAATTTGAACTAGAAGCTGTCTTAAGTGTCAAAAGTTCAAAGTTACACGTCATGTGGAGAGTCCTTTCCAGCAATATCACAACATCAGTCAACATTTCACAGAAATTAATTTAGATATTATTGGTTCATTACCATCATCTGAAGGAATTCGCTATTGCTTAATTTAATAACAATATTGCTTACAGCAATAGTAAATGTAATAATAGTAAATGTAGTGAAAATTTCTTCTATAGATTTAACTATTTTAATTTAGAAACTAAATGTTGGGATGGTTTAGTTTGCATAAATATACAGTCAGCAGCAAAAGTATCCGAGCACTAGCCAATAATTCCGATGTCAAAAATGTACACTTAAAACTGTTTTGTTAAATAAATCCTTGTCGAATCATGTTCTTAGTCTAACTAAAAATTCATCCTTGATTGTATTGTAGTAAAAACGAATTGCCGGCTTGAAGTATTCGAGACAGACCATCACCATTCATAAATTGGATGGCTTTTGAATATTTGTTAACAATATTTTCTGAATAAGTATTGATGATGGCTCCTGAATACTTGTTGGCGATATCTTCTGAATAATTATTATTGTTGGTGATATCTACTGGTTACATATTGATCATGTTATCTTAATAGTTGTTGGCGATATCTCCTGAACTTGTGTAAATAATGACTTCTGAATAGTTGTTAACTTATCTATCTATGATCGTACCTGAGGATTGTACACTACCATGGTTTGGAGTTTCTTTGGCTGTACTGTAGTTCTACTGCGATGTAAAATCTACTCAACTACCTCAATCAACTTATTATATGAAGAATTATATTATGTTTTTCTTCTTTATTTATCACTCTTCACCTATAGACCAACCAATAATTTTTTTAATCAAATATTTAGTGCTTATTTTTTAAGCAATCGTTTCTAGTATTTTTTGAATATTTTCAAGCAACCATTTCCGGTTTTATAAAACAAAAAGAAATTTTTATGACTCATGATTTGGCAACAAAGAAAATGTTCGAACAAAGCAGCAGCACAAAGCCACACCTGTGTTCAAACTTGGCTCCTAATCGTAGTGATTATTTAAAATAAATTTAGGCTGATGAAGTATGGCTTCTGAATGTTGTGGTGCTAAAAAACAAAAATTGAACAATGATTGTATTCCGTGTTGTAATGGGAACGGAATTATACAACACAATTATCACACAAACAATTGTAAAAATAATGTTGTTGTGTGTGTAGAAATGTGCTTTTTTTGTTTCGATGTGCTATACTGTCATTTGAATCAGTATGACCCACCTAAAACTCCTAATTTTCCCAACGACAGCTAGTAATTATGCTCATTTCTCTATTACTAATTTTATAAGAAAAATATTTCTGTTCATAAATTTTGTTTATAATTTTTAATGTTTTTAAAACATAACGGTTTTTTATGATTTTTCATGAAATATTACTTAATTCGTGTATAATTAGCAGTCTTAATTAATTTGCTTTACAAAATGGCATGTTACCTTTTCGGCATTATTATTAAATTTTTGTTTATGTTCAGTGTTTGATGTACTACTTAATTTATTTAATGAGTTATCAAATGAAATCAATTAACTATCCAGCATGAAATTATTTTGCCCATAATATTGAACAAAATATTACTTATATTTGTGTCCTCATTGGGTAAAAATAACAAATTATTTACTAGTTAAAGTTAAATTCATAAAATAAGATTAAAATATGAATTTCATGTGACTACTAATTATAATTAATATTTTTCATAATGAGAGGATTGGACTTCCCTGCAATAAGTTTTATGTTCTCTCTTCATACAAAAATTTTAGATATTTTTTCATGAATTCAGAGTTGCCCCTTCTCTTTGTATCTTCGCCAGCAGGTCAAAGCCCATTATGTGAAAATTCGTTTATAGATTTGGTCATTATTTAATATTTTTAAATTCAGTTTTCATTTTCAGAAAACTGACAGTCATTAAATTTGCTCTTGTTTTCCTAATGATTATTTAAATTTTTAATATTTTAATTTGGAGTTGAATAATTCGGAAAGATGAACTAGATGCGTTTTACAGTTTCAAAGTGAAATATTAAAAATAAAAAATTAGTATCTGGAAAACAAGACTTACAGTTGTGAATTTTCTAAATTTGAAACAAAATTAGGAAAAAAGATTCGAAAAGCAAAATTCTTTGTACATTAGGGCTTAAGATTTTTAAGTGCCTGGTCAGCTAGAGCATACATACCCAAACATTTTATGCACATTAATAAAAAATAAACATTCACATATTTAGAATAGAATAGATCTATCTATTGAAAAAGAATTTAACAGTATTATTCAGGGTTGGGCTTTTACTGGTAAAAAGTAGTTTCTATCAGGACATGGTAAAAACTAGATTTTTATCGGTAAAGGCATGAAAAAACGGTAAAAACCAGATAGATACTATTAGCCCTTATTTACCTGTTTCTATAATATAGTCTAGAAATATGTAATGCTTGTAGTAAATCCTGATTTAAACTAAAAGTATTTTAAAATAACTTTTAAAAACATAACTTAAAAAGAATATAATCTGCATATATGTGATGCAGTGTGTTAAGACATTGCATGGTAAGTTGACTGTTATTTAAATATATTTAAAGTTTATTATAAAATAATCAAAATAACAGAATAACCGATGAATTTGAATCAGAAAAATCAAATTTTTAATTTAAATAATAATAAAATCTGGTTTAAACAAAAATAAGTTAAAACATCCTTTTGTTTCAAATATAACTTTAAAAAAAAAAAAAAAAATTCTACCATTTTTCAAACTCTGTTACTATGAAGGACAATTTAATATGATCTTTATAAAATTAGATACTGTAATAGATTATTTTGCAAAAGATTTTAGATGTTCCCTTCATTCTTTCACCATGAACTAAGTACAGAAAGGAGAGGCATCAGGCAGAAACTTGACCAGTCAGAAATTAACAAAATGATAGTGGTAGATATGCACAAACAAATTTGCCAAATTGGAAAGAAAGCTATGTGAAATAATTTATTTAATTGTGTTATATGTAAATGTAAAAAGAAAAAAAAAATATATATTTAAGTTATTTATTATGATTTTTCGTATTTTTATAAAGAAATTCGAAACATTTGTTTTTGTTTAGATGGTGAATTTGAAGTGCCATAACTTTTAATTAAAAAAAAAATATATATATATATGTATATATATAGGGTCATACGGGGGAATTGTAGGTCAAAAAGCAACAACATCTTAATATTTTCTAAAGTATAAAAGATAAAACGGTTAAATTTGGCATGGAGTAAGCTTAAATAATTTAGAAATTATCCAAACAGTCATTTTACCTAAATTTAAAATACAGTATAGGATCCGTTATCCAGAAAGCTTGGGACCTGGGATATTCTGGATAAGGGGTTTTTCCGTAATTCGGAACACTTTATTATATGTATAAAAATGGTACAAAATAATTTCATAAATAGCAGTGATAAATATGAATAATATATATGTAAACACTTTACCTATATATTTGTTCATTTAATAAATTATTTCCACAAAATGAAAAAAACATTCTTCATTAGAATTTTAAACTATAAATAATAATAGTAATAATAAATGAAAAATAAATAAGCATATATAAAATTTAATTTTGGACCTGAGAGCAAAATCCTTTCATTTGATTTTGCAAAAATTTCTGATATTTTTTTGCTTATAATGTGTCTCTGCTCTGATATTAATAGTTCATAAATGTTTCAAATATTTTTAGCACATAATGCTAAATATTTTATGAAATGAATTCTAAAAATAATGGAAATTAATAAAAACTATTTAAAAATTTTATAACAATTGGGACTTCATGCATGTGACCTGAGTTCAAGGATAAAATTCATCTGCTATTGGACACTTTAAGAAGTATGTATTATTAATGTTTATTAAGAAATACAATAAAAATTCATTTTGTAACCTAAATTTGCAAAATATTCAGTAATTATTTGGATAATTTTGTCACCATATTTCCTCAGAATAGCACCGTAGCATTTAAGAAAGCAGGTTGTAAAACTATAATTCTGACCGCTTCTATTGTATAACTTTAATTCTTAAATTTTACGATAATTAAAAATTTTGGTAGTTGGCATTTTGCATTTTGGTTTTCGAAACATTCTGGATAATGGATCCTATACTGTAGTAATACATGTCAAAAGTAGATAAATGTTCTAAATTATCATTATTTAGTACACAAAGAACTTTTTTTAATTATGTATTGTGGTACATTTAAAGAAAAGGACATTATTTTAGATAGGTAATAAGATTTATTTTTAAGAGCATAACTGCAATTTGTTTTTGCTTCAACCCCACAATTCTGGGCAGAATTTTTTATAACATTTGTATGATATATTTATCCTGTTATCAGGGCTCGCGCTGACCTTTTGAAAAGTGGGGTTCCAAGAAAAATATGGGTCAAGTTTTCAAAAAATGAGGACTTTTTTTTTTTTTTGGGGGGGGGGGGGGGGGGAATTTAACTGCTAATATTTTCCACAAACACACAAAGTTTTTCACGATTCCTTTTTGCATTTTGAAAAAAAAAAAAAAAAAAAAAAAAATGTCATAGGAAATCAACACTTAACTCTGTTAAACATGCGTTTGATCATGTTCATGTAGTTAAAACAGTACATTACTAAATAAAATTAATAAAAAGCACAAAGAAAATTATTTAATGAATTTGAAAGAAGTTTTAAAGAAGTAAAAATTATGGAAATTTTGACGACAGCAATAGACTTGGAGCAAGATTAATAAAAATAATCCTTTTTTTTTTAAAAAAAAAAAAGGCTCTTATTAAAGGAACTTATATTTACCAGGTAATTTTCTTCTTAAAGACACTTAAAAAAAAAAAAAAAAAAAAAAACAACAGTATAAGACCCATTGTCTACCATTATCTAGGACCCGCAATATTGGAAGTATTTAGAATTTTGGAATTTTCCGGGTTTGGTTCTTTTTTTCATTAATGATTTTTTGAATTATAAAACACAACTCACTAACAATAGAACATACATAAAGAAAAAATTACTTTTTTTTTTTTTTTTTTTTTATAATAAAAGCTAATATTTAAGATGCGTTATTTAATATTCATTTTAACACTATCATTATGCAAAAATAATTTGTATTATATTTCGTACATAAGCTTTTGTTTTTTTAGTAGTAGTAAGTAGTAGTTTTTGTTTCTGAAACAGTTCCTGAATCCAATACCCTTTATTTCTATTGGATCTAGCAGGAAAAAAAAAAAAAAACTACAATAATACATATATATTAACATGTACATTTAATTGAAAATTGTCCATTGTAGCGCCTAAATATTTATGAAAGAAAAGTGCTTTGAAAAATAAGTCCAATTGGGCCTAGAAGCAGCAATAAGTGAACAAAAATTTGCATCTGCAGTCCTGTCTTCTCCTTCAACCCCCCCCCCCCCTCTCCTATATGCATGCTGGCCGAGGCTGTTTGTTTAACCCCTCTTTCATCTTCGGAATTTTGGAGCGTATTTCTTCTTCTCTTGCATCATCCTCAGTCTCTGTACGCACTTTCATGCAGATTTCGTTTCAGAAATTTTCCTCAGCCAGCATGCCTTAGCTGCTCGCCGCCATCCCGTCAGCACCATTGTTCATAGCTGTTGTGTTATCGATGGCGCTAAATGTACTGGTGACTGGATCATAAAAGTAAAATTGGCTGCAAAACCCGGGATTCCGGATATTTTCCAGACCATAAAAAACCTTTGGTCAGAGAAAAATTAAGGGGGTATTCTGGTCTAGAAGCCTGAATTTTAGGCATTTTTTAAAGTAAGATAAAAAAAAAATGAAAAACATTTTTACTATCCATTTTTTTATATGTTTTTTATTGACATTTTGAGAATTTAAAAAAAAAAAAATCACAAAAAAAAAAAAATTCGCCGAGATACAGGCCGATGGAGTGGGGGCTTAAAAAAAAACGGTGCGTCCTGGTTGACATGATTTCAACCCTTGTAGTGATCTAAAACAAAAAAATCAAACAAATTCTTCATTAATAAAGATGTCGCTTTCGGGTTGACCGTTTTAAAAAAAAAATGACAAAATGGCGTTGACTTGAAAAAAAAAAAAAAAATTTTTACCCGACTTTTTTCGACCTTTTCGAATTTTTTAAAAATATTGAAAATCAAAATTTTTTAAAATCCAAGGCAGACGCGATAGAGAGTTGTATAAACAAGATATATACCAAATTTCAAAGCAATCGGTTCAGTAGAACTTGAAATATCATGTCAACCACCTCAAAAAAAGTAGTTTCGAGAAAAACGCGTTTAAAGTTTAGGAAACAATTCTAATGGAATAACTCTGAAAATAATATGTTATACTCACTTTGCATCAATCGGCGATCCCAGATCCATACATTGGGCCTTCCTCCTTCTCATAATTCAGCTCTTGAGAAGTTCTTTTTTTTTTTTAAATTTCTAGACCAGAATACCCCCTTAATTCTACTTTATTTTCCGCTTTTTCGAAATATACAAAAAAAAGGCTTGGTTCACTTGGACATTTTTCCTTCTATTCTTTTTCTTTTTTTTCAAAGTGAAGTACTGTTTTTAAATACAAAATGTTTTTAGAATCTGAAGGAAAAAAAAAATTGAAATGATTCCGGATTTTGGAATTCCAGATAATCAGTATTAATTGTATTTTGATTTTGAAATTTATTCAAAAGTGCATTTATTTCCTTTTTTTTTTCTTCCCCATGAAATAACTTTTGCTAATATTGCATATTCTGATGAGATTGGTTCTCTAACTAAATAAACAAATCCCTCCCCCCCCCCCCCCCAAAAAAAAAAAAAAAAAAAAAAAAAAAAAAAATGCAACCCCAGTCTATAACACTTTATGCCGATACCGGATTTTGATCACTTCGCATGTGCTCCGTCAGACAGAACACGCAAGGAAAGGGAGAAAAATGATGTCATCGTTTTAACAACTGGAGCAGACGCAGCCATATGGGCTGGGCGATTTTTTTGTTTTTAAAGGAGGAAACAAGAATCTTTCTCCCATTCTTCTAAATTAAGAGCTAAATAGCCAGGAAAATAAATTACTGAAACGAAATTAAAAGAAATTTGCTGTTTTTAGAATAAAGCATATTTTTGAAAGAAAAAAAAAGGGAAAAATTGCGGGTCCTCGGGACCCCTGATTTTTTAAATTCTGCGTCCCTTCCATTAAAATTGGGGTCAATGGTGCGCTATAGCGCACCAACGCGAGCCCTGTGTTATTATCAACAACAAAAGGATTATTTTCCATTTAAATCAACTGGTTCATAAAATATGTATTTGTTTGGAATTATTTCCGAAACATCTCATTTGGGCCAACGAAAATTTCCGTCGCTTCGTTCAAGAAATTTCATTTCTACTTTTTCCTTGTCCAAAATTTTAATTATTTTCCCAATATAGAATGGGTTTTTATCATAATGCACAGCAAAATATTTCTGCTCTTCAAAAACAGAATGGATTTCTCGTAGCACCTTCTTCGAATTTTCTGAAGAGGAATTTTTTTTGAAACTGTTTTATTGGAACATCTTAAATCTTATTTTCATTGTCATTAGACAATTCTTCATCGCTAAACAATTTCAAATCAGCTGGGCTTGCATTTGAGAGACTATCTATATCATCTCGAAGTGCTCTTACTTTTTTGCAAACAAGGTTTATCTTGATGTCTACATCTTTTTGCTTGGGAATTTCCTTTTTCTTCTTTGCATTTGATTTTTCTTTCTTTGCTGTTGCAACGTCCAAGAAACTTTGATTTGCGATAACAGCCAAATTTGTGTTAATTTGCCTTCTTATTTTGGTATTCAGTACTCAAGATGTGTGCCTACCTTAATTGCTGAATTAATATTTCTTCAAAGCTTGAATTGATTTGTTCACCAGAAGTGTGTGATATTCAGTAGTAAAAAATGGTCGCAGTTAAAGTATAATTTAAAGTTACAGTTGAAGATTACAATAAAGTATAACATTTGAAGTAAATACTAATATTATTTACTCAGGAATAAATAGAAAAACACCTAAAATATCAAAAACTATAACTGACTGAGAATTACCCCATTGACCAAGAATTACCTCAGTAAACTAGGGTATAAATCAGTATACTTTTAAAATTAATTTAATTCTAAATATAATGAAGAAAAAATATAAGTATGTATGAGAAGTTTAGGCCATTTGCTATTGAAAAACTGCACTAACAAAATTGTTCTTTCAAAAGTGTTTCATTGGTATGGATCTTTAAAAAAAATATGATTTATAGATGCAATCTTTTTTGAAGATGTTTTTCTAGTGGTTTGAAAAGTCATTTTTTTTCTCTTATTTGCTACACAGTTACATTATTTTTGAACTTGATACAAGAAAGTAGAATGTATAAGGATGACTTGGAGTAATTTAATTGTTTTGTAAAAATATCTTTTAATGCTTAAAAGTTAGTGACCATTATTTACCCCGAAAAGAGAGTGACCCAGAATTCCCCCGTATGACCCTATAAGTTATGATAGTTAATATCAATTATTAATTAGTTTATAAGTTATTTAATAATTGATTTTGATATTGTTTTTCCCTTTTTTGGTCATGTTAATTAAAAACTTTTTTTTTTTGGAGGGGGGGGGGGCATTTTTCTTTTCTGTTTTGGTTTCCGACAATTTCGAATCTGGCAACCCTCTATTGAGTACTGATAAAGGCAGTTGTAAAATAAATCTAGTTGTTAATTAGTAGTACTAGTTGTAAAATAAATCTCAATTTAATAGATGCTTTCATCTCCAGGAGTAAAATAGGCTTAGAATCAATATCTGTTGTCCTTCACAATTTTTGTATTTGGCGATCAAAAGCGTAATACAAAAATATACTTGCTAGTTATATATTTTCTTAATGTATATTGCACGAAATATTGTTTCATATTATTGCTCTCTTAATATACAATGTTAAAATAACCATGATTTTTGAAAGGAATTAAGTATGTTTGCCAGATAACTTGGTGATCTTTTTTTCTTTTTCGCTAAGGACGACAGATATTGAATCTATTTTGCACATGTATCTCACATCAAAGGAAGGTTGACCTTGTTTTTAGCAAGGTACATCTGCTACTTAATTATGATTCCTGAAGAAGAAAGCACCTATATCAGGGTTGGCAGGTTTTTGACAGTTTAAACCATAGTTAAAACCATCATGTCAAAAACCTATATTTATAATATGTCATATAAAAACTTAGTTTAACAAAATATAGTTTATAAAGATTTTTTGAAAAGCAAATAGATTGATGTTCTTTGATAAACACATTGTTACAACATTTTGATTAAAACAAAAAACAAAACTTTAGGCTTTTAAAATTTTATTATGAATTATTTCTATGTTCATTCAAAATATGCTGTGATGTGATAGTTGTTTTATATATTATTACGAAATTCATTTATAACTATGCTTAATATAGTATATATTAAACTTAGTTATGTGATACTTTAAAAATATAGTTGTTTTTAATAAGATACTATTTATAAGTATGTTTTAAAAGGTAAACATGTTAATGTTTTTGGAGAAACATTATCATAATATTTTGATTAATATAAAAACAAAACTTTAGGCTTCTGAAAATTAATGATTTATAAAACATTGATAGATCATTTTGATTGATAAATCATTTTATTTGCAGTATAACATTGTATATTTCAAATTTTTTTAGTATTGTGCTATTAGTATTATGTATTTAACCAGTAAAATAAAAATGCATAGCTAATATTTTGTATTTACATATTTTATAGAAAAATATAACTTTTTTTTTTTAAACGACTGCTGATATTGCAAGTTTATAAGAAAAAGCAATAATTCTGAATGTTAAACAAGCTTGAATTGCGTCTGAAATTCTTATAATTAGCGTGAGACAAGAAAAATATGAATGTTTTCTGGACATGTATATATTGCAATAAATTTAATATTTACTCATACAGATTTTTAAAAAAATTATTAGTCTTAAGCTGTAGGGCTCACCAGTGGCCAAACGGTTCTAAGTGCAAAGCTGGTAGACGTGAGGTACCAGGTTTACTCCCAGGGTGCGCTCGTCGGCCTAGACGTTGAGTTTTTCGTGGTTTTCTCCAAAACTTGCATAAATACGGGCTACGACCCTTTAGAAAGACCTGCCCCCCCATGGAGGGCGCTTCCCCTTAGGCCTAAGGCCCTAGAGTAGTCAATCAGCCTTACTCCCAAAACACCAAACACTAATAGTCCAAGCTATAACCAGGTACAAATATTTATACAATCAATAATAATAAATAGATACAAATTTATTAATAAATGATAAAGTGTAATAAATACAGATTATAAATATAATTATTTTCAAATTCATATTAATTTACTGTATTGTGTTTTACTTGAAAAAAATCCTGTATTCCTGTGTTTTCATGGGTTATGTGAAAACTCATAAGTAACTTTGGAATTTTAGAATTTTATAAATATTAATATAAATAAACATAAACATACAAAATATGTCTATGCATACTTTGTATATATTTCTTAGGTTATAAAACCAGTTAACTTACCTAAATTTCTATAAATTATCTATAAATTGTTTAAGATTTCTTAATTTATAAACAGCATAATATTTAGATATTCACTTGTATATGGCAAATATTACTAAATCTTATTTCTAACCAGATTCTAGATCATCTATACATTTTGAAAATACAGGTTTTTGACGGTTTAAACCATTGTCATGTCAAAAACCCAACCCTGATCTATATTTAAAATGTATTATACCTATTTAAAATTAAAATACCTGTAACATAACTTTGTGCGGGCAGAAAGCTTTTTCGGCAGGGGATCCCCTCCTTCGACGGTACCGACTGCACTTTGTGGTTGGCGGTCATCCAAAGACTGATCTTCTCTTTTATAGCTGTACATGTGATGCCACACTTTGTCTATCTCCACCGATTCGTGGTCGTTTATCACGTGATGATTGTGCGCGATTTCAATACTTTCTCTGAGATATACGTAAGTTTGGTTATTAAAATTAGCTATTTTGGTGACATTATCCAGGCCTCGCAGCGCTCCTATATTTCCTGTATTTCCTATATATTTATGAAACCTCCTATTTTTCCTTTATTTTTACCACTTTTATATTTACCACGAATCTAATTTTAAATATGTGTTATAAACTTCTTTAAAAAGTATTCCTTATAATGTTTAATGTCTTACCTATACTTTTTATCCGTTTTACGTGGTGTTGTTTGCCTCTGCCAAAGATTCGTGGTCAATTTTCTTAAATGTTTACTTTAATAAGTTTTGTTTTTGTTTCAAGGCTCTGGCTTCAATGTTTCAAGGCTCTGAAATTTCACATTATAAAGGTTTTGTCGTGAAAAAATTATGAAATAAGACTATGGATATCTTTAGATTTTTATAATGGAAATGCAAATTAAAGTCGCACCGAAAATGTATTGGAGTGCAATATAATAAAAGGTTTAAATGTTTGGGATTGTCTTTTACCACTGGATTAAGTCTGCATATGTAGGGTGCCAAGAACAGTCACCGATGAGTTCTGGAAACTGCGATTGCATATTAACCCTAAGATGGCTTTGGAAGTTACCCGAGAGAACGATTACCTGTATTCAAGGCAAAACACTGAAAAGCAAAATAAAACAGGCGAAGTGGATGAAAGAGTAGAGTTAAAGAGGATTATTCACGGCCCACTGCTTAACATATTTTCCAATAAAAGTCAATTTGGCGCAATGTGTTTTTATGTTGCAATCTTCCTGGAGACATATGATTATGTAAAGTGAAAAGAATTTGAATTGTTATCACCAAGAAATAACACCAAAAAGAAATTTAGCAACAAGTAAGTAAATAGTTAAACGAGGGTATAAATTTTTAATGGTAAAATTATACCCTCGACGATCTTTTCCTCTCAAAGAGTATTCGGAGGTTTATCACGAAATACAAGAATATGTAATGATCAGTTATTCTAGATCAAGATGGAAGATACAAGTATTTTATAGCTGATCGCAGATACAATTTTGGTCGCAGCTTTATTATAGGGTCTCCTTAACAAAATTTTAAATTTGTCACCGAAGTAGTTCAGACATTTCTCGCCATGATATTTATTTATGCAGTTGCAATAGCTGCTTCAATTCATTACCAAAATGGCCAAAAATATATGAATATGCCAAGGGCGTCCCATCAGGGTTAGAAATAAGCGATCGTTAGTCGCATTTTGCAACCAGTTTTTTCATTTTGACGCCTAGAATTCCAATCGTAGGGGGCCATATTTGACGCCTGGATTTTTTCCTCATCATACCTAATAATTTTCCCAATCCCATCAGACTGTAAACAAGTCTATTTCGGTCAATTGAACCTTATAAAAACTGATTTAAGAAATCATATCTCTATGAAAGTAGTTGGCGATTTGTTAATGATTAAAATAAACAGCCCTAAATTGAAAGATTTCGACCCAGAAAACATTATTACATTGTGCTATTACATTGTGGTGGAATGAAGTATCTTCTAGGCAAAGAATGAATTTGCGATTTTAAATATGTACATTTAATATTGTCAATATAATTACATTCATTATATGTGAAATGTGACTGGATAAACACTGACAAACAGCAAGAAATAACAGATGAAATGATCGTCAGTAAGGAAAATGAAGCTAGCAGTGATGTTGAAAATTGACATATGAAAATATCCTATGTACAAATGGACTAAAACTATTGCAATTGTTATTAAATGTACAAAGCAAGAAGAAGCAACACCCAGCAGTCCTCTTATCCTTTGAAATGATTAAGAAAAATTACTGCAGAAATGTACCAAAGTAATGTAAAACAAAAAATAATTAAAGATTTTTTAAAGGAAGGACTTTTTAATTATCGTAATAATATGAATTGCATGTGGTGTAGCTATATAACTTTTGTATTTGTTAAAATATACATTTAAACAGTATTTAACTTGGAATTTTTTTTTTTTTTTTAACATTTTAACTTTAAAATGCCCATGCAGTATTTTAACGTTTTCAAGAATTAATTTTAATTTTTTGGATATTATTGGCTTATTTTTCTTAACTTGGTTACCTTTAATTTTGTTTTCTATTTCTTTTGTTCACTGATATGATTTAAGAAACATGAATCAGTGACACTTTGTTTTGATTTCAACAGTTGCAATATTTGTACTGAGAAACATATCTATGAAGAAAATTCTGAATTCTAACATGCTTTTAAATACTTTTTTGTTTAAATTCAAGCATTAAAAGTCAAAATTAAATCAAAATATACTAAATAAATAACAATTCCTGATATTTTTAGTAATTTTGTAAATTTTGCCAGCGAATATTTGAATAAAAATTAGAAATGATTATATATAGATATTTTATGAAATAATCCAGTTTTAGCTTTTTAGTGAAATTTTTACTGACATATTTTAGCAAAATACAATATCTTTTAGCAAAATGCTAAAAAAAACTAATGACAGTTTAAACCCCGCATTTAAAACCTATGCAATTTATTTTATTTACAATTTTCGCTTTAACAGAGTTTTTAAATGTATGAGTTAATCTTGATCCACATGAACTCAGATTATCAAAACTCTACTGCATTTTATAATTTAATAACTTATTAAAAAGCCCCAACACTGATAAAACCAGGAATTTTTTTTTAACAATGTATGACAGTTTTATTTTATATAAATAAATGTATACTATATAAATTAATTTTTCTTCTTATATACAGTTTATTAAAAACAAAATCCTTTTATGTTTTTTTTTTTTTTTTAATTATTTGGTTCTTATATGCTTGTACAAATTGTGTCATATGTGTGCAAAATTAAATGTGAATACACTCACTTTCATCCTTTAATGAAAAGACATTTTGTTTACTATTATGTCAATGTGCGATTTTTCATGCATGAGAGCTATGTACAGCAAAGATATTTTTAAAAACGACTTTGTTTGAAAAATCAGTATTGTATTTTAAAATGTGATAAATGTAATTACCTAATTTTACATGTCCATAATTTTACCCTTTTTTTTATATCTAGCCCTTTATTTGTAACCTGGAAAATAGGAAAAGACAGACGACTTAGAGGCTGTATAGGAACTTTTAATTCTATGAATTTACATTCTGGGCTTAGAGAATATGCTGTAACAAGGTACTTCTTTTATAGTGACAAGTTATTAGAATAATCTTTATCTGTAACATTTTTTTAGGTTTAAAATTTTGGAACATATATTATCTAGTCAACCATTTCGCTAAATGCAAAATTTAACTAAATACCTTAGAACATCTTACTAGAGTGTGCATACAATACTGAAGTTCCTATCCAAATTAGTAACCAACATTGAGGATGATTTTTGCCTGTCACATAACGAGTGAAACGTCAGATCTGTTGGGTTTGCCACACTTGGCTCATCTCCAACTTTTTGTTTTCCACATTTGGTTTATTATTATTGCTGCAAAACACTCTCCTTCCCTCTCTTTCTCTTATTAAGCTGTAATATTAAAAAAAAAAAAAACGGAAAGTAGATTGAATAATCTAAAAAATTAAATGTAATTTTAATTTATTAATAATTGCAATTTATAATACATTTTAAATATAAATGTCTTTTGCTATTTTTAAAAGTTGTTTATTATACATACAATGAAAGAAGTTTTCATTTTGTGCCTTAATTATTTCATTTCGTATTGTATTAATATTTCAGTAACATTTAAAAATACATACTTATGAAAAGTGCTCCTTTGACAAATTTTCCATTGCATCCACATGCATAACAATACTTCGACATTTTTCTTGGAGCACCTAGATGACACAAAGTTACCCCTTGTCTGAGGAGGAGGAGGAGAATGACCCCATGATCAGGGTTGTTATTTTGTCCACTTTTTTGTCAAAAGTCTGGGACACTGGACAAAATTGGAAAAAACCACATGAAACAGGACAAAATAAAATCCATTCAACTGTACATGTTCGCTGCATAAAATTATTCCGTTAAAGCTATAAATTGTACTTTTAACTTTGAATTAGCAATTTTAGCAATAGAAATGTTTTATTAGAAATAATTTGAATAATGAAAAGTGTAATTTCATTTTAATCATGATCATAAAAAAAAAAAAAAAAAAAATCATAAAGAAAATGATAATTATTAGATATGTGTAGTTTGCAAATGTAACAAAGTAAATCTGTTGTGGACTATTATAAGATTAAGAGAAAAAAAATATTTAATGTGTATATCTAAATCTTTAAAAACAAAAGAAATAGACAAGGCCGTAGCCAGAAAAAGATTTTATACATAATGTTGACAGTTAAAAATAAAGAATAACTTAATCTCCCAACACTGAACACTCCTACCCTCTCTAAAGAGACAATTTTCAATATTAAAATTTTTCATGATCAACATGATTGATTAATATATATAAGATTATAATCTTAAAAATAATTCAAGTTGTTTCTTTGTCATTTTGTACTTAACATGGAAATATCTTATTTAACATTTCTATACTAGATTTAAAAAAAAAAAAAAAAAAAAAAAAAATCTCATAAATGTAGATTTAATGTTTTTATCAATTTATGTCAGCAAGTCTTTTCAAAGCAAAGCTTTTAATTCTGTATAGCATTTTATTTGCAATACCAACCTGTCATTTGATTTTCTTATCCAAGAATTAAAAAAAATCAAATTCACATAATCATTTGATAATTTTACATTCTTATTTTAATTATATATATATATTAATTGGTAATCCAGACAAAAAAAAAAAAAATACAAAATTAAAATTTTACTTCCAAATAAAAAAGTTATTCATTTTTTGCAAAAGTGATGTCTATAATAATATAAATGTGCATATATATATATAAAATCAATTTAGTAAACATGCAGAAGCTTTAAGAGGGGAAATAATAAAAATGTGATTGACTGCACTCTAATTTCTGAACATTAAATAATTCACTGTTGTTTAAATGAAATAAAGTAAGAGAAGTCATTAAGTAAATAAATGAGAAAATTATAATAAGTGTTTGATTATTTTCTCCTAAATAGTATATTGTTTAACGAAATGGAATGTATCCAAAATTTTTTGTCTCTCTGTAAAATAACTGATAGTGCTGGATTCACCAAAATGTATACAGTTTGTTTGACGTAGAACTATAACATGTATATGAATTTAAAGCTCAATGAAATGAGGCATTTAGACGCTATCACATTTTAAATAATTTCAGACTATAGGCCATAATATTACAGAATTTTTCATTGTGTCCCTATAAAAAAAACTATAAATTGTTAGATTCACCAAAATAAGTCTGCACAATTCATTCAACGGTGACTTAAAACATGTGTATAATGCTACAGCTGAATTGAATAAGGAATTCAGATACTATCACACTTTAAATTATTTGAGCCCCTAGGCTATAATAATAAAGAATTCATCTTTTTTGTCCCAGTAAAAAAAAAAAAAAAAAAAACTAATTGCTAGATTTTCCAAGATGTATACAGTTGTGTACTACGATAACCAGTAATATATGTACTAAATTTTAGCTGATTTGAACAAAGCGTTTATACAATATTGTGTTCACTCATACTCAGACATACATAAAGTAAAAAATTTCATGAAAGATGTGTGAACCATTCAATTTCATCATGCTTAATAACAAATTTTTAAAAGGTATTTATGACTGTGAGCGGAGAAATGACAATGTAGTTGAAAGCAGTGGGGAAAGAGAGGGGAATTAAAATTGTTTTAAATTGATTATATACACATACACAGGGTTCCAGGAATTTGTAAAAAATGGTCGCCAACAAAAATTTCTGGTAGCCCGTAAAAAATATCCTCAGTCATTTTCTTTCTTTCTTTTCTTTTACTTTTCTTTTTCAATTTTAAGATTTACTTGAATATAGAAATCAAAATTCTATGCAAAAACCAATTATTTATTAGGCTATAATGGTACATCAGGAAACACCTGTTTAAATTTAGCATCATGAAACCAGTTTTATTATTTTCATTAAAACAGTACACCATCAGCACTGATACATCATTACACTGGCACAACGATTCAGCACCAGGTCAATAGCATAGGCAAACAGGAGCAGTGTAAACCAATTCCCTAAAACAGTGCAATAATTTAACACCGAGCTCTGAAACATGCACGAAGATGTGTAAATCCCCTAATGGTGTTTTGATTCAACACAGTGTCTCAAAAAGTGGTGAGAGAAGCAGGAATCAAAACAGCAAGAGTTAGCCTACATCGAAAATAGAATCGGAACAAGATTCTGGGACCAATTCTTTCACCAAAATATTTTTAAAAAAAATTGAATTTTCTTAGTTGAAAATATTGCCAGTTAAAAATAATGGTCGCCGATGGTGACCCGGTGACTGTATTTCACGAGCCCTACATGTATACAGATATAATTAAAGAATTTTTTTATATATATGGAAAGAATAAAGATAATTTAATTTAGTACTCTCAAATAATTAATAGTGGACAAAATGGTATTTTGTCCGGGACGGTTTTAACCAGGTTTTTCCAGCGGTTTTTCCACTATGGAAAAAACCGAACAACCTTGCCCATGATTAAGGGTGAAAACCTGAAAACTGAAAAGCACTGATCACATGATTTTGATGTTGGTTACTTGCTTTGATGAGGGATGCATGGCATGCATACTCTAATAAAATATATACTCTAAGCAAATACTGTGATATACAGCCAGTAATGAAATTTAATTATTTCATTATGAGTTTCACGAGAAAGACAATTAAATTTTGAGAAAATGGGTTTTTATAAATGTGCATTTGATTAGTTTGGAAGCAATAAATATATATGCTATATATTAGAACCAAGATTAGAAGAAATAAACAATCATTAGTTGCATTTTGTGATTAAATTTTTCATTTTGACACCTGGTATTCCATAGGATGTCATATTTGATACCTGGATTTTTCCATATAAAATCATTCCTGATTTTACCTGATTTATAACAAATTTGATGTATTTAGACTAGACACTATAGAATCTCAGATAAAGCCTGTACAAAAATGCTACTTACGACCTATAGCACTTAAAATACGCAAAAAATCAAAGGCAGGATGCAAAAAAAATCATTGTGGCACATTCCATGGATGAAATGTGCAATTTTCATTCTTAAAAAAAATTTGACTTGACAGAAAAAAAGAAAAAGGAAATTTCAAAATTTATTTCTTAAAACATATTTTCCTTATATTTTTAAAGCATCCTGCTCTGAAGAAGAAATAACTTAAAATCCTATTTTACAATAAGGAAAAAAGAACCAATTCTATTTTCTATTTGATAAGCACAAATGAATAGCCAGCGCGAAATCATAAAGTTCCAAGACATGAAAATGAAGCTCCAATACAAAAAGATTATTAGTAAGAAGTGTAAGATACTCAGAAAAGCATTACCATGTAACGAATCAACAGTGGGTGCCCATATCACATTTTAGCTGAAATTAGAAATTCAGAAAATGGTTGCTAAACCTCATTCTTTCAAAAATCAGAAACATTTCTATTCATTTCCAATACATGAGTGGTCGGGGCAAAAACTAAGTTCTGAGATGTGAAAATGAAGTTCTGATACGAAAAGGTTACCAGTTAAAAGTGTCAATACATTGAATTGCACCACCCTGCGGCGTTCGAAGTTCGAAACAAAACAAAAATGTAACGGATGAACAAACATGATCACAGGAACATGACATTGTCTATTATGGATTCAAGAAACTTTGATTGAAAAAGGCCTAAAAAAAAAAAAAAATTTCCAGTATTAGACAAAAAATAAAATGTCTCTGCTAAGTAAGTACACTTCTTTACATTTTTTCTCTAATGCTTTATATTTAAGTTATCAGCACAGTTTATTGTTAAGCTATTTTATAGTTAAAGGGGCTTTTGCAGACGGGATATTTTCGTTTTCGACAGGGACCAAAATCGGGAAAATTCTGATAACCTGAATCGAGTCAGTCTCGTGGTTGCCTTATAATGAGTCCTGTACTCCTGTGTACTGTATGTATTTGAATTAGAATGTATAACTAAATTTTGTAATCATTCTCAAAATTCTCCCTCCCTTCAATAAGTAAATCTTTTTCTCATTTTGTTCTTCTAATGCTGATAATTTTAAGGACTTTTTAAAATGTTTTTAGTTAAAAAAAAAAAAAAAAAAAAAAAAAAAAAATTTATATATATATAATATACAGCTCATATTCAAAATATTAGAATAATTACATTGTTTTACAAGTTGAAAATATCGTTTGGTAATTTAATGTCTTTTAATGCAAATATGCAAACTATATTTTTATTAAGAATGTATTGTTGATTAAACTTATTTATTATCTTAAAATTAATATTTTCAAAAGATTTAATTGAAAAAAAAAAAAAATTATTTTGAAAAGTCAAAATATTAGAATATTTATTTAAGTGGTTCAAAGTATTAGAATATTTCACATTAATTCTCTTTTAATTATCACCAGTTCATAACTGGTGGCATCATTGATTAAATTCAGTTGATTTCATTTAACATCAGTATTCTTTTGGCAGTTTGCTTGCGTTTTCGTCTTAAAATGGGTCGTATGAGTGATATTCCTGAATCTGTTAAACTTCGTACGGTTGATTTTATCGGCACAGTAAAAATCAATGTTATATAGTGAATTATTTACATTGTTCGCAATCAAGTGTTAGTAAAATACACAATATTAAAAAAATGGAAAATTTTCGAAATAATCGCCGAAATGGCAGCTGAAAACCAAAAACATCTGCTAGAGATGACAGGAAACTTAAGTGTATAGTTAAGAAAAACCGTTTTAAAAGTGAGCGATTCTTGCACCAAAAATGGAAAGAAGAAGAAGAAGTTGAAGTTTCTATGACAATATTAAGACGTGTTCATAAATTTAAGTTTGAATCTTCTGTACCAAAAACAAAACCTCTCATGACTGCAAAACAAAAGCATATAAGATTGAATTGATGTAAATCAAGACATTTATGGAGCGAAGAAGATCGGAAAAAAATATTATTTAGTGATGAAAGTGTTTTTTGTTTCATATGGTAATCAAGGTATTTAAGTTTGGAGAATGAAGCAAGAAGCATTTGATAAAGAATGCCTTAAACATTTGGTAAAATTTGCTGCTAGTGTCATTGTTTGGGATTGCATGAGCACAGAAGGACCTGAAAAGTTATGCATCGTCTACGAAAAGGTTAACTCTCAGATATATCAAGAAATTTTGGAATATTACAGGATTCCATCATCAGAAGATTTATTTGAAGATGATTTCATCATCTTTCAAGATTTAGCATCACCGCATACCTTGGAATTGGTTCCACCAACGCAACATTAAGATATTTCCTTGGCCACCAAACTCACCAGACATTAATCCCATCGAAAACTTATGGGGTATAATGAAGAAAAAACTCCAAGAAAATCCTCCTTCAAGTAAAACTGAGTTAATGGCACATATAAAGTCTGTTTGGGCTAATATTGATAGAAATGTTTGTAAACACCTTATATATAGCATGGAAGGTTTATTGTACGCTGTTATTAAAGCTAAAGGGGATGCTACAAAATATTAACTACTATTTACTTCATATTCATGACTTAATATTTTTGTGTAAAGTAAAATATTCTAATATTTTGAACCAATCTGAATTTTATTCTAATATTTCGATGTGTTTCAGAAAGCTATTGTAAATTGTATACCTAATTTATTTTATTTTATATTTTATAAATGTTAAAATCTTATCTAAACATTCCAGATTTAATTTATAAGAAATTTATTGCATTTACTTAGTATCAAAAATAAATAAATGGAAAATAATTTCTTTCTTATTACTTTTTCTCAATTATTCTAATATTTTTGAATATTAGTTGTATGTATATATATATATATATATATTACTATATTTTCTCTTATTCATTTTTCCTTTCTGGTTTCAGAGTAATACATATCGAGCTGTTTGTTTTTTAAGAGCAGCCACCTCCTACATAATATTACCTTTAAGACAACCTCAAAAAGAGCTGGCTAAAAATTCATAAAAAAACTGTTTTTCAATTACAATAAGATAAAATTTTAACCCTTTGTGCTCGGCATATTTTCCACAAGACATGCCTTTTGGTGTTCCTTTAAAACGTCACACGTATAGTATCCAACTTACTACTTTTTGGCTGCCGAAAAATGGTAATAATTTGTTTTATTTTACTTCAGCATAAAATAAAAAAATCTTTATGTTAAAATTTTCCAGTAGGCCGAAAGGTAGTCTATAGTTACACGTTTTAGAAAAATAACATTTAATTTGCAGAGGAACACCTTAAGGCGTGGCCCCTCAGAAGGGACATACGAGCGATAAGGGTTAATTTATATTTTTAATATATAAATCTAAATTCGTTTATATAGGGACCCATTTTTTTAAAAAAAAGGATTTAGATTTTTTTAATTTCATGGATCCCAGGGATCCTTAATTTTGAAAGACTAACGACATCACAGCAAATTTGTAGCATACCATAGCAATACCATCTGTCAACCATTATGCATCTAGCTATTTATACTTATGCATTTGAAGAAATTTGCACAACTTATTTAGACTTTTGGCATTATTTTGGAAAATGAATTGTGAACTTATATTTAGATATTAAATTTTTTATGTACATCGTTATGTATAAAGTTTTGATTTTTTTTTTTTTTTTTTTTTTTTTAAAGAAGAAAAAAATTCTTTTATTAATTAATAGTTGACCAAGTCAATTGTCATTAATTTGGTAAAAAAAATTCTTCAGTTTGAAGTGTAATTGTCACAAAAATGTAAATAGTCATGTAAAATTGTAATTTATTTAAGAATAGTTGCTTTTGTAATATTTTATCACATCTAGTTCTCAGAAATTTCATTTCTATTTGCAGTGCATTCAAAGATAGCAGATTTAGTCCAATTACTAGGGATGAGCTTTGTAAACTTCATGTATCTGTATCTATTTTAAGGCACTTTGAAGATGGTGATGATTACTTAGACTGGCAGGTAAAGCATAATTCATTGTATTTATCTATGTATGTTATTTTGAATTGTATTTCTGGTATTCAAGCAAATATTTATTTTGCAGTAAAATTGAGATATTAAGATGGTGCTTCAGTGCAGTCTTTTAAATTATGTTTCTCAATATTATTTATTTCAGCATCCTTCATCTGATACTAAACAGGAGTGATGATCGTAAAAGTGCAGAGCAGATAAATTTCTAAAAGAATAAAGTTCAGAATCAGCCATCTTTCTCCATTTTTCAAAATAAAAATGTGATGCTAAATAAATTTTGCAGCATTTTCATATATTTTTTATATCATTTATTATTCTACCAAAAAAAAAAAAAAAAAAAATGTAGCAGGCACTGTATTTTTTCAATAACCATGTGAATCTATTGTTATAAATTGCTTTTTTATTAAATTTGTTTTGCAGATTTTGCACATATGTTTTCTTATAGTTTTATATATGGTTCCCACTTGAAAAAGTCAGGGAAATTTTTTATTCTTTTTTATTTTCTGAGAAAGTCAGGGTATTTATAAGTTTTAAAACTTAAGATATATATTTTTTTAACCCCCCCCCCCTACTTCCTCTTTTGTGCAAGTTTTTTTTCTTATTAAAAAAAATCTGTTGTGTCACTCACACGACTTTCTCTTAGCCTATCCTGAAATTTAATGCTAAAAGTACAAATTGCATATTAAGAGTTTGATAATGGGTACTTTTATGTAAACCTATGTTTAAATAATTCAAATTAAGCTTCGGAACAGCTTTATTTGGCAAATAATTCTATGTGAGGGGAGCTAAACCCCCCCCCCCCCTCTTACCCCCCGTTTCATTATTATATATACATTTATGCATAATTCAATTCTTTTATCAGGTTCAAAAGTTTATTTTAAATTATTCAGTCAACTTTCACACGCATCATTCCTTGAAACTTATCAGTCTTGAACAAACTTTTGTAATAAAAAATATATTAACTTCAAAATATAATATTTGGATTGCCTGCAATTGTTTGTTTTTAATTTACTCTAACAGGCACAGACAAAGATCAAATGATAAAAACTTGACTTTGGTATTCAGGAAGCCTCCAAGCATGTAAATATACACACACAAAAAAAAAAAAAAAAAAAAAAAACAAGTGATAAATATTTAGCTTAAAATACATTTATCATATGGCTATGAGGACTTAATTTAAATTCCTGAGCAGCTTTCCTGGACATACATGGTAAAATATTATAGTAAAGCACTTCCACTTACAAATAAAAAAAGAATGTTATGGCTTAAATATTGGCAGCTCTGTATATCCTCTGAAAGTTATGTACACATCACATGGTGCTGATAAATATAATCCTATATTAATAACACACGGCACAACCTAAAGTACACTTCCATCAATTTACAAGTATTGTTGTATTATAATCTAGTTCTTTTGTGTAGTCCTGTAAGCGAACAGTGAATGATTTCTATACCATATTCTAGAGGTCAAGACTCACGGTCACCACTCGCCACATGGCGACTTAATTTGAAAAAGTGGCGATAAAAAAAATTGGTATGATCGCCATTTTTTCTGCGAATTCGTGAAAATATTTCTTCCTTTCCTCTCTCCCCCTTTTCTTATTTCCAACTAGAAATAGTCAATCAAATGTTCTGCAATTGTTTCTCAGTCTTTCTTCATCCCTAATTTAAACGGCAATATTCATTTTAAACATGCTTTATTAGATTCTAGAAGTAAAATTGAGAATTTAATATTTCCTATTCATGTAATTATTTTTTTAATCCCTCCGCCCCCCTTTCCCCATTTCTAGATAGTGATAAATGATCAATTCTAGAAACAGTAAAGAGATAGAAGTGCTAAATATTTTTCACATACGTAATTATTTTTAGACTTAACTTGATGAATATATTTATTTTTTCTCAATTAAATTATATATTTATATTTCATATCTATACCAAATGTGTAAACGGGGGTGGGGGATGAAAAATAGATTTTTAGGTACGAAATTTTTTCTAAATTAGTTTAAGAAAATTAATGCTCAGTCGATTTCATACATGTTTAAAACCGATAATAAAATTATATATATATATATATATATATTGTCTAACCATCATGTTTACGGAAAATTTTCGGCAAATTTCTAATTTTAGCAATCACATGCCAGTTTATAAAAATGAACCTCTGATAATAGGCTAGTACAGATTCTTTGCCTCCCCACACCCTCCTGAGACTCAAAATAATTTCATTTTCCTCTAATTCTGATCATAATTATTTTCCATTTGCAGATGAAAGTGCCAGACTAGACGAAATTTATTAAATGAATCAAATTTCCGTATTTCTTTTGCAATGGGACATAAAATAAATATTCTTGTAAAACACAAATTGTGTATGAGAAATCACTTTGTCAGATCATATCATCATTATAGCCTGCTGTTTTCCCGTAGCAAAATGCATGTATTAATATTTATCTATGAAAGTCCATATATTTTCCCTCATTACTAAAACTTTGAATTTTAATGTCTCCTTTCTAAGTACTATAGTTATTAATAGCATTTAAAAAAAGCTGGATTACATGCTATTATAACTACATACTTATAGAACTCACTATTAAAATGCTAACAAGAATAAAATCATAAGCATTCAGTGGAAGTTCAAACGAGGTCATATCATCCCTCAAAAACCAAATCACTTTTCAATGATTCAATTACTCAATCTATTTTGTCTTCTTCCTACCTCATTTCATTTCAGATATTGAAAAATTTAAACTAGAGAAGTGTGTAAGTTTAATTTTTTTTTCAAATAATACCTATTTTTTTTTTATTATAAATGTTATTATCGGCAGAAATACACACATATGTATACATGTTTATTGTATTATTAAATGACTAATACAATAGTCATTTAATAATAGTGACTATTGTATTATTATTAAAGTACAATAAATAGCACTATTTCTTAATTTAATTTTCCGACCATATCATTTGTGTTTTTATGCTTTTATGCACACACACACATACATATATATATATCATATATATATATATATAATAAAGATGATCTATTAAGCATAGTAGAAGCCAAGCAACAGATACAAGATCACTGAAACACCAATGACCAATAAGATTAAAAAAAAAAAAAAAAAAAAATCATCAGTGGATGAAATACATTAATGTAAAGAAACCAGATTTATTAATTAACAGTCTGCAAAACAAACGAATCAATAAAGTAAAACAACAAATCTTAACTTAAAACCATAAACTTATCAAAATTAATGAAAAAACAACCCAAGAAACACAAGATAGGAAGAAGGAGGCAGGCGGCAAGACTTGTGACTTGCCTGTGGGGTTACACTAGTTTTACGCCGGCAACACTCCCCCAGCCTGCCACAACCAGAACAGGAACCATATGAATTTAAAAATGCAAAATTTCAAAGCAGATGAACAACAATGAAACCACGAAGCCACAATGAAATTCACCGATTGATCACATTGTGTTTAACAGTATAATTAGAACATTAAATATAGTTGACAACTCAAAAAGGAAAAATCTGAAATTTTATTGGAAAATGAAAGTTTGCATAGTAATACAAAGCAAATGCAACAAGCCTTCTACTTTTTTTTTTTTTTTTTTTATTTATTTAATTTCACAAACCCACCCAACCATCCAGCCTTACAACACCACCCCACCTCCGTAATCAAACATCTGCCCACCCAACCGCCACCTTTTTTATTGTCTTTTATTATTTTATAATTTTTTTGTTGATATACACAAGAGTGTACACAGCTTTTTTTTTTTTTTTTTTTTTGTACTGACAGAGACATGGTTAAGGATATAAAATAGAAAATACAAAGTTTTTAGGAAAACCCATTTTAGCAGTGGCTGTGATCAGTTTATTAATATTCTTGTTTTTAAACTTTGCAGAGCATAAATTATTAATTCGAAATAAATGGTTAATGATGATGTTTCTAAATACCGAAAGATGCAGACATGAATTAAAATGTGTAAATAAGTTGACATTAAAACAAAAATCTTGCCGTTTGTCATAGATATCTGTGTAAAGTTTATTACCATCGATGATTATTTTGAGATCTAAAAAGTTAATTGATTGATTAGTCAGAGTATTTTGAGTTAGCTTTAAACTAGGTGGATAATTGAAGGAAAAGCCATTTTGTGAGTTCTTGTTGAGATAAAATACAATAATATCATCGATGTAACGGTAAAATCGAACATCATCATTGCAAATTTGCTTTTCATAATAATAAAGATAGAGATCTGCCAAAATACTGGAGCTACAACCTCCTTGTGGGATGCCTAATTGTTGCAAATAGATAGCGTTGTTGTGGAAGATATAATTATTATGGATAACGAAATTAAGAAGAGTTTTAAATTTTTCTGCTTTAAAATTGTAAGGAAGATTAATTTGAGCTTTATAGTCTTGAAAAAGACTGTAAATGATATTACTAAGATCTGATAACTCAATATTATTGAAAAGATCTTGAAAGTCAAAAGTCATAATATTGTCTATTGAATCGAGCGATTTTATGTATTGAATTAATTGAAAGCTATTTTTAAGACAGTGTAAATTATCAACTTTGCAAGTACATTTGTAAATTTGTTTTAGAATATCCAGTAGAGCTTTATTAGCATTGTTTATATATATATATGTATATATATATATATTATGTGTATGAATCCAATATATAACGACGATGACTCATAAGTGGCCACTGAGTTTATCATGTCCAGTGGCCACTGGCCACTTGTAAAAATTTTAAGTATTGACCTCTACCATATTCTACATGAAACTTGTTTCTATGCATATAAAAAATATATATTTGTTTCATTTGATTTAGTGCAGTCTACAGATGCTAAACTCTACTTACGTGCCATTTCCCCCATACACTTAATGTATTTGCATTCTCTTGGGGTGTCCCTGTACACAAACCATTTGCTTCATCTCAACGAAAAGTTTAGTGTAGCATCCCTATATGATACACATTTAGAATACCAAGTTTAAACTTTCTGCTGTAATTTGTTTTTGAGATATGATGATAATAGACACACACACACCGATCAACTACTAAAAACATGATTTTCGTATTCAGGGGACCTCAAAACATATAAATATAACAAAGGTTCAATTTTGAAAATTTGACCCCAAAATAATACTTTCTCTACCTTATGGGTAAGAGAAAGTAAAAATAAAAAAGTGTTGATGAAATGTGCTTTTCTAAACAAGTCTTTGCTTTAAAAAAACATAAATGAAAGCATCGTAGTAGCACAAAGAATAGTATATATTGTAGTTGCTAGCAGCAGGAGGTGTTACTAATTTAATTGTTGATAAAAAGATTTTTCGTTTGAAATCTTCACCTCAGAGAGATATAATATGGCACACCTTGAAGAAAATTGTCAGATAAAAGATGAAAATTAAAAAATGGGAGAAGGTAGAAAAAGTTCAAGATGATATCAGATGTCTAGAAGAAGACACTAAAAACAATATTAAATAATCTGGTGTGTCACTCACACGACTTTCTCTTACCCTGAAATTTAATACTATAAATACAGGTTGGAGATTAAGAGGTAAGATAACGAGCACTGTTTTGTAAACCTATGTTAAACACTTCAAATTAGGCTCCTGAAGAGTTTTATATGATAATTAGTTCTGTGTGAGGGGGGCTACTCCCCCTCCCCCTTCCTCAACCCTCTGTTTCATTAATGCACCTACATTTCTATAGAATTTAAATCTGTTATTAAAATTAAAAGTTCACTTAAAACTATACAGACAACTTTCACTTGCAACATTCCTTGAAACTTATCAGTCTTGATCAAACTTTTCTAGCAACAAACTTATACTACTTGAAAATACAACTTTTGTATCTCTTAAATTATTCGTTTTTTAAGTTACTCTAAGAGACACAGACAAGCATCAAACGTTAAAAAGCTTTTCTGTAATCAGAAAGCCTCAAAACATGTAAATATGCAACAGCGATGAATATTTACTAGCTTAAAAACATACGTTATTTACCATATGTCTATGAGGAATTCATTTCAATTTCTGAGTAGCTTTCCTGGAAATGGTAAAATATTATAGTACAGCACTTCCATTAACAGTAAAAAGGAAAGTTATCACTTAAACATTTGCAGCCCTGTATATAATTTGAAAATTATGTACATACCACATGGTGCACCTAAATATAATCCCATAGTAATAATATGCGGCATAACCTGAAATACACTTTTATTAATTTTCAGCTATTGTCGCATTATTATCTAGTTCTTTTGTGTAGCTTTGTAAATGAACAGTGGATGATTTCTCTATCATATTCTACATGAGACATGTTTTTACGCATATAAAAAAAATATATATTCATTTCATGTGGTTTAGTGGAGTCTATTTATGTTAAACTCTACTTACCTGCAATTTCCCCCATAGACGTAATGTATTTGAATTCTGTTGGATGTCCCTGCACACAAACCATTTGCTTCATCTCAACGAAAAGCTTAGTGTAGCATCCCTATATCATGCACATTTGGAATACCAAGTTTGGACTTTCTGTTACTATTTGTTCATGAGATGTGCTGATAACAGACACACACACACAGACAGAACAACTGCTAAAAACATTATTTTTGGATTCAGGGGGACCTCAAAACGTGTTTATATAACAAAAACTCACTTTCAGAAGTTTGACCCTAAAACAATATTTTCTCTACCCTTATGGGTAAGAGAAAGTAAAAAGATGACTTATTGCAGAAAGATTGATATTATGCATTTTAAAAAAAGCAACAAAAATTGTTATATGAAAAGAATTAACGTGATGTCAGTGTTTTCAAATAAACAAACAGAAAAAGGTTGAAATAAACAAACTTATACATTTTTAATAAATTTTCTTATTTTTAGTACTTGATATTTGTTAATTTGGCATTCTTATACTGTGTAGTATATATAGTAAATGCTTACATTTTAAGTACTATTTGAAATTTGTCTGATATTTTTGGAAAAATGTACTAAGACACATATTTGCTTATTACAATTCCATAACTGATCCATTATAAATTATTTAATTTAATCTTTTTTCAAACAAATGTACAATTTTTAATTATGCCTTGCCACTATCGATAATATAATATTTGTTTTTGTTTTAATGTCAATAAATCTAAGATGTAACTGCTGTATGACTGTACAAGTATGTGTAAAAGTATAAAAAAGCAACAAGGTATGGAAATACAATTTTTTATGTTTGATCAGGGAAAATTTTGAAGTTATCAAGAAAATTTAGTAATTTGAGTAGGATGGGGGACGCCTTTCATAATAGGATAATAAGTGTGTACTAGAGCAGGGGTGGTAAACCTGTGGTCCACCATGTAGTTTTCTGCGGCCTGCAAGGAGACTAATGATATTTAAAATTTAATAACTTTAGTTAACAGATATGAAAAATTAATGAATATATTCTGATTTTTCTAATTGAAAATACCTTTTCAATGATTATGGTAGCTAAAGAATCACACTATTGTAATGAAATATTATTAGATACATGATTCATTCTTTTTATTGTCATTTTAAATTAATCTATTCTACTCCGAATCTTCACTCTGCCCTCCCCCCCAAAAAAGTATATACATATACACGATTCATACACTCACAAACATATATACACATACGGTGCGGCCCGCCTGAATAAAGTAGATTTCCAATGCGATCCAACAAGTGTTTTGGTTGGATCTGTGCTAGAGGTCTGCATAGGTCGAGGCCTACAGTGGCAATCCAGGAAAGTTTTAGCCGGGCCGAGTTGGCAAATGAAAAGCGAATTTTTAAATAGGCATGCCACGTAAAGTTCTTATGAAACCCTTAAAGTCCTTAAAAAATCCTTACATTTTTATGTTTTAAATGTGTTTTGTTTATAATGTTTAAAGCTCCTTACTTTTTAATTATTTTACACTATTACTGATTTTTAATGCTTTAAAATTTAATTAAGAACAATAATAAATCTAAAACATACAACTTTTAAAAGCAATTAACTATCTTGCATTACTAAACAGGTGTTAGTTGAATTAAAAAATGTAATAATGAACAATAATCCAGCAAATCCAAATCTTATAATATAGATATAAGAAATAATTTCATGCTTAATTTAGGCTTCAAATATATATTAAATAAAGTTAATATGACTAATAATTACTATATGGTAAAATCTGTGCAGAAGAGAAGTGGTACATGTTGGCTGGAAGTATAAATAAAAGTGTATCATATTGCACACACTGATGCTGCTAGTCTTCCAAAATCCTAGGTCCCCAGGACCCATGAGTTTAAAAAATCTGGGTCCTTTTTTCAAAAAATGGGTTCCCACATAAGTATATTTATATATTACAGGTATAAATTAAAATTTTATCTTATTGTAGATGAAAAACAGTTTTTTAGGAATTTTTAACCAGCTCTTTTTGAGATTGTCTTAAACTAATATTATGTAGAAGGTGGTTGCTGTTAAGAAACAACTGAAAACATTTAGCTGAATGTGCTCTGGAACCAGAAAAAAAAAAAAAAAAAAAGAGAGAGAGAGAGAATATAGTATAATATTTAATTATTATTAGTAACTAGAAACATTTTTAAAATTTCCTCAAAATTATTAGCATTAAGAGAACAAAATGAGGAAAGAGTTTTTTTTTTTTTTTTAAGAAGTGAGTTTTCAGATAAGCAGATTGATTACAAAATTTAGTTACACATTCCACTTCAAATATAGTATAGGATCCATCGTCCGGCAATCGTGGGACCAACCTGATTCCGATTATAGGAATATTTTGGATATTGGCCCCTGCCGAAAACGGAACTATCACGTCTGCAAAAGCTACCCCAAGTCCCCCACCCTCCTTTAACCACAAAATAACTTACCAATAAACTGTACTGATAACTTAAATAATGTATTAGAGAAAAAAAAAATGAAAGAAGTGTACTTACTTATAACTTATCTCTAAACGAAATTACTATAATAATAATAATAATAACATTCTCATGCAAAAATATTTTATTTTTTGCTTAACACAGCAAACATATTACTTTTTTTTAATACTTAGGTTTTCTTAATAATACAATTTCTTGAATCTTAATACAGACATAATGTCATGTTCCTGTAATTACGTTCGTTCATCTGTTCCATTGTTTTGTATGATTGAACTTAGAACACAGCAGGGTGATGCGATTCAATGTATTGGCACTTTTAACATGTGACTTTTTTGTATAGGGCCTTCTTTTTTGCGTTTCAGAACTTTGCTTTTGTGCCAATCACTCGTGTGTGTTTATCGTATTGAAATTAGATAGAAATGTTTTTGGATTCTTTGAAAGAATGGTTTTGCGACCATTTTTCATATTTCAGCTAAGCTTTGATAGAGGGCACCCGTTTGGGATTCGTTACGTAGTGATGCGATTCAGTGTATCGTACCCTTTTTACTAATAATCTTTTCGCATCGAAACTTCATTTTCTAGTCTCGGAGTCGGAACTTTGTTTTTGATTTCATACCAGCCGCTTGTTTGTGTTTATCATATAGGATATGTTCTTTTTACTTAATGGTAAAATGAAGTTTCAAAGGATTTATTTTCTTCTTCAAAGCAGAATGCTTTAAAAATATAAAGAAAATATTTGTTTTAAACTGGAAATATATTTTTAAATTTACTTTTTTTCTTTCAAGAATGAAAATTACGTGTCCTCTGGGACCTGCCACAATAAATTTTTCGTGGCCTGCCTCTGATTTTTCGCATAATTTATACCCTATAGCACGTAAACGACGTCGCTGTGCACATATTGTTCACACGATCATTTATTTTCATTTCATAATACTTTTTGCTTGCTCTGTATATATTATTGTAGTAAGAATTTGAAATTTTATACTTTTTTGTTTTCTTCTCAGACTCGCTTTACTGCATTGGCAAATCAAACATTTACTTAAGGCCTCAAGAGCTCTGAACTATAGAGTATGAATAAAATTGATCATTGAAAGAAATAATGGATGTAAATTAGACCCCAAAATCTGTATTTGCCTGGGGCTTCGTATTCATACAGTCATAATTAGGATCTGATACCTATCTTAATTTGACAGCATAAAGAAGTTTTTTTTTTTTTTTCTTTTTTTTTAAAGATGCTCTCATGATAAAAATTTTAATCTGCTGGCGAGTGATCTCTGTTAACAAATATATTACTAAAATTAAAATTTGTAAACAGAGTGCTCTTAAAGTACATCCCTTAAACCAAAAAATAAATAAATAAATATATAATAGATCATCTTTATTATATATATATACAGGGCGCGAAATGTCCGCTCGCCAATGGCGAGTGGAATTTTTACTGTGCCGAGTAAAAATTTGGTTTAGTTATAGATAGAATTCTTACGCGTTATGGTGACAGAAAACATTATTTTTATAGATTTAACTATGGCAAAAATTTGTCATCTTATAACCTCATATTTAATTCTAGCCTGGGAAAGGAAAAATGCTTATTGCATGCATAAAAGTTTTAATCTCTTCGGTAATTTCGTTTCTCCCACTGTGATTTTTCCAAGCAGAGTGAGAATAGACGAACATAGAACTTTTCCCATTATACGAGAAAAGAGAAATGTGAAAGTTTGCCTATTCGATATTGGTGCATGAAAATGAACCCGAGCCCTTTTAAAAATACTGTCTATGTTTATTTTGTTGAAAAATAATCAAAAAACAGTTCATATTTTCCAGTTTTTTACTGGCCCACCAGCGGCCGAGCGGTTCTGCGCTCAAAGCTGGTAGATGGGAGGTGCCGGGTTCGATCCCAGGTCGCGCTCATCGACCTAGCCGTTCGGAGTTTTCCGTGGTTTCCTCCGAAACTTGCGTAAATACGGGCTAGGACCCCTTAGAAAGACCCCCACGGAGGGCATTCCCCCTCTAGGCCTAGGACACATCAGGAGTCAATTGGCTTTAAATCCTACAACCAACCAACCAGTTTTTTACTGAAACTCCAATGATTTGCACTTGTAATGATTTGTAAGTATGTAAGCAACGATTTTATCGAAAAAGTTATTCCGAAATGGTTATTTCAAATGACAACAATGAACAAGTTATGCACATCGACATTCCGTCTGATTACAAAAACAAAATGGACGAAAAAGACATTTTTTATGTAAAAAGTTAAATAAATAGGTTAATAAGAAAGCTTAATCTTTCATAATAAAAAGTTTTTCACAGGATATTGTTTAACAAAGTTTTTTTCTTCTTCTTTTCTTCTTTAATGACTCTTTATATTTATGTTATTAGATATTTTAATCTTTTTCAAATCTCAAATACAATGCGTTATAAAGATTTTTAATTATAGATGATTATGAGACATGATGATAAACGACACACTTTTAATATATATAATTTTAAGCATATTTGTAAAATCATTTCAAGTAGTTAGGGGGGAAAAAACCCAAAATGCGCAAAAAAGAAAAAAAAATGACAACTATATTTTCTGGCAAGTGAAAATTTTTTCCGGCGAGTGTAATCTGAGTCGAAATTTTGGGCCATGATATATATATATATATACTGTCCTTCCTATAAATTTTTCTGGGAATTATAAATAAACCTCAATGTGAGAGTGGGGGGGGGGGGAATATTAAGACTAGTTGTTTTTATAAGCTGAAGTTATTCATTACTTGTTTTTTCAAGATAAGAAACATTCCTCTTGAGCAGGATGTTTCATTTTTTGTTGTCGTAATCAGTGAAAATAGCTTGCTTACAATCAACCATAGTTAATTTCAGACAGAAAGTGGATTGTATTGTAATTAAGAAATGTAAAAAAAAAAAAAAAATGTAGCTTTGTTCGAGCTCCCAAACATTTATCATTTGTGTCCATAACCCATAATGATAAAGAATTTTTCTTTGTGTAAAAAGAAAAAAATATATATATATAGTTTGTGCAATGGTGACCTTATAGCATCCCTACCAATTTTTAGCTCAATAAAATAAAATGTGTAGATATTATCACACTTTAAGTAATTTATTCCAAAGACTATAATGACAAAGAATTTCTCTTTGTCCCTGTAAAAAAAAAGAAAAAAAAAAAAAAAAAAAGAGTAATCCTTTAACAAAATCTATACATTTCATGCTACGGTGACCTATAACATAACATACCTACCAACTATCAGCTCAATCTATCAAAGTGTTCAGACGTTATCAAGTTCACTCACACACATATATACACATACACACACACATCCCCGTAAAAATAGCAAAAATGAACTTAGGAGATCTTTTAACGTATAGATACACCAAAATTTTATAGTCGAATTTTTTCATGATTACAATACTTCCCTTACATGATGTATGTTCAGAAAGAAATTAAAACTATTTGTGTAGTGTACTTTGGTAATCAGCTTCTAAAAAAATACAAGTTGTATTGATAAGTGGCCTTTACTGTAATTAATTGCAATTAAACATAAATATTTTTTGCCGCAAAATTATTTCTCTCAAGGTTTTTTTTTTTTTTCTTTTTTTAGTTTTTTCATACTTTAAAAAATTTTTTCTTCTATATTTTCCTGCTAATTTTGGACCCTGTATTAATTAACCCCTCCCCCCTTCTCTGAAAATAATAATAATAATAATACTGTATTTATTAAGATTTGCATAGTCTTTAAAAAGTCTTCTGTAAGTTCTTAGAAACTCCTTACTTTTATTTATCATAACTGTACATGATAGGCCGGAGAAATTTTTTTTATAAATAGTACAGGTTGGCGAGCAAAAAGCAAGTTTTAAATAGGTTGGATTTGCGCTATTAAAACGAAGATGCAATTTTCTAATATTTCCAATAAAGAATTACAGGGAGGGATTTGATAATGTAGCAGACTGACCATTTCTACTTTGATTACATTAAAAAAGGTAATAAATCTATCACATAAACAACTGCTTCAATCTTTTCTTTCTTTTTTCTCTCTGTAGTTTTTCACAGTTTCGATTGGTATAATGTTTTAATAAATTTTGAATATTTATGTTTAGATTGAATATAGTCTCAAATCATTCATTAATGATTTTTGTGGCACAAAGAGTTTTATTCAGCTGTTTCCTGAATATTCATTAATTAAAATGCATTTATCAAATAGAATCTGCTTTTGTCTTTAAGAATTACTTTCTACACGCAAAAATGTCAGCAACTTTCATAAAAATATAACAGGCTCTATTTATGGGCTGAATATTCATTAAATAAAATGCATTTTTCGACTAGAACCTGTTTGTCTTTAGTTACAAATTACTTTCTTCAGGCAAAAATGTCGACAACATTCATAACAATATTATTATGGGGTCTATCATTAGCCTCTTTTGAAATCTCTATGATTTCAAAAGAGGCAGGTCATATATAATGGCCAAAATCTTTGTATTATTGGTCATTATGAATATAATTTTTGTAAATACATATCTCCAAAATGGGAAGTTACAGAAAGACCAAAAAGAGGGAACTAGATGTGATAACAAACCTATATACCAATTTTAAACATCCTACGCCCAAAGGTTTTTGAGTTATCTGAGATACACACATACATAGACACACACACATACAGTACTGATGAAAAATCGTGTAAAATTGCAGATATCTTTAAATTGGGACCTCGTGTCAAGACCAACTTGGAGGCGTACAATTAGACATCATGACAATTACAAATATAAATTTACAACATTCTATGAATATTCGTTTCTGAGCTATGAGAGATGCAAAATCAATTTCACAAATGGGGATTACAATACTGCCTTTTATATAAGGAAGTGAAAAGTAAGCATGCATAAAATTTTCATTACAGAATTAGAAACAAAATTCTATTAACATTTGTTACTTTTGTCTCCCCCCCCTCAAAATATTAGAATATTTGTGTTTTGCCAATAAGTAATAATGATAATAATAATTAAAACACACACACACATATATAGCTGGGTGAGTGTTGCCGGCGTGAAACTAGTTTAACCCCACAGGCAAGTCACAAGTCTTGCCGCCTGCCTCCTTCCACCCTATCTTATGTTTCTTAAATTATTTTTTCATAAATTTTGATAAAGTTTATGGTTTTAAGTTAAGATTTGTTGTGTTACAAAAAAAAAAAAAAAAAAAAAAAAATATTGGTCATTGGTGTTTCAGTGATCTTGTATCTGTTGCTTGGCTTCTACTATGCTTAATAGTTCATCATTATTATATATATATGTATATATATCATTTTAAATGTGATTTAAGTAATACAAAGTGCGAGAGTTTCGTCCCAAGACCACTATTTTTTTAATCAGTAATTTTTCTTATTCAGTTTTAAATTACTGTATAAATATAATAGCAATCTATATTAATAAAATCAGAGTTTTGTCTGTAAATTTGTTGGAATCCAAAAATTTTGTGATATCTTCACGTTTCACACCCCGTGAAAGTTGAAAATGACTTCAGAAAATTTTGCCTGTGTGTGTGTGTGTGTGTGTCATCGTGTCTGTATGTCGCTTTTTTTGTCCGGGCATCACTTGAGAACAGCTGGACGGAATTCAACGGCGCTTGGCAGGAATTTAGGTCTTCACCCAACTTAAAATTATATCTATCAACTTTTCAGAAATTCTCCCCCGTTCCCCCCTGGGGAGTAAAAGACTAAAACAGGTTTGTCCGGGCATCACTCGAGAACGTCTGGACGGAATTCAACGGCGCTTGGCAGAAACTTAGGTCTTCACCCAACTTAAAATTATATCTATAGAAATTTTCAAAATTATGATTAGTGTTTAAATTGTGGGTAAAAAAACGCCTGTGCATGCGCCATAAATATTTTTTTACTAAAACGCTTTGAATGGAAAAATAAAATATAAAAATAAATTTTTAAGTTAAAGACTTTTTTATTCACGTGATTCGCACTACAAATTATGAAAAGATTGAAATGAAGTGTTGCTATCTAAATTCCATACTTTAGTTAATTTTAAAAAATCTAATTGTCGTATCGAAAAACTGTTTACACCCCACGATTCATGAAAATCACCCCTTTCATTTGGTACTAAATTTGTAACGATAGGTCTGATATTTCTAATATGTTTTTCCGTTGCCACTTAAATTTCATACTTTAGTTATTTTTTAAAAATCTAATTGTCGCATCGAAAAACTGTTTGCACCCCTGTATTCAGAAATATCGCCCCTTTCATTTCGTATCAACTTCATAAATATAGGTCTGATATTTGTAATTTATTTTACCCTTTTTCCATTTTCAACCCAGATTTGGTAGAAGGTTTTATATACATTTTTATTTTCCAGAAATAAAATGAAATATTTTTAATTTCACGTGAATAATAATAAAAATTAGAGAGAAAAATACCTACAAAAGTTGATTTTTTTTTTTTTTTTTTTTTAAATCAGGAATTTGTATGTGGATAAATATTTTCATACAGATATTTGGCATTAGTTTAATATTTTTATTTAATTAAGCAGTACTTTTCTTTCCTGCAGTAAAATAAAATTTTTTGTTGTTATTATGTACCTTATGAGGTTCTTTTATGTTCTCCCCTTAATTGTAAATGATTATAATTTGGATTTTATTAAGATTTTTTATTTTTATTTTGTAAATATCAGAAAAGAGTTTTTATTTTATTTTATTTTATTTATTTATTTTGTGTATGAAATAGCTTTAGTATTGGATCTCCTTTGGCAAAATTTGAAATTCGGCACCGAAGTAGCTCGGACGTTTCTCGCCAAGATCTTTCTTTAATTGTACAATTGAGATAGCCATTTCAGTTCATCGCAAAAATGGCTTAAAATATTTAAAGTCACCAAAGGTTCCTATACTAAAGCTGTGCTTCTGTATTTATTTATTTATAATATTTTCTGTTAAAGACTTCTGTAGTTACGAAATTTGGTGCGTAAATTGTTTGTATGCATACGGCACTTATTGTAGCTAGATTTCACGAAATTCGAAATCCCCCCCCCTCCCTTCTCGGAGTCGGAGAGCAATAAATATGTGTAAAAACATGTTTTTCCGTTTGAATTCGCTTTGAATTATCTTAGAATGGCGAATTTTGGTGTGTGGATATTGATTAAGTGTACGCATTATGTACATTAGTGGGATTTTGCAAAACTTCGAACTCACCCGCTGAGGGTGGGGAAGTAAGAAGTGGGTAAGTTGTGCCGAAGACAGTGGGGACCCAGACTTCTCACGTTGCGAGCGAGAAAACCTCTACCAATCACAGCGAGAACTTAGGTTATTAATAAAGATATGAAATTTTGACAACTCATTTAAGTTTAATGTCCAGCGAAGCGGGCAAAGCCTGCTAGTTATTTATAAAATTAGTGAGAGTTTCTTCTTGAGATGGAAACTCAAGTACTGCTGAAGCAATATGATAGGAATGCTAATTTTAATTAACAGATTCAAAGTTTTATAGAATTACCTTAATTTCGGGTCGGCCATTATTTTTTTTTTTCCTCTTTTATTTTGGTCCGGTTATTTGTTTTTTAGACTTTTATTTCAGGCCAGGCCGGCCTATTATATTTTCACTTCAGGTTGGGGCTTAAAATTTCAGGCCTGTACAGACCTCTAATGTATTCATTAAACTGTCAAAATACAAAAGGTGGTTATATTTAAATTAATGATGTTAAAATACAATATATATATATTTAATTTATTATTAAATACTAAATTGTGTTTTTAAAAAGGATAGATCTGTTAGGAAAAGAAGCAGTATTGCAGTAGAACTCGATACCTTTTACAAAAATATTATCAAACTAAATAGCAAGTCTGCTATTTTTAGTCATCTATAATAATAAAAGAAGATGTTTTTCTGTCTGTCTGTCTGTGCATCTATACGTTCAGCCCCTACTGAACGCAGAAGTATAAAATTTGACATACGGGTGCTCAGAAGCCTTCCCGAGTTGATAGTGAGAACAGAATTTAAAAATTTTAATTAGTTCCGGAGATATTAATTAAAACGTCGACCAATGCATAATTAAAAAGCGAGCGGATCGTAATTTTCGCCCTTCAGCGTGTTCCTCAAAAGAGAAAGCAGAGAGAGGAAAATTTCGCGGGTTTTTCTAAAGCGATCGCTTCTGATCTGTTGGAAATATCGAAAATACACCTGTACCACGAGAAAGAGCATTTATTACCGATTCTTACGGTACATTTTTTTTTTAAATACGGATTTTTTTTATATTTTTAAAAAAAGTTTTAAAAAGGGTCGAAAATTTCTCTTTTTCTCGATTGTCTTTTTTGAAACGCCCTGTACGACCGAGTAACGGTTCCATTTCTTAACAACTGGTATATTTGGAAAGGACATTTAATCCTCTTTCGAACCATATAAACATTTTTACAAAATACGGATTAGCGATCCATATTTTTAGATTTTACGAAACATCGATTTTTTCACAAAACATCTTATAACTCAAAAGCGTTTAGAGATAAATCATTTCTTTTTTTTTTTTTTGTATATAGATCTCGCTTCAACAATTGAATATCCAAAAGATTGAGAGAAAATTTCAAAAACTGAATGAGTTATAATTTTTTTAATTTTCAGTATTGCGGCAGTGTTCGATGAAATTCTGAAACTCTTGCAACTGACCTTGACAGAGAAGAGAGAATAAGATTCTTCAGTGCCAGGTGCTAGATGTCGGGAAAAATTGCTTTTTTGTTTTTCGCCTGCGTAACAAAGTATACTGGAAAAAAAAAAAAAAAAAAAACAATTTTTGAATTTTTTTCAATTTAAAATCGATCAAAAGCAGAACTTCGAAATTGCCCGTCATTATGGCTCACCTGTATGTAGTTAAAAAATGTAAAGTATAGCTTTAAAAGTAAAATAGAAATATTATATTTATTTAAATTCATTTTTATTTCATCTGTTAATGACACCATTCACCAATTTAATCTGTTAATGAGTTATTTTTAACAGAATAATATTGATTTTTTTCCCCCTTTTTTTTTATGAATTCGGTTGTAAAAAAGCAGTTTTGGAATTCTTAAATTTTAGATGGATTTCAATAGAAATCGTTAATCGCCCTTGATAGATTAGCCATTTTGAGTCTAAAATATATCATAGATATTCATTATTGTAATACATAATACATCATTCAAAAGATATTTTAAAGTATTTTTATTGCAGGCTATTAAAATGATATAAGCCGTTCAAATTCTGTACGAAACTTTCGGAGAAAACTACGGAAAATCCAGAAAATTGTTATTCTTTTATATTTTACAGAGTTTCAAATTCAGATTTTCGCTCACATTTCGTACTAATAATTTTTAACGATATATAGCCCGGAATTAAGCAAGTTTTGGAGAAAACCACATATAAGTCAGACACAAATCTTTTAAAAAAATGTTATACGGTGCCGCAGGCGCCACTGAGTGGGACTTAGCTAAAGTCAGAAATTTGAAAGATCATAACATGGTGAGCGAACAGGCTGTTTCAGATATTGAAAAGGGAAGAGGGCGCCGAAGGATCTACCACACGGGAATTTACTGCGCTTTCAATAAGCTATTTTCACGATATATCGATAAGCTGTTATTAGACCTGAAACGGGAAAAAGGCGCCGCAGGCTAACAATATAAAGAGGAATTGAATAAACTGGAGTATCTGCTAGGTTAGAATTTTTAACAACCTCTACTGGTTTTAATTGGAATTTAAGACATTACATCTGAATAATCAAGAATATATGTATATGAACAGTTATGAGAAAGAAAGTAAAAAAAAAAACTGAAAATGGTGCATAAAGCTTAGTTTTATATTATAAAATTTGGCATTAAAAAAAAAGAAAGAAAGAAAGAAAACTTTTTAATGATAGAATTTGCAACACCTTATATTTTTAATAATTTTTATATTTTGGAGGGCATTTTAAGCTAAATATATTTACATATATGCTTTACCGAAATCAGTGTTTTTTGTTTTTATAACTACTTTATTTTTTAATGTATCATGTCTGATATATATATATATATTGATTTCTTTATTATTTACATATTGATGAACTTCTCACTATATTTTGTATATGAATGCTTTTATGAACTAAAGTTAATTTATTTTGGCTTCCATTCAAAGTGTGGAAAAACAGCTGTTATCAAGAAAATTTTAACGTTGCACAGATTCCTTGTAAAAAATTATGGCTAAGATATACTCAGAGGTTTTTTAATAATCTTTTGATGCATCTGTATTCTGTAATTATTTCGGAAATAAATCTGAAGAGAAGAATTTATTCCGGATGTTACCAGCCTCAAAAATATTTAAAATCCTATTTAATTTAAGGAGATGAAGATTAAGAAAATAGTGTAAAGAGTAGATTGGCATTTCCCACAGTGAGCTGCTCTTTTTCGTGATAGCTTTGATTGTAAATTTTTAACTGGGCAGACTAAATGGCTTTTCTCATTGTCCCTTATTTTGTGATTTAGCTGCCAGTTGTCCAAATTAATAATGAGACATAAAGAAAAATAAATGTAGCTCCTTCAATCTGCAATCTACATGTAAGTTCACTGAAGAATCTTTCAAAGGTAACAAAGAAGATTAAATCTCAAGTAAGTTCATAAAAATTCATATTTTTTATGAACATTTTTATTAGACCTTTTAAGTAAATAGAAGAAAAATAAGCACAAAGTCAATATAAACAATTTATAAAATTATTTTAAGTGCATCTGAACTGTTTCTATATTATTTAATTTAGGAAAGTGCATTATTACTTTACTATTTATTCTGTGGTTTTTGTAAAAGAAAGATAGAGAGATGAGTTAAATATTTTTTGTGCTATAATTTTTAATATGAGTGTTGCTTCATTGTTTATTTGTTAGTGTTTAAGTCTGTAAAACTTGTATTAATAAATTGAAATTAGCAATTTTCAATAGTGTTATTGCTTCTTTGCGTAGCTGTTTTTACTTTATTTAAAGGCTAGTCATTTTCAGAGACAAACTCTGAAAATTTAACATAGCAAACTCCTGCTGATGCCGTTGAGTGCTTCATAGATAATCTAATTTTATAAAGATAACTTGTATACAAAATTTGTGGGTCTATCTAAATATTATCCTTTTCTATGCAAAAACACCATGAAAAAAAAAAAAAAAATTCTTGCATACATGTAAGCAATTTTATTATTTGTAAAGATAAATAATGCATTATCATTTATAAAGTTTAAATTATCAGGAAATCAGTTTTGCTTTCATAAAACTGTCCTACTAGAATTTGAAAAAAGGAACTTGAATGTTTGATAGTAATTATTAAGATAGATTAGCTCATTTCAAATTCCTAATTTTACATTAAGCTAGTCTGTCTTCATTTACCTAGTGGTCAATATTTTCAAATGAACTTATTTTCAAATTTGTCATATTCATAAAATCAAAAACAGTGGCTAATTATAATTAGCCAAAAATGAAAAAGAAAACGATTATTTAAAATTCAACTTTTTTTTTAAAATCAAAATATAATTAATCATGAAATTTAATTATTTATGAAAAGTACTTCAGCACGAATTTATCGCTAGTTTATCTGTCGAAGGGATAATTCCTTAGACCCCAAATTTATTATTTTTTTTACACCAAGTGAATCTGATCCTAATAGCAGTAAAATACCACTTTTTTTTTGGTTTGAATTTATTATTTATATTTTTAATATTATAAAATATTTTATTATTTGTTATAATAATTTGAACATTTATGTTCTCCTGTAATTTAGTTAGCTAAATGTTTTGACCATAATTTGTCATTTTATAGCTGTCTCCGAGAAAGAAAACCATAAAATCATCCCAGTTGCAGAAAGTTTTGAAGCTGTCTGGAACAGGCTTTTAAAATTTCGTAATCTGTCTGCAAAATTTGTGTTTAATCAGGGGTGAAAATGGCTTACACTCAAAAAGCCTGAAAGCTGATGGGTACGGGGGTTAACATCAGTGGTGATCTCTTGCAACAATACACGAATACAATTTTACTACAAAACAATATAGTATAAACAATTGTATTCATCCAATTCATCTCATTCAATTCAATATTTTATAGCAATGTTTGACATAATACAATAAATAATAAAAGTATTAGTTTTAGTTTTGATACAGAAATTTTTATAAGTGAATTGTTATCCGAAAGTTGCAGACAAATTTTTTTCTCAGTGCAGACAAAAACTGTCTGCAAGCTGTTTTTCTGTGTCTGCGACTATGTCACGGTGTTTCTGCCACTGGGCAAATCACCAACAAATTCATGGTCCTTACATAGAATTATGCCTATTGCTTTAAATTATCATTTACACTTATTTAATTTTATTTTTCAGTACATTGTTGTAATTGTGATGTTCTGTTTCTTTTTCCCGTGGTAAATAATTTTTCTTCCATTATTTTATTCATTCCTCCAAATCAAGGACAAAAGTTTTCTTTATTTCAATAAATTGTTTTTGAAATAACATCAGTTTCGAACATTAGTTTTGTGAAACTTGGGATTTCATTATTAAGAAGTTTATGTAAATGATGCAATAAATTGAAAAAAAAAAAAAAATAAACAAATAAATAAAATAAAATAAAATAACAGTACATGTGCAGTCTGTCTGACAACAAGTTATACTTGCTTTGTAAATGTTAGGTATTTTTTCTGTTATACTGATTTGCAGATGTTTGATCAGATTTACCATTTTTGCTATAATATTTTCTGTGTAATCCTAAATTGCCTTGCACAAACTTTCAGAAATATTTGCAGTTTTCAAAACACTGAATTTAAAACACCTTAAATTAATAATTTTATTTTAAAATTGTTTTTAGATTGGTGTTCATGGTATACGGATAGAATTCACTACAGAAAAAGGTTCAAAAAGAACTGCAACTTATCTTCCTGAAGTTGCACGGGAACAAGGTAAATATAGCATATATTTGCTTGCACTTTATAGCTTCAAAATAAAAAAAAATTCAAAATTTAAGAAATCAATTTTTGGAAAAAAAGAGAATTAATTTTAATAATTGTGACTTTTCTAAAAGTAAGAATTTAAAAAAAATATATTAGGTAATGAGTAATTTGAATAACAAATTTTCCCATAGAATAACATGGGATCAAGCTGATATCACATCAGGTGAACTATGATGTTCAGTTATCTTAGTTTTAAATTACAAATTTCAGTGGTGATTGTGTGTAGAATTTTTTACTGATTTCAGGATTTTTTATTTACTTTTTTTTTCTTTTAATTATTTTCCTGTGACTGTTAAGAGAAAACTGCTTTTGCAAGCAGTTGCAGGATTTTTAAAGTAGGGTCACACAATCAACCCTAAAATTTATGCTTTTGATGATGATAAAAAAGCTTGATCATTATGATAATTGAAAGTTGATTTTTTTTTTTTTTTTTTTTTTTTTTTGCAGGTTGGGATCATATACAGACTATAGATTCACTTTTACGAAAAGGTGGTTATAAGGGAACTATAAATAATGAAGTGCGGAAGTCTATACGCCTTACTAGGTATCAAAGTGAAAAATTGACTGTTAGTTATCCTGAATATAAAGAATACTGGCGGAATCGTAATTGCTAGCATAACGCACACGCTAACTGGCAATATTGTTCAGTTAGCGTGAATGACAATGTTTTGAATAACTTCCATCAGTCTGTCTGAAGATTTAATGGTCTTGAGAAAGACTTGCAGTCTATGACATGTTTCAGTGCCTCTTGCCTCTCAAGCATTTTATATATTATTTGTAATAAATAAAATTATACTTTAGTTGAATGTTATTTGTTTATATATATTTATTTATTTAATTCTGATTTACCATTAACATTGTTTAAATAAGATAATATTTTTTTTTTCCTTTTATGCATCTTAGTACAAGTATGTGGTTACAAAATATTTCCCCCCTCTAAATATACCAATTTATTAAGAGAATATATATAATCTTTTAAGGGAAATGTTTAAATGAATGTGCAAGTGTTTAAGTATGTTTAAAGGTATCATAATTCTAAAGATGATGGAAGTCAGTAATAAACATAGTGTCCCTTCACATCATGTTTCATTATATTAATGTCACTTAAAAAAATGACAGACTCAAACTACCTTTCGAAAAACTTTAGTAATGTGCCAAATGCTGTATAATTCATTATCATTAATTTGTTACTATTTTTAAGACATGTTTATTCTTATTTTTAATAGCACCGGTTTTAGATACCATACTTTATCTTGGTTCCCACTATAGGCAGTTTTAATAAGAGGCTACTGCAATAAGTTAAATTAAAACTTCTGACATACTAGAATTTCTTTCTGCTAAATTGTGTGTAAGTAATTGACAAACACTAATCTATTTTTTTCTCTGGCTTGTGATTATCACAAAAGCTCGGTTCACACATGGGTATGATGCAGTGTGTAAAATAGCTGTAAATTATTCATTATCGGAAAGTGATTGTTGAACTTTTGGATATGTTTATTTTTTATTGTTCCTTGAAGAATATTACAAAAGAAATCAGTTTTCTAATGTCAGTTATCACCACTTGAGATAATAATAAAGTTGTCAGAGGCAGAAAACGCCTTGTTGATGCTCCTTTGTGCTTGTGGCAGCTGTGGCCTGCTAGTGTCAATCAAGCTTTAACCTGTTTTCAATGATATTTAGCAAATGTGTTTTCTTCGTTAATTAACACTTTTTTCCCAGATACATGGTAATTTTGATTATTTTTCTTAAATAAGATATCTGATAATGTTTAAAACAACTTTAAGCTGATCAATAACTAAATAATAACGATATTTAAAATGTTAAATAAGTGTTTTTGGAATTTATTGTTAAAAATGTTATAAGATACATATGCCTGTATAAACATATTATAGTAGTGTAATATAAGTAATATTCTAGAAATTTTTTGTATGAAACAAAGAAATAGACTTACATTCCAAAGTTTTTGATCTTTTAAATATAGACTAAAAATTAGCACTATTTAAAAGATAATTCTTTTCCAAGAAACAAAAATTCTTAAATTTTTATTTTACACAAAATCTTTTTTAATTTAGTATTTCTTTTTTTTTTTTTTTTTTTTTTTTTTTTTTTTTACATTTTGTAAGAAAATTCTTTATATTACTAGAGACTTGTAAAATTTTATGATTTCTTTATTTTTATGGCATAAGTTTTGTCTTTTCTTTCTGTATTGCTAACGAATATGTTTAGTCCTTTTAACAGGGATGCCATTTTTTTGCTAAACGGCAGATTTATGTTTTTTAATAAATTTTTTCTGGTTTCTCTCCCCTCAAACTAACAATTGGTGATCAAACAGACCATCAAAGTTATGCAGTTTCCAATCTTTCTCCATCCACAACATAAATATCAATATGCATATTAAGCTTGCTTTATTGGATTTTTAGAACCTTTAAGAAGGTAGAATTGCTCAATATTTCTCATATACATAGTTATATTGTCTCCTCGCCTTAAAACTAGCGATCAGCCACTAAAAACAACCTGACGAAGCTCAGCAATTCTCAGTCTTTCTCCATCCATAACATAAGTGTCTGTGTTCATGATAAATTTTTATTAGATTCTAGAACTTATAATGAGGTAGAAAAACTTCCTTCAAATTATGTTTAATTAATATTATTGATTACCATATATACAGACTATGGTTTTTAAATATTTTTTTATTTCTAATAAAGCACCCTTTTTTTTTTTTTATTGTATAAAATATTATAACCTTTTGACTTCAAAGTAACTATTTTTAAATTTTTTATATTCAAATTATGTACAGAATTTGCATGTAAATGTACGATAAATATTGCAAATTGTACTTCACACGTAATTTCCTCTTTTTTGAAATTTTTTGAGTGGCATCCCTGTTTTAATTGTTAGTTTCTGTTTAGTTGAATTTTGTCATGTTTACATCTGTGTTTAAAGTGATAAATTAAAATAATTTATCACAACTATTTATTAAAATATTAATGTTATGACATTTTTTAAAGTATTGCATCTGTTTTTACATTTAAGATGTGTTCTTGAATTGTATGAGTTTTCTTATCTAGATTGTGAATTTGTTTATACAGGCATATAACATGGACATCATTAGAATGCGTAAAGAATCAAATGGAATCTTAATGACACTTTTTCCTCTTTCTTTCATTGTATACACAACCAAAATTGTATCCCATGTTTGTTTTTCCCAATTGTTGCATTTAATTTATATATGTGTATACGTATTTGTTCATAAAACTTGAAATGTATTCTAATAATTATTGAGATTTCAATTTTGATTTAAAAAAAAAAAAAAAGATTCAAATTCATTTTTTCCTTTGTAAAATAAAAACTTAATTTCTATTAATGTGGTAAATGTTTTTTATTAAAATGTTTACTATTTTAACAGAAAACATTTTTTTTAACCTTAAGACATTGAATAGTTTCTTTAAAGAGAAAAAGTATGTAATACATTGAAAATATTTATAATACTATAATCAAAGTACAGAAATAATTTGTGTTTTACAAATATTTTTAATTTACCTATCATTTATATTTAAGGTATTTAATTATATATATGCATAAAAACCTTCTGTTCTTACTCATAATTTTATTGAAATTGTTGAAATGTATTGAGTTTTTATATTAGGCTTTAAACTTGTAAAAACGAACATTAATATCTGATGTGTATGCATAACTTATTCTGATTATGTTCCTGTCTCATTCCTCTATAAACAGACTTAATTTTGTGGGTTTTAAAACAAGTTTAAAATTCAAAGTTGTCTACTAATCAAAAGTAGTTTAAATATTTAAAACTGATTATCTTATGTATATATATTGAAAATCTTTTCAAATATATATAAGTTCATCTTGTTTGTTTCTGGCAGCTTTTTTGAAAATAAAAAAATTTAAATCTTACTTTTCAGTTTTAAAGTACCTTAAAATTGTTAAAATTGTTCTCTTCAACATTAATTGTTATTATGTAATAGATAATATGTATATTTAATGTAGATGACACATTATTTATAAACATAAAGTTTAATTGTATTTTATGAATCTTCACTATCTATCATTGTTTGGTATATATGTGTAATATAAATAGTATCATTGTTTCACAACATTAACTCAAAATATCAATGAAAATTCAAATGTCACAAACGGAATACAAATTTTGTTTTAATTATGCTAAATTTAGTATTTTAATTTATTTCTCTGTAAATTTCAAGTGACTGAAAATCTAATTTATTGAATATGCCAGGGGTGCAGAAAATGTTCAAACCTCGGAAATTTCCCCCAAACACAGTATAAATATCCCTCAATAATGCAAAAATCTACTTTGCTATACAAAGTCATTTGTTCTATGTAATAAATCTTTAAGAGAATAAGTATACACTGTAACATAAAAATATCGCTGTTAGTGTATAAGCACTTCAAAGTAGCAAATTGTTATTTTTGATTTACATTTTTATTTTCTCTTAAAAAAATATTCAAAATTTCCCCAGTCAGTTTAAATTTCCCCCGAACCTTGTTCGGGCGTTCGGACATATTCTGCACCCCTGGAATATGCCAACATTCAAGTTGCTTGATATTAATTAAATGTCAATGTAAAAATTCTTTTTGATGTATACAAGTTACTTTTCAAAAGACTCGCTATATATTAAATATGTGTTTTGATTCTGAGTTAATACTTATATTTGTACTTATTTATTTTCTCTTGAGAGGCTTGAGGTTGTTTGTTTTTAATGTTGCATCAGTCTTCAGTACATGAAACCGAGCCATTAGCCTGTAACAGGCTTTTAAAGGCCATGTCATTAACATTTTTGCATTAAAGTCATTAAATAAAAATTCATATAAGTTTTTTATTTATGATTTACTTTGTGTGTTGATTCTATGACCTTATTAAAGATTGTTGTTGGTTTGCTTGAATTATAAGCACAGTTTGTTGAATTCTGGAATGTTTATTATTTAAACATACTTGAAATGTTTTGAAATATTGAACAAAGTAAAATATAGTTGAAAGCTTATCATATATTATTTTCAGACTTGGTTTAAACAATGTGATGTTATTCTATATAATTACTGTACAGTCAAACCCGTTTATTAAAGATGGGCAAAATAAAATAAAATTAAAAATAAGGCTATATTTATAATGAAATTATCCTTTTGAATTTAGTTTCTTCACTCTAAGTTTTTTTTTTTTTTTTTTTCCCCCTTGAAAAATTCGTTAAGTGCATGGAGTGAAAAAAATTGTAATGAGTATTTTTCCTAAAGCTTCATTTGACATATTAAAAAAAGATAAAAGGTTTGAATAGATTATTCTTGAAAAAAGTATCTGTTTCCTGATTTTATTTTGTAATATACTAAGTTTTCTGCAGTCATTAAAAATGTTTGCAAAGCTCAAATTAAAATAGACAATTATTTCACATTTTACATTTATTTCAGGATAACTTCTAATTTGACTAATCAGATGTGTACCTTTTTTCACTTTAACCTCCCGAGCTGTATTTTCTTTAATGCACTTGAAATTCAAAATTACATTATTATAGTTTTAGGTTTTTTTTTAAGCATGTGGGCTATACACTGGATGTCATTGAAAGGTGGAACCAATTAAATATCTCAAACAAAAAGTAGAAAAATACATAGGTGGACTGTGCTCAGTTCCCTATCATATGTATGTTTTCATAAATTTCTGAAATGGAACATATATTCATACTAAGATAAATGAATTTGACCATTCGCTCGACATGGTGATAGAATGAAATCCCCACCTAACAGGCTACCCATGTTTAATTCATTGTTCAACCTTATTCTAATCTATTAATTTTTTATAGTGGGCTCAGTTTCGTAGTTTAATTTTCATGCAATTCCATACTGTTTCAAATGCAACAATCATCAAAATGCAAATTTATATGTAGTATCACCCAGCTTTGCTATGTCCATAAAATCTTGCATTTCGAATAACTTACGAAATTTTTAAATTAGAATATTTGTTATCAGTGATGTTAAACAAGTATCATAAATGTCATTTTAAAAATGGTCTTATATATTTATAATGCAGATATCCCTCAAAATGGATGCTATGTGAAATTTTGCGCTATTCTGCCATGTTAAGTAAATCGTAAATTTTGAGTAACTTAAAAAAAATTTTAAATTAAAAATTCATAGTGTCAAGGATGGTCATGCCAGTATCCTAATTCATATTTTAAAAGTAGTCTGGCATCTTTATGATGAAAATATCCTTCAAAATGGACATTAATGCAAAATTTTGCCCTATTCTACTAAGTTAAGTAAATTGTAAATTTCAAATATCTTGCAAAATTTTAAATTAGAATATTCATAGTCAAGCATGTTATGCCAATATGTTATGACATTTTATAAGTGGTCTGACATCTTTACGATGAAAATATCCCTTGAAACCATCATTTATGTGAAATTTCGCCGTATTCTGCCATGTTAAGAAGTACGTAAATTTTCAATTGCTAAATTTTCAAAGTAGCATGTTTATAGTTAATGATGTACCTCTTGGCATCAAAATTGATATTTAAAAGCTGTTCTTACATCTTTATGATAAAAATATTTCTTTTCATACACATTTAAATGAAAATTTCCCCATTCTCCCATGTTAAAAAAAATCATAAATTACAAATAATTTCTGAAGTTTTTTAATAAGAATGTTGCAAATGAATGGGGTTCTCGCTAGTGTCATAAATAATATTTTAAAACTGGTCCGACCTCTCTGTGATAATTTGTTCATGAGATATCTTGTACACAGTCTAACAGACACCATACATACCCATTTTATTATTTTTTGATTCTTCACACCTGAAAACGTGTAGAAAAAAAAAAAAAAAAAAAAACAAGGTTGAAAACTTTTACAATTACCTAATTTCCTCATACCTATAGTATGATTGGGAACTAAAAAGACCAGATGAGTTAACTTTTATGAAAAAGGATCGGCTGGTCCTATTGGCTTTTAACTTTTCAAACATACATGTGTGAGGAAAGTATAGTAATCATGTCAAAAGTCCCAGTTTGAGATTTTCGTGTTTCTACACATTTTGAGGTCCTCTAACCTAAGTTCATATTTACTATTTTTATGATGACGTATGTATGTATGTGAGTGAACATGATAGCATCTAAACGCTTTGTTCAAATGAGCTGAGAGTTGGTGCGGATGTTATAGTTAACCATAGTACGAAACCCCATTGATTTTGGTGAATCTAGGACTTATAGTTTTTCACAGAGACAAAAAGAAAAATTCTTTATCATTATGGTGTATTGGGGTCCAAATGTTTTAAACTGTGATAGCATCTAATCATCTTATTCAGTTGAGCTAAAAATTTATATGCATGCTATGAGTCATCTGCATAAAGTTTGGTGAATCTAGCACATATAGTTTTTTTTTTTACAGGTACACAATGAAAAATTCTTTATCCTTATGCCCTATGGGCTCAAATTCTTTAAAGTGTGATAGCATCTAAATGCCATATTGAATTGAGCTGAAAATTTATATACATGTTATAGATCACGTCCCACCAATTATATGAATTTTGGACTATGTAACATCTACAGATTTTTAAAGTAACACAAAGAAAAATTCTTTATCATTGTGACTTCTGGGCTCAAATTATTTAAAATGTGATAGCATTTAAATGCCTCATCAGATTGAGCTGAAAGTTTATTGTTGCACACCTGCACATGTTGCAGGTCACTATCGCATGAACTGTGTGATAGACTTTGATGATTTTGACGAGCCTAGCGCTTAAAGATTTTAACATGGACAAAATGAAACTTTCTTTATCATAATGATCTACGGGCTCAAATTATTTGAATGGCAATATTGTTAATTTAAACAATGTATTATGTAGAGAAAAATACCTTAAATACCCAATTGAAATTTTCTCTTTCGTTTATTTGACAACTTCTCTTACTTTAATTTATTTATACAACCGTTAATTATTTAATGTTCAAAAAGACGAGTGACTCCAGATTTTTTCTTATGTCTTATGCGTTTAGCACACATATGTTAGTTTATGTGACTAATTTCATTTTGTGTAAAAGAACTTTCTTGTATGTATAAAATTCAAAATTATATAGCAACTGATTACTAAAGAATGTGATAAAACTATCCTGTATTATATTTATAAGGGCATTTCTCAATATCATTTGAATAATTCTTCCTAGCATATATTTTACACTATGAACGTAAATTTTTTTTTTGTGTGTTCATGTTAAGGTAAGACTTGAAAATTGTTAATTTTCATAGTTTTCATTTTTATAAGAACTTCTCTTTCGCACCGCCAATGGTTGATTGGTTCTGTTCCCTTAGCTAGTAGGTGGATAGTGCCGGGTTAAAACCTAGGTAGTGCTCGTTATCCCAGCTGTTTGTTTTCTTTGGTTTTCTCCAAAACACATGTAAATATGTGCTAGGTTCTCCTAGAAAGCCCCCCCCCCTCACCTAGAAAGTATCTTATCCAAGCTTAGGACCCCAGTGTAGTCAGTCCACTGACTCCTTCCCCCGCCCCCTCAAAAATAATAATAATAATAATAAGAAGAAGAAGAAGAAGAAAGCAAGTAATATATTTTTTCTTCTCAAATTAAATACTTCTTCGGTTGTAATATATTAAACACGTTTTTCCTCTTGTATTTCTTCTTACATTTATACTGAGAAGGGTGGGAGGGGGATTGATTTTGGATAGCAAACATTTCTCATTAGAGTGAATTGATCTAAGATTAACTAGATTGGTTACTGATATCTATCAACATATAAAATCCTCTCTAAAAAAATGTGAAAGTTGGAAATGAAGGTGAAAAGTGCTATTTCTTTTCAATTTGGGAGCTATTTGAATTTGTAAAAAACGAAGTCAAGTTCTTTAAAAGAGTTATTGAATAATTTCTGGGAAAAAAAGAAAAGTAATTTTGCAAAAGCCAAGAAATAAAAATTTATTACCTAATTATGTGCTGATTTTTTTTTTTTTTTTTTAAGTGTATTGTTATTTAAAAATTGAGCTAAATGATTGGTACTTTTTATTCCCTTTGTCCAAGTTATTGAATAAGATTTATGTCAGTCTTTTAAATTTTGACTGGTCTTGGTCTTTTTTAAGCAGTTTAAACTACCTGGCTAAAATTCAGCAGCCCTAAAGAAAAAAAAAAAAGGTATTTGACAATACCTAAATTGACCCCCACACCCCCTCTGGAAATAAATGGAAGCAATTTAGAAATTTCAAAATGAGAATCCGTTTTTTTTTATATAAATTCTTCATTTAAAAAAAAAAAAAAAAAAAAAAAAAAAAAAACACTAATTTGACTTGTATTTTTTTTTCTCTCCCTGCAGAAAGAACGATAATGAATAAAAATGAAACAGAAGTGCAATTTTTTTTTTTTTTTTTCCTTTATAAATGTTTGCTTAGGAAAAAAAAAAAAAAAAAAAATGATAAATAAAAATTTTAAAAAGCTATCCTATTACAGTAAACTTGATCTCCCTCCTTCATTTATTTAAGGACAAGATATAAGGAGCAATTTAAAATACTAAAAAATATGTTATTGCAGATTTGCATTTTTCTTCATGCAATTTAACTTTTATAGTAAGTGTTCAAAATGCATATCTCAGTGATTGATTTATGTGATTATCTAATGTATGATGAAATGGATTGGCCAGCTTCACTTGATTTAGTCTGATAGGACTATCTTCTTTTGGGAGGATCACCTGAAAAGTGTCTACTGGGAAAAAACAACAAATACAATACAAGAGATTATTCAGCAAAAACCAAATCATTCAGCCAAACATCCTTACAAATGATATTTCATTTTATGATTAATAGAATATTATTGTCTGATAGAATGAGATGTATTTAGAGCATTTGCATTAAAAATATTGCACATGTGTGCAACTAAAAAGGGAGAATTTCAAGGTTTTAAATTGCCCCACCTTACACCAAATATGGAAAATGAAAGGGAAGGTCCAGTCTACTGTCATTGGATAACTTAACTGAAGTGCATATTTCAAATTCTTGTACTCCTGTTTCATTTTTAGTGGTTATAGCACCTGTGAAGAAGAAAAAAGAAAAAAAAAACTTATACATGTATTTGAAATTAGCGTGAATTTTCTAAGAGAATGTAAGTCTTCAATAAAAAAATTTCCATTTGAAATTTCAAAGTTGTTCCCCCTCCTACTTTAGGGTAGAATAAGGAGGCAAAAAAAAAAAAAAAAAAAAAGATTATCAATTTTGATGTTATCAGACAGAAAATATTGAATATGTGCTTTCTATTTTTACTTTCTTACATGCAATGTATGAGGAGGTATTGTAAAACAGATTTTGTATCTTGCATAGTTCAAAATGAATGGTAGTACAATGTTGCAAATTTATGTTTGTGACTGCTGTAGCGCTAAGTTGCACACTTTCAATTTTACTCATGATTTGATATTCCAATTTAAAAAATATATGATTTTACAAGATTTTTCGTGATGTCTACATATAGTATATGTGTGCATTCTAAGTTGTTTCAAAAACAGTTAAGTATTGAATGTTGAAAATTTGTAACTTTTTAATAACATGTAGTTGTGCATCTCCCTTTTTGGTCTTTATATGACTTTCCCATTCTGGAGATAACCACAAAAATTATATTCATAATTTAAACAAAATTTTGGTCATTATGACTTACTGTCATAGAGATTTCAACATAACCTAATGATCTTTAATGATAACAAAAATTTGTCTTTCTTGTATATAGAAAGTTTAAGAAACTATGTTCCAGTTCATGACTATATTATATTTAACAAATATTCTCAAAACAGTTGAACAAAATTGTTACTCTTGCCACAGAAGTTAATAATCAATGAATAGTCTTGAATCAGTATCACAATTTAAATAAGTCATCTGTACCACAAAAGTTAAATAAGTAACGTTAAATAAGCTACAGTGCAAAAATTTCACTAATTCAAGCACAATGATAAACTGCTTAAAGCACAGTCTCAGAGAGGTAACTGCTAAGCTGAAAAACAGACCACAAACAACTATTTTGAAAGTGATACTTCTCTTTTTATAGTTCTGTTAGTGAATTATAAAACTTTTGAGGTAGTTTTTCACAAGAAACCACTGGATCATTCCAGAAAATTCTAGAACCCTATTCCTGTTGAAATTAGCTTTCAAATTTCAGTAAACAGAAACTGCCATTTTTCACCAAGTTTGTTACCACAATTGATCTTTGAGAAGTGACAGTTCTGATGCAGGAAAGAGGATAATCTTTTGAAACTAAATTGATGCAGAATATAAAACTCTTTCTTTTATTAGTAATGTTGGGGTGAAAGTGCATGTAAAGGCTTGAGTAACATAATAGTATTTTATTAGCTTAAACAAAGATCGACCTTGGCAATGAAATTGACGATCGAATTTGGCTTAAAATAGTAGTTTAGGGTCACCAGAATCTAGTAGCTTTTTCTCAATATAAAACAGAGTTAACTAGGTTTTTTAGGTAAAAAGTACCATTTCTTGTGACCAGTTTTTGCCTGAGAGTGTAAAAAAAAAAAAAAAAAAAAAAAAAATCTACACTCAAGTGACTTTTATGGAAATCTGAGCTGTGCATTTTTCAGTGAGAGATTCTGCAATAAGCTGTTGAATACTGTTTCTGAGCAAGTAATTTCATACTCTGCATGTATATAATGTAGGGTTGCCACAGGCTACTTAAATGCTACTCTTTACCTTTTTTGACACTAGGAGACTTTGAAGACTTCATGCAAAAGCAAGCTAAAAAGCAACCGTTTCTTGATTGGGCAATTTTTTTGGAGACTTTTTTTTTTTTTAATTATGTTAAAATTCCTTTTAAAAAAGAACCCCAAAAGTGTGTATTCTGGCATTTTTTCATCATTCCCATAACAATTTGCAACTCATTCTTAACCTGTTTTACTAATAGGGTGAGTTCTTTCATTATGCTCTAATCAGAGAATGCCTTAAATGAATAAAGAGAAAAACTGGAAAATTTTATTGGTATCTAGTGACCAGTTTTTTTCATTAGTGGCTACATTTTTCTTTTTTTAGTTAAAAATACTAAACAATTAGCTTTTTAAATTTCTGTTTGTATTGTAATGTAAAATTTAATAGTCAAAAATATATATTAATACAATGGTGAAATAATATATTTAAAGTGAAACTGATTTAAAAAAAAATAGGGTATGGAGTGGAGAGAATTAGGGGAGAATATACCTTTGAGACTTTTTTTAAGGAAGGAAAAAGGTGGTCATTAAGAATCGCTACTTTTTTTTTTTTTTTAATGACCCTGTGGCCAGTGCCTAATACTACTTTCCAGATGTTTATGAATGATTTCACATACAGTATCAGAAGGCATTCCTTGTATTCAATTTCAATGGCTAAATAAGATATAAAAATGTTTTTGATTGAACTCTTTGTTTTTGCCAATTTTCTCTCACACTTCATTATTAAGACAACTATTTTGCTATGTTTTTCAGTGCTTCTATGCTACTTTTTCTTTCTTTCTTTCTTTCTCTCTTTTTTTTTTTTTTTTAAGGCTATTTAAGCAACTTTTTTCATTCCATTTTTCTGTGGCAATCCCGATAATGTTATCGTGACTTTTGTGGTTAGAGTATTCAGGAATATTTGGCAAGAACCTCCCACTATTTACAAACCACTTAACATGCGTGAAAATATTTCAATGTTTTTGTAACTACATGTATATTTCATTGTGTGTTAACAAGTCACCCTAAGTTGAACAGAAGGATTAGAAAAGAATTCATTATTATTATTTTTTTTTTTTTTTTCATCTAATGAAACATTCGGTGAATTTTAAAGAAGGTAAATATAAATATTTTCTTTCAAATAGGAAACTGAAAAATTAAGTTGAATATGTTAAAAAGAAAATATTTTTTTAAATGGGTTGTTTTTGTTTCTAGCTTAGTTAGGAAGTGGTTATAATTAAAAGTTTTAATAGTTAATACAAAGGTAAATGAGTTAAATAGAACTTTCTTACAGCATTATTGTATTGAATAATTCCATCACAAAGATTTAAATACAAGGAGCCTATCGAAGAAAATTAATTTATGCAAGTTATAATGCTCCTAGCTATATATATGTACTATATATTGTCAAAGTTATACTTTTTTAGTAATTTTACAGGGCTGCAGAAGATTGACATGTTCCAAAGTATAAGTTACATAATTATTATACAATTTTAGTTTTATAATATGTATGATACTAAAATGTATTGCATCAAAATTCTTTTAAAATTTATAATAAGTCATTGATCTTTTTCCGGCATGCTACTTTAATTTTCCTTAAATGGTATGACACTTTCTATCTCTGTGACTGGAAAAACGAGTGTTTATGTAGCTAAGTGTAATTTTGAAAAATTGTTTTATGTTAATAATTTTAATTCTTGAAAATTACTTGTGTGTCTGTCTAGTTGAATAAAGAGCATTAAAATGTTGTTAAACAAAAGGATAAACTCACCTTTATTGAAGAAGTAAAATTGCTCAAAATTAATAAAAGCTAAGGGGTATATATTTTACATTCTTAGAAGCCATTAAAAAATAAATTTTACATGCTCTCTTTTGATGAGCATTTTCATAGATGACAAAAATATACAGTGGAGCCTCACTTATCCAAGGTAATGTAGACCAAGGATACCTCGGATAACACAGACTCTATCATAAATTTGAGGGGAAACATATGGCAAAATTGAAAATGGATGAAAACGTAATCAATGAAGTAAAATAATACATATACAGTGAAAAACGTTTAGCATGAAACTGAGGGACCGAAATATTTTTTCATGTTAAAAGAATTTCGTGTAAAATAATTCGTAAAAAAAGTACAAAACTGGCCAATGTTTTTCATGTCGTCAATTATTATTTCCATTTCCTGTAAATCACATATCTTTTACTGTCTTTTTCAGCACTATATTATTCAAAAAATGATCGAGATTACACATTGTTTTATTCATCTCTGAATTCGAATGCACATCTAAATAACTTCGGATACTCATTATTTTCTTCATTTCTGAAACAGAGAGAACAGGAACTGCATCATTGATTCAGTTGCCAGATTCGTCATCAAAATTTACAAAAGTGGAATCATTTTAATGATGAACAATGTCAAAAATCTCATTGTCGGTGAAGTAAACACATGATCGTCAAAGGCAACATATTGTAGCATAGTTGCCAACATTTTAATTTATTCCGGAGCATTTTAGCCTAGTCTTCAATCCGCTCCACTTTATTTATAGACTACTTTCCTTCAATATGTAACTACGATAAAATAAGAAAAATTACTCTTAAGAAAAAAGTGGTATGAAAATAAATGTGGATCTAAAAATGCTTTAGAATAAATTAAAATGTTGGCATCTCTGTTGTGGCAAACATGCCACTGAAGATCAAAAGTGAATTTTTTTCATGTTAAACGATTTTTATTTTGTGTTAAATGAAAAAAAAAAAACTTATTAAATAACATAGTATACTGTGTGGACCGCTATATCATTTCGTGTTAACTGATTTTTCATGTTAAGCATTTTCGTGTTAAACATATTTCACTGTATTACATATTTAAATGTAGTCAGTTAACAATGCAATGCAATACATACATATATAAATTATAAAATACAGTGATGTATAGTTAAATTTGTCAAGTTATGTACGCCATTTGTGAAAAGCCATGCCTTATCAGGGGCGGTATCTTTTGGGGATAACCACAGATCTACTGTATATACAAGTGAAGGTTCATTTAAGTAGTATGATGACTAGTGATCACATGTGCTTGTAAAAATAAACTTTTATCTAAAAAAAAAAATTATTCTCCACAATCCTACATCTTCAAAATTCCAATGAATACTCTAACTAATTAGATCACTTTCAAAGAATGATGGGTAGAAATTTCAAAACAGATATCAATTTCAAATTAAATGAAAATGAAAATGAAACTTTCTATACTGTTTGTTTATGTTAGCAGAAACACAACATCACAAGAGCAAATGAAGGCTAACATCACCAATTTCTACTTAAGAGTTTCTAATAGATATGGAATGACATCTACTGACAATTGAAAAAAAATAATAATAATTAATCCATTCCGATGCCACCAAAATTCAGAATTTACATTTTTTAGTTGTTTTCCTATTGGTGGAATACAGCAGTTATTTGGATATATTGTAACTAATATTTCTTTAAGTGTGGTTAATCTTATACATTTTCCAACAGAATTTAGTTTTATTATGATATGTAGTGCATCTTCTATACTTTCTCTTCCCATCCAATGTAGCTTAAATACATTAACATGGTACTTATTGCTTGAAATGTGTTTTTGTATCCCATCGGGACTTAGTGCTATATTAAATAAAGTGCCAAAGTGTTGACCACTTTTTCATACAAATATGAAAATTTCATAATATTCTATTTATGTTGTGAAATGTTTTTTGGACAATATAAAGGATATGTTAATTTGTTAAATGTTACTTTAAATTTTGTTGTTCAGCAAAATCTTAAAAATATATAAAATGTGAGGAGCTTATAATATTGGATAAAAATTGTATGTTTGATCTATATCATCAAAAATATAAACATAAGCTTTTATTTAAAATGTGTAAATTATTTTAAAATGTACCCCATTTTTAATAATATGCAGTATACACTGTTGCTGAAAAGTTTAGAAAGATTAACAAGAGATTTTTTCTTCCCCAAATTTATGAATTACCCATTTGATAATGTTTTTAATAGGATGGCCAGTAGTCAGGGAATTTAACCCTTTGACGCACACTGTCCTCGCTGCGAGGATGCAAAATTTAAGATCCAGCTGCAAAAATTCATCCGGGAAATTTTTTAGCAAAAATTTACATTTATAACATAGCAGAAAAGGCCGGCTTTTTAAACCTTACAATTTAAAATTTCTTTTAGTTTAATTTAGTTCACGAATTCCGGTGACAGTATAATTTAAATGATCCAAATTGTCTTTCTCCGCAAAGGGTTAAGTGAGTCTGGAAAAGTCATGGAATAGTCGGGGAATTTTCAAAAATTTTGTGGAAATAAGCTATATATCAAAGCTCTTTATTATTGGTTGCTAAATTGTTCGTTAATTTTGTAAAAAAACAGCATAAGTCAGGGAAAATGGTAAAAAATAGTCATGGAAAAGTTCTAATGTTAGTCACCCTGTTTAAACTTTATAGCTATAAAGGAAAGATATTCATATATTTTTCAGTGAAAGTTTGGTTATAGCAATATCAACATCTTTTTGATAATGGTACGCAGTTTCATTTGGAGTTTTAAACAAAATTTACCATTTTTCAGATAAATTCAAAAAACATTGTAGAAATAATATACCTGTATTAAAATACAAATTTATTAAATCTAATAAAATATGAGATTTTCAATATGTAAAAGCAAACTTTCTAAATTATTTAAGTAGCAGTAAACACCCTTAAAACTCATTCAATTAAAACACATAAGTTGGTTCTTTAGACATAGGGCTTTTTTTCCATGATTGAGTTTATCATATTTTTTATCAAGCAGTTGAAAAAGATAAATAACTGATTGCTGAAAGAAAAAAAAATTTACTTCTTAGTTATGTCAGAAAAACAAATGTAGATTGTCTGAAATATTTTCTAGCACATTGACTTTCAATTTGTTTATTTGTGTAGAACGCCAGCTATGAGTTACCCCGTAGTTTACTCATATTCCATATCTGTGGAGTTACAAGGAAACTCTAAGTATATCAGTGTAAATATAGATAGATGGCCTTAGGGAAAAGAACTAAAACTCGAGGATGGCTTACATAAACAGAAAAATAATTAATAAACACAAAATATACAAAATTTATTCAAAATCACCAAGCAAAAGAATATTTGTTACAGAAGCCAGTTAACTAGATAATTCACACCTTCTCTCTCCCCCCCCCCCCCAACACACACACATTCTATATGATTTTTTTATGATGATTGTGTACTATAATAAGAGTTTTTAATAATACAATATGATTAGATTAAATTGACTCTTTTTAAACCAGAATCCTGAAAAGTACTGTAGCAGTCAGTATGTTAAATATCAATTCAAAAACTTTTAAAATAATTCATATAGTTCGCTGTATTTTGTTAAATATTTTTAAACGGTTTTGACTGTAAAGGAATATTAACTCTTTGCACTCCTATGTTGAGTGGAACTCGGCATCAGTTTTTATCTCAGGAGCTCATATATTCTGATTTGTATAAATGAGATTATATGTATGCAGTTTGATTTTGCATCAAATGGATGATGTAGTAGAAAATATTTAATTATTAAAAATAATTTGATAAACAATAAGCAAACTGCAAATAGGGAACTGGAGGTAACAATATTGATAAATAATTCAGAGTGCAAAGGGGAAGGAGAAGAATTAGGAAGAGAGAGTAATTTGTTTTCAGAATGTGATGACATTCCCTTTTATTTATTTTTATGTGTAACTTATTTAGCTCAATGGTTTATGTGCAGTTATGTATTTTCTATTAGTCAAATATAATAAAGAACTTTTCGGTTACAGAATATCTTTTTTTTTTTTTTTTTTGGTTATGAGTAAGGAATTATAATTCATATGTGTGACAGTCATTGCTCAAGGTGAATATGTTGTTTCAATGTATACACTGTAAGAAAAAACATGAATGTGCTTATGAGTAACCTGTGAAGCTTTGTAATTTTTTAAAGGAATATTTGTTGAGTAAAGTTATAACTTAAAGTCATTTATTATTGCTGCAAAGTATAATTTGCTTACAAAAGACTTTTTGTTAGTCAATTGTTAATATTAATTTGAACAACTATTTTTTAAATATGTATATGTAAGTTTAGATAGTAAAAATTCAAAACATGGCATTTGGATAATATATATTACCATAGTACTATAATATCTGTAAAGACACAGTATGCAGAAAGATTCTACTGTAATTATTTATAGATTATATATTTTTGAAATTTCAAAATCAATATATACTATTTTAACATTAAAATATGTATTTAATAATAATAAATCTAATTCACTTAACCATGACTAGTATAATGACCAAAACATTTTGAAATAATTTTAGGTTTGTACTATCTTTATCCTATCAATTATCAACAGTATCATTCAAATAATTTTAAATAATTCTAATTCATATATAGTCGAACATTTTCCAACATTAAATTAAAAATTTCAGCCTTTTTTTTTTTTTTTTTCTCTCTCCCTTCCCCCAATATTAATTTAAAACAATATACAGGCAAGAAAATTTAAAGAACAATGTTTTCTTTTTTTCTTCTTTTGCGCATAAGTTTTAAATAGATTAAATTATGGAACAAAAAATTTAGATGCCATGTTTGTTATTGAATCATTATTCTAATTTTAAGAAAAACAGTAATTTTTAAATTTATATTAATTCAATTCTTGTTAAAAGTAAACTTTTGAAAGAATGAAAATTTAAACAATTTTAGAAAAGAAAACTAAATGAGAAATGGTGTTAAGGATGCATTAGAAATATGTATACATGCTTCCAAATATTACTTTAAAATGGGATTTTTCTTCCTCCCCCCCCATAAGAGACTTTTAAAAAATATATATAATTATTAATATGTAAACTATGAAAATAGATAAAATAATAAAAATTTTAATAAATAATTTTACAACAAAAATCTCATTCAATTTTCATGTTTGTATTTATTTTTTAAAAAGTTATTTATATACAAAGAAAAGAAGGAAAAGAAAAATGAATGCAGCGAGAAAAAATTTAACATTTAGAGGCGTGTATATCTTCACCTATCTGTAATGCATATTTAACACTCTTTCTCACCTTTTTTTTCTTTTTTGAAAATTTTTAATTTTTGCATAAGCTGATTTTTGAGAATAATTGAATGAATATTTGTTTAAAAATTATTACTTTTCTTAAAGCTATATAGAACTTAATTAATTTTTTCACAACGAACATGCCATTGAAAATTCAGCTGTCTATTTCTTTAAAAATTATACACAAAAGAAGAAAATGAGAAATCAGGTTGATATTACTTTAATCTTTCTTGCCAGTGTATTTATAGGGCACAACATAGAATATGCAAATTTTACTTCTTCTCCAACTTTGTTATGAACAAATATTCTGTTTTATTTGAAATGGACAACAACAAAAATTATACATGTTTTAATACAGCATCATCATATTTTCATGGCATTTCATTATAGATATGATTTACTAAATAGTTTATTAAATTTCTAAATTTTAAGTTTTAATAAAAAATGTACTTTATATACTATTATAGACATGTCCTTTATATACTATCTGAATGTTCCAATTTTTATGGCTTTTTAGCTGTGAATCCATACTTGATATGATAGAATTGTTGCTGCTGCTGTTCTAGTACAAAATCTGAGAGATCAATGTCAAGTGGAATCTCTCTCTAAGCCAAAATAAAGTATACTGTTTTAGAAAAGTGAAAAAATTTTATTCAGAAATAATATTTATGATTACAAATTATAGAAAATATCAAACTCATAAAGTATTTTTATACTGCTTTTGATAGTATAGACATCAGAAATACCTTTTGAAATGACTGATTAGAAATATCACATTCACATTACTTGCACATGGCTTCTTGAAAAATTTCAAATGTGTAGTCAGTCTTCCACTTGAAGTGCTATTTGTCAAACTGCCAACAAGTAATTTAGGTATAAATGTGAAAAAAACTAAGTTCTGTGTATCCAGTTTCCATCAATTAGATTTACAGATTCGAAGCTCTTAACGCTCTTAGATAATCTACATCTATTTTATTTGTTCTATACCTGCTTGGCATGAAATTTTATTTTATTTACTTATTCAAACTTGCATATTATGCAAGATTATCTTGCCTTCTTTCTTGGATGTGATGAAGATAAAAATACCCCCTTGCTTAGCACAATTTATTCAGACTATTATTTTAACTTACTAGATTCTTAAATAATACAAAATTGTTTAATCTTTACAGTTGATAGTTGTTGATTTTTCATTTGAAATAAAACACTTTAAAATTAATCATAATAAACTATCAATACTTTAATAAAGAAGCATCACAATACTGGCGTTGTAAAAAATTATTACTTACAAACTTTGAATTTATTGCATTTTATGGTGTTTATTCAAAGTTTGTAAGTAATAATATCAATACTTAAGTTATGTTAGCACAGCAGGATTTCTCACGATAAAATTATATATACAAAAAAAAAAAAAAAAAAAAAAATCAATTTCTGTTTTTGTGTATCTTTTTTAAAGCTTGGGTGTTTACTACTTTAAAGTTTTTTTTTTTTTTTTCTAAATTATGTATTTTATATATTTTTAAGGGATAAATTTGTGTATGAAACTACTTAAAAACTGTATAAATACACATTTTAGAAAAACTAGTTTGCTTAGGTGGATTCTGCTCAGCTTCTCATTATATATTTGTTCTCATAAATTTCTACTGCAGGGCATAACTGTATTCATCTGTTTTTTAAAAAAAGTATTTGAATGATTGCTCAACACAGTAACAGACTGAAATGCCCCACTTAATAGGCTTCTACTGTTCAGTTCGAAAAGTTTATCTTATCCTAATTTACTAGTTTTATTTAGATCAGATTCATCTTTTATGAAATTTTCAAATTAGAATGTTCAAGCTAGCATCATAAATGATTTTTAAAAGAGGTCTTACATCTTTATGATAATAACATTCCACAAAATGGATGTTTCTGCAAAATTTTGCCTTATTCTGCCACTTTAGAAGATTCATAAATTTCAAATGACTTAAAGTTTTCGAAGTTGAATTTTTATATTTAATTATGTTCATACTTGCATCATAACTGATATTTCAAAGATGATCTGGCATTTTTAAAATAAAAATATTCCTTTTAAAGTATGTTTAACCAAAAATATGCTCTGTTCTCCCATGTTAAGAAAATTGTAAATTTTGAATAATTGACAAAGTTTTTAAATTAGAATATTGTAAATCAATAAGATTTTTGCCAGTATCATAAGCAGTATTTTAAAACTTGTCTGATCTTTCTACATTAACTTTTTCTTAAGATATTGTGTAAACAGATTAACTTACAAATGTACTAATAAACTTACTAACTTACAGACACCATATCAATTTTGTGATTTTCAGATTCCTCATGCCTCAATTTGTGTAAAAAATTAAAGAACGAGGTCAGAAATTTTCATGATTACCTAAAATCTTGATACCTATAGTATGATGGAAAATAAAGAAATTAATTATGAAAAGGGATAAACAAAGGTAAGTTTTAGTAAGAATATATAAAAACAGAAATTGGAAATTTTGATTTTTTTTTTTTTTTTCATGAGATGTCTTTAAATCATGAACTCATATGTTTAATATACACTCATATGTCATACACTCATATGTTTAATATTATGATAGGAAAACCTGCTGCTGGCTGACCAGGTTTCTTAAAAGAATAATTAGAATAATTAACTTTTTTATACTTAACACTGGCTTTTTTTTTTCTCAATATTTTAAAGAAATATAATTTATATATATTTAAATATAATTTATATATTTCTTTTAAGTAACGTAGAACAGAATATTTCATGAAAAAAAAAAAAAAAAAAACCTATTAAGAGAAAAAGAATACTAACTTTGTTTTAGTGATTTTTCTTTTTATTTAGAAATATATTTATACACAGAAGTATTAAATGTAAATTTTTGTTGAAAGATCATGTAGAATAGTGTTATAACAATTGTTATTTGAATTAAAGATATAAAACAAGTTTTGATTTTTAAATAAGTATCTGCTAATATTGAGAACCTTTAATGTTTCTAGAAAATGTAGATTTAATTATCCATTAGTATGTTTGGCTGTTTACCATTTAATATATGTAATTTCATAATTGAATGTTATATGAAAATTTCTACTGATAATTGTGGTGCATATGAAAGGTTGTTGGTAACATTTCACATATCAGCATAAATTGTCTTTTGTGAGTCATCCAAAATTTTACTTAGATCTCATATTGTGCAAGAGTTTGTTTAAGCACCATTCACAGTGTAACTGTTATTTTATGAAAGTACAATAAAATGAATTGTTTTTAATGTGTGCTTTCCTTCTACAGTAAATTACTTCTAACAATTTAATTTTGTATATATTGCAATTACTAATTTGTACTGAGTGATCACAAAGTCCTGTTACCCCCTACAAAAAGTTGCTGCAACATGTTACTATAAGATAGTTGACAAACTTAAGGATGTTGCATTACTGCCATTATGACAGCAATGTTAAAGAGAGTTTCACATTGTGTACATGGAAGAAGAATTATATTGACTAGGATACACAGTCGAACTTCGTTAACGTGAATTACTTTTAACATGAACTGTTTCCAAAATCCCCCTGAAAATGAAGATTACTTTAGTTATATGAAGATTAGTAACTGATAGCATGAACTACTGATAACATGCACAAATTTTTTTATCCCCTTTGAGATTCATGTTAATGAGGTTCGACTGTATAAATAAAATTATAATATCTATATATGTATGCACATAAATGTGTATATATATGAAATATAAGGGATATGAAATATAAGAAATAAAAAGAAGTAAGAATTAAAGTAACATTTTCAGAGTTTCAGGATATTCTGGTTATATTTCAATATTTCAAAGTAATATTGCAAAATAAATTAAAGGAGATTTCATATTGAGCTGTAAGATTAAAAGCATAAAAAAAAAAATGAATGCTAAGTGCAGTCACGATCATGTGAAATAAACAAGTAATCATTTTAAGTATTTTGATGTCTGGAAATAGCTTTATAATTGGCCTGGAAATTAAGTTAATAAGCAATAAGCGCCAAACAGATACAAAGCAATAAATAATGGTTTTAAATGAGTTTACATTGCGGTTTGATTAGTTTCTGTCAGATGCAAAGCAATAAATAAGGATTTTAATTAATTGGCGAGTTGCCAAAGGAGAGCGCTGACCAGATTCCCGATGTCTGCAGAATATAAAATTATATCCAATAGGACACAATGAAAAGGCAGGAAAAGGCATTGGTGTTGAATAAAATAACCAATTAAAGAAAATGGGTTGGGTTGAGAAATACGCCAAGTTACGCCAAAAATTATGGACACGAAACTCGAAAAATTAGAGAGAGCTTTTAGAGATCTTTGAACTATCAGCTGCTAAGAACTAACTAGTACGCCGGCCCCGAGGTCCGGAACTACCACGGCGATTTTCGATAATAACGTCTAGCAAAACCCCGTACTCCATTGCCTTCAACGTCATGCCTTGGAATTAATAAAGTCAATTCACGCTAACTACTGAGTGATTATTGTGCCTAGACTGCAAGTGTGCAATTTAATGACTCTAGAATCGGGTGTAATACTCCCAGAACACCTGCAGAGCTCCACAGCAATATTATGACAATAACTAATTATTTTACATATATATGCAGTCGAACCTCGTTAACGTGAATCTCAAGGGGAATGTAAAATTTGTTCATATTATCAGTAGTTCATGCTATCAGTAACTAATCTTCAAATAACTAATCTTTATTTTGATGGGGATTGTGGAAATTGTTTATGTTAAAAGTAATTCACGTTAACAGTGTTCACATTAAAGACGTTCGACTGTATACATATATGTATATATAAAAGATCTTTTCAATAATAATTGAGTTATCAAATCTTAGTAACATCATTTACAGTCTTTTTAACGAATATAAAACTCAAATTAATATCTTCCATAACAACATTTATTTGCAACAAATAGGAATCCCACAAGGGGGAAGTAGTTCCAGTATTTTGGCAGACCTATATCTTTATTATTATGAAAAGCAATTTTGTTATGGTGATGTCCTGCTTTATCATTACATAGATGATGATATTATATTTTATATTAACAAGAAATCACATAATACCTTTTCCTTTAATTATCCATCTAACCTAAAGCTAACTCAAAATACTTTAACTAATCAATCAATTAACTTTTTAGATCTAAAAATAATCTTTAATGGTAATAAAATTTACACAGATATTTATGACAAACAGCAAGATTTTAGTTTTAAAGTAAACTTATTTACACGTTTTAATTCCTGTCTGCATCTTTCGGTATTTAGAAACATCATCATAAACCATTTATTTCAAATTAATAATTTATGCTTTCTGAAGTATAAAAACACTAATATTAATAAACTGATAACAGCCACTGCTAAAATGGGTTTTCCTAAAAACTTTGTATTTTATATTTTATATTCATAACCATGTCTCTGTCAGTACATTTATAAAAAAAGAAAAAAAAAGGAGAGTGCACTTTTGTGTATCTTAACCAAAAAAAAAAAAAAAATACAAAAATATATATATAAAACAATAAAAAAGGTGGCAGTTGGTTGGGCAGATGTTTGATTACGGAGGATGGGTGGTGTTGTTTGGCTGGATAGTTGGGTGGGAATGTAAAATTATATATATATAAAAAAAGCAGATGGCATGTTGCATTTACCTTGTATTGATATGCATTCTTTCTTCTTCCCTTAAATATTCAATTTCTTTATTGTTGAGTTGTCAACTATCCTTAAAAATGTAATCATACTCTTAAACACATAATACAGTTGAACCTCGTTAACATAAATCTCGAGGGGGGATAAAAAAATTTTTCATGTTGTCAGAAGTTCATACTACAACAGTAACTAATCTTCATATAACTAAACTAATCTACATTCTGATGGGGATTGCGGAAGCAGTTCATGTTAAGAGTATTTCACGTTAAGGAGGTTCGACTGTAATCAATCAATATACATCCATGTTGCTGTATAGTTTCATTATTATTTATCAGCTATGAACCAATAAACCTTGAACTTTGCTTGTTTTACTCCCTGAATTATTTTGCTTTTTTTAATCCATGACTCCTAATGTATCATCCTTAGAATATTGTTTGTTTATTATGGTTGTTTTCTGTTAGATTATCTGTTATTTTGTACTTAATCAATTATTCCACTCTAAATTTCACTTCAATTATTTTGTATTAGAATGTAGCCTTTTATATACTACAGTGGCTGGTGAAGTGGTTAACAAAGACCCTCCCTGTATGATTTTTCAATGCATAAAAGTTGAGCACAAAAGAAAGCATGTAAGCAAAGGCTTAAAACATTATAAGCCTTTTTTTAAACTTAAAAAATTCAACATGTTTTTATTTATACTATGAAGAGCTTTCAATCAAGGAAATTTAATGTTGCTTTTTGACGACTTGAAAAAGTACTGTAGAAAATTATATAGTGTAACTCAAATACAATTATGATACTTATCTTACGAAATATGAGCATTTGTGTGAAAAGTGTTTAAACTATGTATGCACAAACAATATATATTTTTTCCCCCATAATTACATAACCTATCTCATAAAAAAAAATCTTTTAAAATATCATGAAATTTTGGTATATACAAAGCACTGAATAACTAAAACCAGAAAGAAATCTTCACATCTTGAATGCCAAAAAGAAAAACTGAATAGCAGACAGCTGTTTTGATAGCATTTAGTGTACTGTCATCAGTGCATAAAGAAATGAGAGGAAAGTGCTCCAATGTATAGGAAAAAAAATCAGATTCTGATCAACCAATAGAATTGCGTGGAATGTGGGGGGATTGGCCAATAGGGAAATGAGAAACAGTAGTTGTGAAAAATGTAGTAGAAATTAAGAAAATATCGAGTGAATGTAAAATTTCCAACAATCAGACAAATGGGATACAGCAAAATCACAATTAACAACATTTTAAAGATTCTTAAGCTTCAAAGAAATAGAGTTCGTGATTAAATTTGGGCCTAACTGAATCAAATTAAAAATTATGGTTTTTCTCCCAGCATTACCTAGAAATGACCAATTTGTTGGTTTCGTGTTTACAGATGTAACCGATATATATATATATATTAAGTTTATTCCTCTTCTTGTTCTTGTTCTTTTTTTTTTTTTTTGTTTTAAATATATTCAAGTGTAATTATTCATTAATTACAAACAGCTATTTAGGAATATCTCCTCAAAAAATTAGCCAATAACAGAAAAATCACCTATTTTGCATATATTTTTCTGGATTTTCACAATATTTAACAGGGCTTTTAGTATAAGATGGCTTATATATTTGGCTATAAAATTATACAAAAAGGTTTTTTATTATTTATTGTTTACACAACACAAATACAGTTGAAACACTTTTCATACAAATGCAAATATTTCATAAGATTCAAAAATTTTTATTACTTTAATTTGATATATTATTCATTACACGAACACATTAAAATTATACAGGTTCTATATTAACACTTGCTGCAGTTACAGATATTTTCACTTAAATAATGATAGAGTGATCACAAACATATTTTTTTTTTTTTTTCCCCTTACTCAAATTGTTGTTGGCCCGCTAATTATTTTCATAACCCAATGTTCATTGAAAAGAATGAGAACGATTCTGTTCTTCACATCTCCAAATTTTAAGAACATTTCAGCAAATACTATGTGGATTCAATTTGGGTGTATTTTGCCCTACAGGTAGCACTGCTATGGTATAATTTTTCCAATGTATGAGAAGGCTATCTCAGCATCTATGCCATATAAATGCATCAAACTCAATATCTGTACTGATAAGTATAAAGGATTTAAGTCCAAAAATGTCGATTTTGAGTTAAGTACATAGTCAAACTCAGAAAAAAAATTCTCTATCGATTGGTATAAAGGATTTAAATCCATGTCATTTAGTCTGAGAAAATCCATTGGTAAAAAAAGATTCAAGTCAGAAATTTAGCATTAATCTTTAGTATAAAATATTTAATTCAAATTTTTCCCTTTATTAAATGAAGATTGACAATCACTGAATGGTATAAAGGGTATAAATCAATGTAATTCCTTTTTCCTAATCGATTCTTCTGATTAGTTTTTAGTTAGTTTAACTTTATTTTTCGTCTCCTGAAAAAATAAGAATATGGACTTAAATCCTTTATACTTATCAGTACAGATATATGAGATGGGCATTAAGAAACACTAAGTTAAATTAGGTGCACATTGGCCGATAGGAGTTGCTGCTGTGTTGCAATTTTCCCTGTGCATGGGAATGTTATATCTGAGCTTCTATGACATTTAAATGCAACAAGCTCAATATATGAGATAACCATTATGAAAACTAATTCTGACTTAATTTGGGTGCATATCGGCAGATAGATGCACTGCTATTACTAATCTTCTGAGATTTTTCATATGGTTACATCTCAGCATCTATTAATTAAAACTGCATATGTAAAATCTTTATTGTGAAGAGCTGTGATTAAATTTTGTGATTATCATTTTACTTTTCATTTTATGATGCTTTTATTAACTTTGATTCTTATTTGTAAAACTTGGAGGGGTACCAAATTGATTGTCAGATTGGGATTTGGTAAACATCCAGTCACTTAGTGTTCCCTTATCGCTTATTTTCTCTGAACCATAAGGGTTATCACCCCTATTTTAACAATAGACTCATTGAGACGATACTTGTGCAGAGACTCCCACGGTTGTAAGAAATGTGGTTAAAGAATATATGTTTAATCTATTGGTCATTTGTGAGCACATAATAGAACTAAACAAAAGTTAGTATTTGGTATTCAAACTTTATTTATAATATTAATTTGAAAACTGTGTTACATTACATGTATAAAGAATGTTCTACATTTTATCTAATACTATAACTAATATCTTGTTTTAAATTCTAGTTTGTAGAGAGTCTCTTGCTTCTGATATGTTATGAAAAAACCTGCTATCATATGAATTGCACCTATTATTAAATAAGGGCGTGGGTTTTTGAGTACCAATTTTTTGGCTAATTGGAACACTTCTCTTGGAGCTTTAGTTATAGGAGGCACTGGATATGTCAGAAGCCTGTCAGCCATGTAGAAACACACAGTAGTAGTTGCTAATAATGGATATCCCAATCCAAATACAAGTTGACCAAGAGTTGCTCTAGTTGATACACACAGAGGACATTTATTTGACTGTATTATTTGAGCACTAATTAAAATATTTTGAAACATGAAACAAGATAAAGACGCAATTCCAACAACTGGTACATAACAAGTTAATCTAGCATAAGGCAGTAATTTCAGTTCTCTACGAAACTTGTATGTCATGAATAAACTTCCAAATATAGTTAAACATCCTAAAATATCATCACCATGTTTAAAGGCCCACCTAGAATGAGAGAGAAAAAAAAAAAAAAAAAAAAAAGCAGCATTATTACAACTTAATACATTAAAGCAAGTGCTGTCAACTTGGTTCCTACCACTCACTAGTGGTATAGTGGGCAGTAGAGATTCTATTCAATACAGAAACACTTCTCTCTCTTTTTCGTTTTTTTAATTTGACTTTTTAAAAACATTGAAGTGGAAAAACACTTTATTATTACATGCTTAATTTGCTATAATTCTGTTATATAAATTTTATAAAGTGAAGTTACTTCCCTACTGTATCAATCACCAATTTTGTGAAACCAGTGGGCGGTTAGAAAATTTTATGAATAGACAAAGTGGGCGGTAGGTATAAAATGATTGACTACCCTTGCATTAAAGCAACTATTTTCTATGGCATTTAATGAACTGGGGTATTTTAAGCTAAATAGCTTATTAATACAGGTAAGTAAATTTATGTATGTTTTTACAAAATAAATCCTATGACAATAAAATTGAAATTATCATGAATGAGTTTGTTTTCTTTTATTATTTATCTATTCTTTTATTAGACATTCATTTTTTTTTTTTTTGCACACTAGAAATAATTAGACCAGGAGCTACTGTTTAACCTGGATTCCAAACTACCACAAAAATTCATACCTGAATGATGACCTGAACCCCAGAGTGTTATTTAGGTCACTCATCATTCAGCACCATTAACATGGATAAAATGCATAACAACAATGATTGTGGAATGGCACTTATGATTTGTTTTTCTTCTTTTAAATAGAAAAGAGTAGGTTCATAGATCAATATACATTCTAAAAAATGTTAAGTTAATCAAGCATCTAAAATGGCAGCCCAGAGAAAAGTTGAATTAATTTGAGCATGATATCCTGCATTGGGTAGGGTAACCCGATTTTACCCCCAACCCATGGTTTGGGTTGGGTCGACTACAATTTTTTCTCTAGTGGGTTGAGTTCAGGTTTAGATTTCAATAAATCAGGTCGACTTGAGAACATCTTTCAAAAAAAAAAAAATTATCTTAATAAAGTAGAAATTTGTTTGCTCTGTATACCCATGATGGATATACACTTACCCAAATTTTCATAGTAAAATAAACATCCATATCCGATTAAAGCAATGAATAAAAGAAAAATAAAACAATTATTTAGAATGTAAGTTTTTGAAGACAAGCTACTTCTCCCACAGTAACTAGATTCATCTATTTTGATTACTCATATCCTTTTGAAATCATTGTGTATTTAAACTGATAACTACTATTTTTTCTTTTGCAGATGTTTTTAAGAAATTATAGGAATGTAGATTTAGTTGAGTTTAGCGGACGTTTAGTTGATGTCTGTAATACTGTATTATTTTACCATTGTATGTGTGATAAGTATTAAATTATAAAACTACAAACACTAAGGTTGAAACCCATTTTTGTACACTTGAAGTATGCAAAATACATGAATAGTTAAAAACTATTATTAATCCATTTTTCAGATTTTTTAATTAGCGTATTAGTAATTATATTTTAAATTCTTTTTAAAATTATTTACCAGCAATATGAAAATGAAAATTTATTTTATTTTATAAATTAAAAATGTTTTGCATGATATTTAGATGAATTATTAATTTTCCTTATTCTTTAATGCGGGTTCGGTCAGATTAAACCCGACCCATGCAGGACTCTAGTTTTAATGACTAAAAACACCATTTTTTAAAACATACAAAGGAATGTGTTCTGATATATGCAATTATTTTTGCAAACATTCAATTATAGAGATCAACAGTTTCATGGAATATCATGTACCTTCTAAAAGCTTTTTTTTTTTCCACTGGAAGCACTTTGGAGGTTGTTTGTTTCTATTTGTTAACATAAAATGCTTTCACAAGTGAAAACGAGATTAAATCAAAATTAATAAATAATAAAAGCATGCATTTCAATTTCTAATTTTAAAATATTTTTCATAACAGTAAGTATTAGGAAAATAAATAAATAAAAAGTTCTGGAGTGGTACTTACAGCATAACAACAAACTAAAAGTACATTTTCATAACATATATTATTATAAATACATTACAGTTTAAGGTATAACACATGAGTTGCTGTATCTCAAAATATTTAATGCATTTTAAACAACAGTTAAAAACAGTTTCATTTAGCTTCTGTATGATGGGGGCTATAGTCCTTCTCACAAACACTACCTTTCCATAAATGACCGGAAACTTTCGTTTTCAGACATTTTATCAAATATTTCAAAAAGTACTAGATGAATCATCTTGAAACTTCAGGAGTGCAAAGAACATATTATAACCTCACATATTTCAATATAAGTTTTTATAAAAAGTAAAAGGAAGACCTGTAAAAAATTGAAGAAAAATGAAAATATTTTGGGATCATCCTATAAAAAGTATGTTTGAAATGTGTTCTTGCTGTAGTAAGTGATTATAAGACTCCTTATTATCTGTATAAATTTTTCTGATGTTACCACATATATTCATGAATATATATATATATATTAATCGAAAAAAAAGGGCCCTTTTTAAATTACAACGTGCAGGATATTAAACACAGTGCAAAGCCATTTTCTGGAAACTTAACATACAACATTAAACACAGCCTACTGCAATCATAATGCAAAAATATTAAATATTTAATGAAATATAAGAATGATTACTAAATAATTTTTAACTATGCATGTGCAAGATTTAATGAAATTTCATTTACATAATTTAATAAACCAAAGTGTTTTTTCTTTTTTTTTTTGTTTTTTTTTGGAGGGGGGGGGGGGTGTCTTATATAAGTAACGTTTGTCAAGATTATTCATGAGTAACATTTGTTTTATAGTTTTGGATATTAAATTAAGCACATGAAATTTTGTTAAAGCATGAGCATGCATTGTTAAAAATTTAGTAAAAATACTCACATTTCATTAGCTATTTAACACTTTTCCCTTCTGATTACAGTATGCTGTGTCTAATACAGTACGTAAAGTTTTCTAAAAATTGCTTTCCACTAGGTTTAATACTCTGAGTGTTATAGTTAAAAAAGTGGTAATTCTTTAAAGGAACTATTATATCTCCATGAATATGTATATGTGGTAGCCTCATAAAAATTTATACAGATAATAAGAAGAAGCCTCATAATCACATGCTATAGCCACAACACATTTCAAGCATTACTTTTTATAGGATGATCCCAAACATTTTCATTTTTCTTTAATTTTTTAGCCGTCCCCCTTTTGTTTTTGGAACAAAACTTTTACTGAAATACACAAGGTATAATATGTTCTGTATACTCTTGAAGCTTCAAGATAATTTGTCCAGTACTGATTGAGATATTTGACAAAACATCTTCAATTTTGATTATTTATGGAAAGGTAGTGTAACTCAGTCTTCCATTTGAGTATTGTAGTTGTAGACACAATGATAAAATATTTATAACTTTTATTGAATTTTAAAATTTATTTTAAATTGTTCAGAGAATTGCTATCCAAACTACTCTCTGAAACATATTGGATTAATTTTGAGTAGCCCTTTATATTATTAACAAATTCAATATATACCAAACAATGTACTTAGCACACCTCAGTGTAGCAAAAAAAAAAAAAAAAAAAAACTTATGACACAACTTGAAATCACTTCAATATAAGGATGCAGGATATGTCCAAATATACGAACAAGGTTCAGGAGCAATTTAAGCTGACAGGAATTTTTAGCTAATTTCTTATAATAAAAATAAAAGTGAAAATAACAATCACTTAAAAAAAATGATAATCCTTATAAATTAAATTAACAGTTGTTTCTTATGTTACAATATGTAGGTACTTATTATCTTTAACACTTATTAATATAATAAATGGCTTTGTATATAACATATTGGATTTTTGTGTCAAGGGAAATTAGAATGTGTTTGAGAAGATTTCAGAGATCTGAATATTTTCTGCACCTCTGCTTTGAACCATTTTCAAGCAGAGCACTAGTATCTCAGAATTCTTTTATGTGATACCATAAATGAAGGATAAATATTTTCATATCATATTTTATGTGAAATATTGTTTTGTGCATATTTAGAATGTATCTCCTTTTACCTTCTTTCTCTGATTCAATATCGAATCTATTTTTTGATGATTATATAATTTCACTTAAGATTACCTCATCTATTCCATGTTGAGTGATTGATGACTCATCAGTCATCAGTGCAAGTCACGCAGTTTAAAACTGATTTATATTCTAAATCAGATGCTGAATGTCTGCAATCCGCTAATTAAACAGATCAATCATGACAATGTTTATTTACATTGTAAATAATATGCAGATTTTAGAAAGCTGACTGTATATAGGGGGTCAATCTAATTTTGGGGCACATTTTTGTGAATTTATTTATTTTATTTATTTTTTGAAAAAATTATTGTGTAAAACCTTCTATTTTAGTAATTACTCTGTATAATGTTTGACATTAAGTTAACAGTGCTTCATTGAATCAAGTACAGATAACTATTTGAAATAACGCTGAAAACTTGGAAAAATTTTTTTTACAATTTGAATTTTGTGAAAGGGCCCATTTTTTGAAATTTCAAAAAAGCCCTAATTTTTGTCTGGATTAGCCCCTGGTATATATTATTTTCAAGATCAAGTGTTTACTAAAAATAGTTGTGTTGCGGTCACTACAAGACTTTCTTCAGTGGTTCGATGTTAGGCAGACCGCTTTAACTAACGCAGTTCCATAATTCTAAACAAGTTAATCTTAAAGATTTTCTTCAATAAAATCTTACACAAATTTATGCAATACAAATTATTTATTAAAATTATTTTCCCCCACAGAATTTTAATACTAAATGCTGAAAGTAAGTCAATTTTATGCCAACATCAGAAGAAATGCAAATATTTTCTTTTTTTGTTAACAAAGAAAAAAATCGATAACTTTGATTTAAAATATCACAAATCTATAGTTCAACTTCCGTTTTAAAGGTATTGGCGAGTTCTTTCGAAAGGTACCCTTATTGAAAATTTAACCCCCTCAGGGTGCACCCCCAGCAATGCTCCTACATGCACAAACTTTTTTTCCCCTAATTTGCTACTAGTATTACTAATAATAATTTATATTAATTTTACAATCACATGTTCAAACTAACCCTCATTATCTACATTTACATGAAATTTTGTCCTATACTGCCATGCTAAAAATTTAGAAAAAATTTGATCACAGCACCACCTGTTAAGCGATTCATGCCTAAATGTAATCAACGCTAGTTTAGGTCATGGTCACACTAAATACCAAGTTTGGTTAAATTTCATTCATTGGTTCATGAGATACAGTATCCACAAAATTTGTGATATACACACACAGACAGACATTTTCTAAAAACAGTCAAATTGTGTTCAAGACATCTCAAAATGTGTAAATCCATCAAAAACTGGAGATTTTTCATGAATCCAATACTTTTTTCTTATATACTGGGTGTCCCATAAGCTTGTAGACGTTTTAAAAATTCATAAAATTTAAAGGAATTGGTAGAATTAAATGCAGTTTGCAAAAAAGTTATTCTTGTGAAGGGGATTTTTTTTTTTTTGGTAAATTAAAAAATAACATTAAATATAATAACTAAGAACGAAGTACAAACTAATTAATTAAAAATAACAGTTAAAATTTTTGTTAATAGAGGGTACTGTGCATGAGAAAAATCACACATTTCTATGAAAAAAATATATTTATTTGCATGCAAATGTTTACAGGCATATAAATCCTATTCTATGTGTCCACCATAACTACAAATTACAATTTGCAGACGAGTTAAACACTGCTAACTGCAGCTTCAGTCGGCAGTTCTTGCTTGAGGAAACACACATTCACCAATAACGTTTTATCAATCAAGTCAGCATCCCAATTAAAACTTCATATATGCGCAAGTAAGAGGGAAGATAAAAAATAAGATGTATTAGTCATAAAACTGTGTAACTTATAGAACTCTGATATACATATTTCTCATTATGCATCCCTGTAGTGCCCTCTATCTACAAAAAATTACATTATTTTTTTTCTTTCCCAAAAAAAGTCCCCCTTCACGAGAATAGCTTTTTTGTGCGTTCAATTTTACATACTCTTTCAAGTTTTATGAATTTTTAAAATGTCTACAGACTTATGGGACACCCGGTATTTATATAGAAATAAAAAATGCAGACCACTGAGTGCTTAATAGTTTTTTTAAGTTTCATTTATAGAATAAAATGATCATAACATGTAGCTTAATATTGATAAATTTAACTTACACATCAGACGGTGGACGCCATTTGTTAATAACGGTGTTTCTGAATGTCACAGCTTCAGGTATACTCAAAACTGGCCTTTTTATTGGTATTACATCACTCATAATGGAAATTTATCTGGAAAAATATAATTAACAACTTTTTTAATAATTGCAAACCATTGTAAAATCATAAAAAGCTATTATCAAAAAAAAAAAAAAAAAAAATCAATGAAAGCTCACTTAAAATTAATTTGAAGCTATTCAAATTATAAAACTGCTATCTACATATTATATGATACAAATATTCAAAAGTTTAATTTTTGTCAAATATAATATAATTATAGAGCATAATTACTAATTTTGTATTGAAGTAAGTTACAATAAAAATTACGAAAAAACTTTTTCTTTTCTTCTTTTTTTAAACATTTGTCTAACTGTAAATGTAAATAATATACAGAAGTAAATGTAACTTTTTTTTTTTTTTTTTTCCTGACAGTATAGAATTTGAAAAAAGAAAAAAAAAAAGTTAATAACTTAGTACATCATAAAGAAGCTAATAAAGTTACATTACTGATCTTTTTTCTCTCCATCTTTTATGGATTACTCTCTTTCGCTCTATTCTTATAAACAACTATAAATTTCTGTATTATAGATAAATATCAATACATTTTTATAAATAAGTAAAAGAGAATCAACAGAAACAGTAAGAAAATTGACTTTAATGGCCCATAATATTAATCTTTTTAAAGCCAGGAAATCAAAACAACATTGTTGAGAAAAATATGCCATACAGAGATTACTGGAAGAATATATATATCTTCAATGAATGATCATTTAAGTTTTCAACTATATAAAATTTTGTTTGAAAAAAAAAGGACACTGAAGTCAGTTCTTTGGTAATAAAATACCTCAGTATTGCAATTCGAGGAAAATTCCCAAAATAAAAACTATTACCTATAATTCCATGTATAAGCCAAGAATTTTTGGAACTTTTCTAGAGCTAAAGTATGGAAGTTAGCTTATATATGGATCCACTAATCATGTAAAAACACAATCGCTCATCTGTTAGGTAAGAACAAGAGATAACTCGCCAAATATCGCATACAAGGGTTGCCTTTTAAGTTTCTACAAAATGTAGGAAGAAAAAGAATTTTTGGGAACAAAATGTTTTACGTTACTGCTTTTCAAAATATTCGCCTTTAAGATTTATGCACTTTTCCATCCATTCAAATCAATTCTTGAAAAAGTTTTTCCACTTTAAGTTGATATCTGAGAAACATGGTTTTTGGAAGCATCAACACCTTCTCGAGGTGATAAAAAACGCTGGCCATGCTTTTTTGTTTGACATAAGGGAACAAGAAAAAGTCGTTAGGCGACAAAACAGGAGAATATGAGCAATAACACATTAATTTGGTATTTTTATCCTTCAAATAATCGTTTCACATGCTGTGTGGGAGCTGACATTGTCGTGATGAAGAATGATGTAGTGATTTTTGTTGTTTTTCCTGATTTCTTTGATAACTTTTGGCAAATAAATTTCTGTATACCATTTAGCATTAACAGTAAAAAAATGGTTGTGATATGTCCTGTAAGGACGAAGAAACAAGGAATCATTTTCTTGAAATGCTTCGTGAACGAACAACTTTTGTTGGATTTGGTTCATCCAGAAGCACCCAAACAGTGGATTGTTGTTTTTAAAAAAATTCAATACCTTAAAAATTAATCCTTTAAAGCAACATATATATTTCAGCCGTCATTGCCGCCCTCTTCAGCGTTGTAAGTGATGAATCTTGCACTGCCGGCACTTCAAAGTAAACAAAAACTCCCCCGTTGACGTTCCACTTTCACTTCACTTTTTGATTTCCAGGATCCGTTGCCATTCTTCAGGGATTAAACTGTGTTCGCGTTCGTTAATAGAGGATGGAGTCCTCTATTAGCGAACACGAACACAGTTTAATCCCTGAAGAAGAAGAATGGCAACGGATAGAGGATGGAGTCCTCTATTAACGAACACGAACACAGTTTAATCCCTGAAGAAGAAGAATGGCAACAGATCCTGGAAATCAAAAAGTGAAGTGAAAGTGGAACGTCAACGGGGGAGTTTTTGTTTACTTCGAAGTGCCGGCAGTGCAAGATTCATCATTTACAACGCTGAAGAGGGCCGCGATGACGGCTGAAATATATACGTTGTTTTAAAGGATTAATTTTTAAGGTATTGAATTTTTTTAAAAATATAATTGTAATCCTTTTTCATATTATGCCAATCAGTGGACTGTTGTTTAGTTTCCAGCTCATACAAATATATCCAAGTTTCGTCACCTGTAACGATATTGTATACAGATTTTGCTGTTCCCAATTTGAATTTGTTAAACATTTCCTTACACCAATTTACATCTTGGTGCATGAGCTTTACATGAGCCTCTTGGTGCTTTACATGAGCCTCTTTTTGAGCTTCTGTCAAATTTTGCGGAATCCATCTGGAACAAATCTTTTTAACAGCTAAATGTTCGTGCAAAATCAAATGTATTGCAGTCTGTGATATGCCAAGAGATGATTCTATCTCATGATACGTGACATGCCAATCTTCTTCAATCATCTTACGCAAAGCATCGATGTTGTTGGGAATCACTACCAATTATGGTCATCCTTCATGTGATTCATCACTGATGGACGCACCACCATGACAAAATTCTGAAAACCAATTGTAAACAGTGTTTTCTGATGGTGCTTCATTACCAAAAGTTTCATGAAACGATACTATGCATTCTTGTCAAGTGAGGCTTTCTTAAAATCATAAAAAAATCATCCAACAGAAACCTTCACGAGTTACTTCTATTTTTTTCACTCACTTGCTTATTTTAAACATTCACTGTAAACAAAATACGCAGTTGATTTCTAAGATGCCACTGATTCCAATATAAAAAAATGTTAATTTTACAAATATCCTGAAGACAAACTTCAGTAGTGCCTTCTATTGGTCGTTTTGTAAATGCATAAAAGGCAACCCTCGTATTTTTAAATTTTTAGTTTATATATACTATGTTAAATTTATGAATAAAAAGTAATAATTTTTAATAAAATGATTAATTATTTTTGTACTTTTTTGTTTTGGGATATGATAAAACAATCGCCAATAAAATCACCACACTTGTGGTGCACAACTGCCAACAAATAATGAAATAACACTCCTGGGCAACTCTATACAAAATTCCTTTTTTTTTTTTTTTCGCGATTGAGGGCGTGTGTTTCAAAAAGTTTTTTTTTTTTAATTATTGGTGTTATTTTTTGCTCCTTGCCAATTTGCCATATGGATTTTATTATTTCGGAATTGCTCAATGATGAGAAGTTTGCAATAGACTCATTTCTAAACAAGAGGATTGCTAAAAAAATTTTTTCCAATCCTCTTGAAATGGATTTCCCAACGTCCCCTCTTTTTTTTTTTTAAGAAATGGAGAAGTTTTATTTTCAAAATTATTTATATTCATGATTTATTGTGTTGTCACAGAAATGAAAAGTCTGATTTTACTGAAATTTAAGCATGACTAACGTAAAAAAAAAAAAAAATGTATACATTAGAAAAAATACTAAAATTTAGTAAATTATTCACATAAAAATAACAATGAAAAAGAAATACACTTTAACCTTTTAACTAAATTTTTGACAGTTTTGATTACATCCTTTATGCAAAAAACTGGCTCAAAGTATCTACTTTTTTAAAATCTAAAAAAGAAAGAAGCTACAATAATAGAAAGAAAGATGAAGTTCAGCACTAAGAATATTTAAAAAATTTATGAAAATTATAGTTTTTTTATTTTTTCCCCCTTTACATTGAGATTTTGAAAAAAGCCAGTTTTTGAAAGAATTCCGTTTTTTTTTTTTTGTATGTTAGGTACTGAAGTCCAATACAGTATACACATTAATTGGGTTCGTACACAAATATGGGGGAAAAAATGCCTTGAGTTTTCCAGACAATTTTTAAGAAAATATTTGCAACATATTACGAGAAAAACTCCAAAATTCTTCTACTCTTTTATTGTATAACATCACGTTATTGCCAATTATGGTAGAAATTGACATAGAAATCATTGTTCACTTGTATATTTTCATGATACTTAAGTCATTTGAATCTCAATATGAAGCTAAACAAGAAAAAAATATATATGGAAGTATTCATTTTTCCAGGTTTTACTATAAATTTTTCCAGAATTTTAATGAAATTATTTATTTTCTTTCAGTTGTTTTACTAAAATTCAAATTACCTGAGTATTCGAGGTTTTCCCTGATGCATACAAACCCTGATTAACCAAGAAATTTTTTAACATTTTCTAAAACTAAATTATGAGAGTCAGCTTATACACAGGTTTTGAATTATATTTTATAGAAAAAAAGCAGTCTTGGAAATATTGGTATCATCTATTCTGTGATGAGTATACCTACATGTAATACTTTTGTCATAGTTTTAACAATAATAAGTGAATTAGGTTACACATTCAATTTATATTATATACATATATATATTAATTTATGTATAAGAAAATAGAATATTTTTGATTATCTCTAAATTTCAGTTACAATAGAATATTTCTGCCTCACGTCTCTAGTTTTGTGAAATTTTTTCATAAGCAGCTCTATATTATTAAATGTGTCAATTCTGACAACTATTTGCTAACATATAGACAATCAAATTTTGAACTTACGTTACTATGATCACAATCCAGATATGATTCCTAATCTGTAATTATGTGCATACTACATTAATGTAATCAACAACTAAATGTCAAATTTAATATTCTAATTACACAATCATAAATCTATTTCATAAAATTTTTTCTAACTTTAATTTTTCTTATGTTTCTTTCGTTGTTTTTCTCGAAATAGTTTGATAACTGAGGGCGACTGAAGTAAAGCGGCTTTTTTAGCATTCAATACTTCTTCTAGAATAGCGTTTTTCATATAACTCGAAAACATATCACTTGATTCTCGGTTCGCATTGGCATTAATGGCAGATTCATAACAAGCTCCAGTAGATGTTTCTATATTAGATGATCCAGTTTTACTACAAGAAGGCACGTTTGCATTATTCAGTTTGACATTTATTTCAGATCCTTTTTGTTTATCCTGAGAAGCAGTCACTGGTTTAATATTAAGCTTTGATTCAGTTTTTAAGGGAGATGCATTCTTACGTTTGGAACTTTTTATCTTAGACATAATATTTTGAAACTAAAACTATATGAAAAAAATCTAACTTCTTTTTACCTAAATAATTATTTTTTGCTTGGAATTACTTCTTTATTCTTTTCTCTACCTTATCTAGTATTGTTATTGTTATTGTTTTGAATACGATTGATTAATTGATTGATTGTTATTTGTGAGTCAGTTCAATTGGTTGGTTGAGCAGATTTGACATCGCACTAGAGCTATGCAATTAGACTTAAAAATTGCATTTGTGCATCTTGCTTACATTTCTGCTTAATGAAGAGACGTAATTTATTATTTCGATTATAAAAAATTGTTGTAAGCGTTTAAAAATTCATTGTATTTCCATCTTTCAACATAAATTCAGTCTTTTTATTGCAAAAATCACTTGTTGTTACGTGTAAATTTTTCTTTAGTAAACCAACCTTCTAATCAATCAAAGGATAATCATAAGGCATACAATCATAAGATTTTTAATATTTGGTGTACGTTTTTCGTCGAGGTATTATTAACGCAGAAAGTCTCGAGAGGGGATATTTACGAGTAATGTTTCATTTATTTTCATTTGTCTACATTTAGCTTTCATCCAATAAGTATTCGAACAAAAATAATTAGGAGTAATGTTATATATGTAATACTTACGTTACTTATGTTTATTGTTTGATAACCCTTGATAGGTTATGTTTGAAAATTAAATATGCAACTTTTTATGAGAAAATTTAGTAGTTTAAAAGTGAATTTTGCGATCTGGGGGGGGGGGGGAAGTAATTTATATACATGTGTCTATTTCTTGCCTGATCGAACTACCCTCCACCCTTTTTTATTAAAAATATTTTTTGAAGTGAAGGGCAAAATTAAGATCTAAAATGGCAGTTTTAAAGTTTCCTAAAACTAAAAGTAATACATTTGGATTTTACTTTGCATTAAAGTCACATGATAATTATTTTATAATAGTTATTATACAGTTTATTCAAATCAAATGTGCCCCTACAGAAAGTTTAAAAACATAAAAAAAAAATATATGTAAAATTAGATAACAGGTCTGATACAGTTTTTAGAAAAAAATCAGTTAATTTCAACGTGTGTCCCTTGGTAGCTGTGGGGAAATCTAGCCGGCAATCTAGTTCCAGCCATGTTCTCAGCATTTTCAAAGTCTAAATGAAATTGGTAACAGCAGCAATTATTGAAATATGAAAGTCTTCAACATATCTTGGAAAATATCAGAAGATTGAAAATAATGCTTTTTGGATATTGCATAAATTTACAATTAGTACAGGCAAATATTTGTTATCACAGAAGTCTCAGCAAAGAAAAATGGTTCTGTAGCTGTATCATAAGAGAGAGTATATCACACATTGATTATTGGGCTTTTTTTTACTGCACCTGCTGTACAGCATAGGGAGGGGATTTTCCAAGCCCCCAAAATCTGCAGTTATGCTTATTCACAATGTTTCTCATGAATGCAAAAGCACATATGTTATATCCACAAAATAAAAATTATCAAAATCTAAGAATTAAGCAACTAATTTTGTGTAATACCAAATACGTATCACAAATAGATTTTAGTCTAGTCAAGAATGAGTGACGGCCTTGGCAAAATTTCAAATTTCAGTGATGCCAACAGGGCGTTGTGTTGTTTTCCTCATATCAGTGCCGGATCTAGGTGAGGGGGGGGGGCTGAAACCGCCCCCCAAAAAAGTACTGACATTCACAATTAAATAATACAATTGTATACTTTTCATTGATCTGGAATAACATCTTGAAAAATCTTAGCCTCCCTTCCACCCCCCCCCCAAAAAAAAAAATAATAATAATAATTTCTGGATCTGGCACTGTCTTATATGCAATTTCGTGAGAAAAAGACCCTATTTGGCGACTGTCACTCATTTTTGACTAGACCAGATTTGTTTTTTAATTAACTGTTAGAATTAGAGACATTTGATTTAAACAGTCTGTATTTTTATTCAGTTAATGTAAATAAATTTTTACAAAAGCAAAAATAGATAAGTTAATTTTTTAATTGGTTGCACGAATGATTCATTTTCTTATATACTATATACATATGATTTAATGATGGTCTTTAAAATAAGAAAGTGCCATTATCTTTTTCACAGTGAAGTTAAAAATAATAGGATTAAACTATCTAAAAAAAATACTACTTATATTTACTGTAATTTCCGGCATATAAGCCGCAGGTCAGGTGAACCAGTAGGACACCAGAAATTAACAAATGCTATATTTCTGTGAAGTATTTCTTCATAAAAATATAACTTTTTCTGTTAATTAAAATTTCTGGTGTCAAACAGATATATCTAATCTGCTGATTATACACCAGAAATTATTGTATAATGCTTTTAAAATGTTCTGTCTATCAAATATACAACTAAAAAACCTGACAAGTAGTAGGTATCTACTAAGTAAAGTCTGTAGTAATAATAATATTATTATTAATTGTGGTGCATTTATTTTTTTAGATTTTTATTTTGTCTCAGTTATAAAAAAGATATATATATTACTATGCATAATTAAAAAAAAAAAAATGTATTTCAGTATGGCTTTCTCTGTTGATAAAGTTCAGAATCAGATGGGCTTTCTTATAATTAATGAAGATGGTGGCATAATATCTGTAAGCATTACTTAAATAATTTTTATTGTTTATGCAAATTAGCTTTTTTTTTTTTTATTTATATATAAAAATTTTAATTTATTGATTTCTATAAAAAAAAATAAAAATTGTATTGTTTTTTAGTATTTTCTAAGGGGGAAAAAGTTATTTAGCCTATACTAAAACCAATGTTACATTTAATTTCTTTCAATCTGTGTTCTGATAATTTTCCAAATTAATTTCAACCAGGAGTGGGAAATTTTTAGAAATTCTTACCAACCAAGGTCAATAATCGTTAACAAAATTTATGCAACTGCAAAAGCTATTGATCATTTAGTATAGTTGTACAAGTTCCCAAAGCATAATTTCTTAAAATACAGTGGTTTCAGGGCCCCAAGCCCCATCCTTTCCCGAACTTTGCTGACTTTTTTAGTCAATTCTGACTTTTTATTCCTTCCTGTGTTAGCCTTTTTTTCCCCACACTTAACATTGTGAATTTTTTCCCTTCTCGTCCCAAGCATTTTTCTGTGGAATTTTAGTCTTTTTGCCTCTATTTTTACATTCTAAAGTGCAGTATAGAATAATAACAATTTGAAAGGTAATGAAATTTAAAGTAGTTGCCTATTCAAAGATTGCTTATGCTCTTGGGAGGAGATTTTTAAAATTCACTTGTCACATTCAAAAAATTACTGACCCACCAGCTGCCGAGTGGGTCTGCGCTCAAAGCTGGTAGACGTGATGTGCCGAGCTCGATCTCAGGTTGTACTTGTCGGCCTAGCCGTTCAGAGTGTACCATGGTTTTCTCCGAAGCGTGTGTAAATATGGGTTAGGATCCCTTAGAAAGACACTCTTTCTCAGGCCTAGGACTGTAGTGTAGTCAATCGGCCTTAATAATCTCCACAACCCAACCCAAAAAATTACTTGATAGTGGCAAGTAAATATGAATGCCAGTGACTGCTATTTAAATACAAAAAAAATGATATTCATTACCTTTAAAGAATACAAAAATTTAAATATACAAATTTGTATATTCACTGTATATAAGATGAACTACTTACTTATTGCATTTTAAGTTGTCAGAAATTTTACAAAGTCTTATTTTCAAAAAGGAAGTTCTAGTAAATGCATACTGATTGATAATTAAAAGAAGCTGTAAGTAATTTATCCCAATGAATGAAATTACTGTGCTATTATTTTGGGTTGTATAATCAATAGTATGTTTTTAATGTTCCATGATTAAAAATTTCTAAGGTATTGCATGACTAGTTGAATTAAATTTTTAATATAAATTACACAATGCAATTTTAAATTAAATATTTTTTAATTAAAGAAATGATGGACATAATATCTTTTTTATAAATTACAATTCTTAAAGGTGTGAAAATTTACTTTTATATGCAGTGAAATGCAATAATATTAAATACATTAAAAGTTCTCAAACTATTTTTAAAAAAATCAAAAATTAAAATTTTCTTTACTTTTAAAAAATGTTCTGTGCTTTAATTTTGTATCTTGATTTCACATTATTATAGTTTAGTATATTCTAAAATATTTGGATATTATTTTATTAATTTTTTGATAGGTTAATTAAAAAAAGAAGTAAAAAAAGTTTCAATGCTGAAAATTTTCATTAAAATTTCAGCATTCTACTTAATTTTAAAAAATAATCTATCACTGAATGTACAAATACATACTAAACCTAATATTTTAGTATATATTTTCAGGGGTCGATCCAGGCAAATTTTGGGTCCCTTTTGCGGCCCCTTCACAAAATTCCACATAGTAAAAAGGGACTATTCACAAAATTAAAAAAAAAGGGACCCTTCACAAAATTCAAATTCATAAAAAAGGACTCTTCACAAAATTCAAATTCATAAAAAGGGACCCTTCACAAAATTCAAATTTATAAAATGAGTCTCTTCACAAGATTTTCTTTTTATAAAAATGATCCTTTTTTTAAATGTTTTCATATTTTCAGTATTAATTTTAGTTAATGCCTTAATTTGGCTCAACGAAACTCTATTAACTTGATATTAAACATTACATAAAGTGATTTTACACAATATTTTACTTTTTCACAACAATATTTTATATTTCACAAAAATAAATAAAAATTTCACAAAAAAGAGACCCAAAAATTAAAACCTGGATCGACCCCTGATTTTTAAACCATAATAATGTTAAAGTAGAAGGAATACTAAAATAATTTGTAGAAAATTTTTCAAAAAATTAAAGGATTTTTTTTTTTTTAATTTAAGTTAGTTTTAAAGAATTTTTAATATACTTGATTGTATTACAATAATTTTAATCTATGTATGCAAATTTTCATAGCTCTAAGACAATTTACATAAAAAGATTTAAAATGTTCACACTCCCCTTAAGACTATGCATTGATATGTTTCCTAACACAATTGTTCTTTTTCTGAGAAAAAAAAAAAAGATATATATTTATATTATATACATAATCAATTTCAATGTTAATACATAGAACATTGCAACTTAAAAAAAGTGCATAAAATTATTGTAGATTATAGTTTCCATTTTTCGCGGTTTTGACGGTTTAAACCAGTTTTTGACAGTTTAAACCAGTTTTTGACGTCAAAAAACCAACCCTGCACAGGAGAACAAATTTGATTCATAGTGTAAACTAAATTAAAAGAGAGAAAGAGAAAAATTATTTTTTAATTAACTTTAGTTAATTAATTTGATAAATAATATTTATATAATTTTTTCCCAAAAAATAAAATACGTGAGAATAAAAAAAAATTATATTGATATATGGGCAATATTTAAACACACATTCGATTCATTTGTCTGATTAGATAATTTTATAGGAAAATTATTTTTAAAAGTTGTACCTTTACAATCTTAGCAAACATCGTTTTAAACCTGGTGATAATTTGAAAAGATAAACAGAATATAAACTAATATCGTAAATTGATTGAAAAATGTAATAATAAAAAACATAATCAAGATAGGTACTAAAATTTTTTAAGAAAAAGTTATTCAAAAATAGAAAAAAATGCATGTCAACAAAAATTTAAAAGTTGCCATGGGATCCTACACTAAAGCTTTATTGCCTGGGGAAGTGTGAAAACTGGATTATCAAACATGTATTTTATTTTGAAACCTTTCATTGAATGGTTTTGGTTTAATTATCATTAGAGTTTTATCCTACAGTATTAATTTGATTCTAGTTCTAATAATAATTTGGCCTTCGATGAATTAAAATTTTAATTGGGTGGGGTAGTTGGTGTAAGATTTATAGGTTTCAAATTTTAAAGGTAAATAAGAAGAAATGTAAAGTGCAAAAATTTTACACAGGTTTGCTTGTGTACTGTGTTTTGTTAAACAGCAATGTTTTTTAATTGTGAATTGTTCCATTTATTTTAAGTTAATACTGTTTCTTAAAATAGTCTTTCCTCATAACACAAATAAATAAACCAATAATATTTCCTATATAAATAAATGCCAGAAAATATTAAATGTAAATTTTTATTTAAACAGTTATAATATATCTGCCACCATTTACTGCTCTTAGTCATAATCATCTGCAGCAGAAATAATGATAATTAATAAAAATCAGTGTAAACTTTTAATAGCACATCAATTTTTGTTTCAAGGATTGGCTATTCTTTTAAAAGTACCTGAATTGGATTCTGATGATCCTTTAATTATGGTTTCTTTTTGAAACAGGTTATTTGTATAAGATATTACACATAAGAATTTCTATTTAAATATGCCTGGCCATAGGTGTTGAAAGGGGAAAAAAAAAAAGGCGAGAATATTATTATTATTATTATTTTTTTCTTATTTTATTTAATGCTATAAAAAGTGGTTTTCATATCTGTACCGTAGTCTCCACAAGTTATTTAATTTAGTAGTTAAAAGTTTATTCTTACTGCATACCTGCCAATTCTCCTGTTTTTTAGTCCTATTTCCGTTTTAACGTGTATTTCTAATGTTTTCGAAAAATCGGACTAAAAACGCTAATTTTTGACAATTCGTAGATGCCATCTTTTTGAATTTACGAAAGCCTTTCAATTCACAATCTTTCTCCATCCGCAACATAAATGTCGATATCCATTTAAAACTTACTTTATGAAATTTTAAAATCTCTAAAAAAACAGAATCCTTCAATATTTCTTGCCTACGTAATTATTTTTAACTCCCCCTCCCCCTGTATTTTCTTATCTCCAACTAGTGATCGGTGATCAAATGCTCCATTGAACTCTTTTGTTTCTCATTCTTTCTCCATCTACAATCCACAACAAAAATGTCAATATTCATTTTAAACTTGCTTTATTAGATTCTATTCTACAGCCTATAAAGAAGTAGAAATGTTTAACAGTTCACACTCATGTAATTATCATTTGACCTCCCCCCCCCACCACCACAATTTTCCCTCTCTCTAGTCAGTGATCAAACATCCTTTGATGCTCAAGCTTTCTCATTCTGCAACAAAAGAATCAAACATTTTCCCCCATGGTTTAAAAGATGTAGGGTACTGCTAGTAAAAAAAAAGTTTTAGATTTTTGAGGGCAGATTTGAATTTTTAAGGGCACATTTCACATTTAAAATCTAAACAATTAATTTAAAAATTTCATTATAAATATGCATAAATTTCGTTATAAATATGCATACAAAAAGAAAAAAGACTGTTTTTACTTTTTTTTACTTGTTGTTAATATGCTGATTGTCACACACAATAGTTTTATTTATATTTACAATATTTATCTTCAGTTTGTAGGTTATTTTCTACAGAGACTGTATAATTGGGGCAAGAAGGTTTTTTTTTTTTTTTCTTTTTTTTTTTTTTTTTTTTTTCTTTTTCAAACAAAGAGCAGGCAAGGTGCAGCACCACCCCTGAAATTATCTGTGGAAAACTCTGGATCAATGTTCATAAAAAAATTGTTTTATTAGATTTTAGAACCAACTGAAGTGATAGAAGTGCTCAATATTCTTTACATATGTATTTATTTTTAGACTTTGTTAATGAACTTGTTAACTATTTCTGTACTGATAAGTATAAAGGATTTAAGTCCAAAAATGTCGATTTTGAGTTAAGTACATTGTCAAACTCAGAAAAAAGTTATCTATCGATTGGTATGAAGGATTTAAATCTATGTCATTTAGTCTCTGAGAAAATCCATTAGTAAAAAAAGATTCAATTCAGAAATTTAGCATTCATGTATGGTATAAAATATTTTATTCAATTTTTTCCCATTATTAAATGAAGGTTGGCAATCATTGAATGGTATAAAGGGTATAAGTCAACAAAAACCCTTTTTCCTAATCGATTCTTCTGATTAGATTTTAATTAGTATAACTTTATTTTTCGTCTCCTGAAAAATCAAGAATATGGACTTAAATCCTTTATACTTATCAGTGCAGATTTGTTTTCCTCCAATAAGTTTAAAATATAAATCACCAAACAAAAGTTATATTAGATCTTTTTAGTTAAAAAAGTATCATGTATTGAATAAAATAGATTTTTTTGTTTTTCTCCATGAATTCGTAAATCTTCCTTTTTCTCCCTTAAAATTACGTAAAATCTCTTGTTTTTTTTGCACCAAGGTTGGCAGGTCTGTTACTGGTTATTGTGGTTTTAGATGACGTTTAATCTTTTGTTATTCTTTATTTTACTATGTTAAAATATATATATATATAATTAAAAGCTGAATTTACTTTATCAAAAATTAATCGTGTGCAAATTTGTATACTTTTCTGCTATATTTAATCTATATTTTTATTTATTTCAGTCTGGTGGGGATCTGGAATATAATGAAAATTTTGCTTCAATATTCTATCAGATGGTAAAAGGAATTGATAAAGGGATACTTTCTCTTTCTGATAATGAGAATGGATTTAAAAAATTATCGAGTGAGTTTTGTCATAATGCCTTATGTTGGTAATTAATTTTGATTATTTCATGTTTAAAAACCACTTCTTCAATGAGAGGGATATGTATCAAGAATTAAAGCAAAATGTTTTAGAAACAGTGATAAAATTCTATAAAAATATTCTAGAGATATAGATTACTGTGGAATTTTTATCAGGTAAAAATACTGTAATACAAACTAAGTTCTGAAAATTTGAGATTTATTAAATACTAAACTAAGGATGTAACTATTTTTAATAAGACTTCTTGAATTAAAAAAAGAAAAAAAGTTTAACCGTTTGACTGCTAAGCAGCGCGATAGCGCTGCGAGAGGTAAAATTCAGATATAACCGGAATTTTAATTTAATTTTTTTTTACTCAAACAAAATCAATCAGTTAATAGCAATTCCTACGTAGCTACCAATGTTTCAGTTTTTTCCTGAGTATTTTTATTCCCGCCTTTATTTCGTATCGCTTATTTATTAAAAGTAATTTTGTCTTATTTTATCGAAGTTATATATTAGAGAGAATTTTTCTATAAAATTCCAAACTCATCTGCGCTCACTGTAAGAAAAAACTACATGGCTTTTGTGCATCAAAACACAATTGTTTAACTTTTGTTTTCATTATTTTTCTTTTACATTTTCTTTAACAAGATGTAAAAAAAAATATATATATATTTGTTTATATATTTTATAAAGTTCTTTTCTTTCATTATTTATTCGTAAAACACAAAAAAGAATTAATGAATTAACCGATAATTGTATGAGTGATTGGGTTTTATTTAACAACAGTTTTTTTTTTTTTTACGCTCAAAAAATATCAGTATAAGACGACGTCAAAAATCTAATCATTGAAATTAATTAAATGTAGTTCTTTCGAAAGAGAAATGTCTAACGTGATTTTCAACGCATAAAATATTACAACGCTCATTTCATTATTTTTAAAATATATATCTTTATATTTTGAAATAAGATGAAAAAAAAATGGGCGGAGTCTCGATAAAATCTTATCAGAATACACACCTCTTCACTACGCTAAATTGCATATTTGGAAAACTATGTTAAAATTGGATTCTTTCCATGTGTTACATTTTCGTAAAACGTTGTGTGTGAACATTTATTAATGGTAAAACACGTTTTTTTTTATTTTTTTTATTCATCCTTTAATGATACTTAAATTGGCCTTTTACACACGTTACAGTAATCCGTGGTTTTCATTAATTAGGTATGTCTTTATATTATAGTGTGTGTTCATTAGAAAATTTCGTATGTTATTTCTGTAGAAAGAGCGATCGAGGGTAAATGATTTACGCATAAAAATACATATTTATATAGTATGCCATTTCGATTGCTGCTTACTTGGATTTTTTTTTATTTTTTACTGCAAGACGTGGTTTTTCAGTTGGTATGATTGGGCTTTCAATTTTTTTAAAAGCTAAAATTAAATATTTACATCGGAAAAACATTTATTGAGTCCTGATACAACGATAGCAGTTTAAGGATGTATTTCAGTAAGTGCTTCAGCATTCAAACGATTACCCCCCCCCCCCCCCCCCCCAAAAAAAAAAAAAAAAAAAACTACCATTCTGTATTGATTTGTTATCTGTGAATATATATTGATATTTTTAATTAGAGGGATGAAAAATTTCTTATAAGAGGAAAAAAAAAAAAAAACTTTTTGAGAAGTTGGTCCACCACTTTTCTGAAGAAGTTCCAGAAACCAGGACTCCCTGTCTGAGTTTTTCTAAATTTTTAATGAAAATTTTATTTATTTTCTGTATATATATATATATTTATAGATAGATAATCAGAGCATACAGCTGTAATTTAAATATTATTAGAAATTCAAACAATTAATATGATCAATATCAAAAACTACTAAATAAAAAAAAAAAAAAAAAAAGTCAAAACAAAACAGACTTAGATAATAACATGTTTGTATTCTAACGTTTTCAAGGGCCTGATAGAACATGAAACATGCAAAGTGAATGTTTTTTTTTGTCACAAAGATAGCAAAAGCTAAATATTTTTTTGCTCTGGGCGTAAAACATTCACATCCAAAACAAGAAAGAAACTAATATCAAAGTAAACTCACCGCAACATGAGAGAAACCAACCACAAAATTAAAAAAATAATCAAGACGCATAAATCTAAAATACAATGAAAAGATACGGATGAGTACAAGAACTTAACAAACCACATGTAAAAATTTAGGAAACAGTAAGCCGTTAAAAGTACAGTTAATGGCACAGAATCATGGAGTAAATTAAGAGATGTCACAAACCAATTGAAATATAAGAGAATTAGTAATCCTCAATTAGGATTTAGGATCTTATAGGTGGATTATAGATTTCCAGAAAAATAACTTGAATAGTGCTGCCATCTGCATTTGAATTATGAAAATAATTAAATAAATAAAATGAAGACAATTAAAACTATAATTAAGATGAAAGACCTTTGAGTTAATCAAACTATCAATATTATAACACCTCTTTTAAAATCCTAAATTTTAATTTCTAGATTTAAGTGAAACTTTAAATATGGAATAAAAATCTATTTAATTTTTTTTTTTTTTTTTTTTATGAAACTTTTGGGAAAACTGTTAAACAAGACTAAATTTTTAAACAATCGAAATTGTTTGTTTTTATAATTATCAGACACTAAATGTTTTACACGTAGATTAAAATTAAGAAAAATATTAACAAAAACAGATTTATGTAAACATGTTTTAAATTTAGTAAAAAAATTTACTTTAAAGGGGAAATCTTTACTTTTGCCATACAAATCAAATTCCAATTGGAAATTATGATTAAGAATAATTTTTAAATCCAAGAAATTAATTACATTAAATTTCAAATCAGTGTTACTAAGAGATAGCTTATCAGGATAATCAATAGGTAAATCTTGCTAATTGTTATGTTTATCCTAATATTATATCATCAATATATCGTAGTAATCTAAAATTCGTACATTCAATGTCTCGCTCATAATAATATAAATATATATCACAGTGATGCTGTTTGGGTTTCAAAATCCTGGGTCCCTGGGGACCCATGAGTTCAAAAATCTGGGTCCTTTTTTTAAAAAAATGGGTCCCCACATAAATGAATTTATGTAAAGATATAAATTAAAATTTTATCTTATTGTAGGTGAAAAACAGTTTGTTATGAATATTTAACCACCTCTTTTTGAGATTGTCATAAAACTAATATGTAGGAGGTGGTTGCTGTTAAGAAACAATTGAAAACATTTAGCTCAATGTGCTGTGGAAGAAAAAAGAGAGAGAGAGAGTGAGGATTGGTTCTTCTTCCTTTATGGTAAAATGGAGTTTTAAAGGATTATTTTTTTATTCTTCAGAGCAGAATGGCTTAAAAATATAAGTAAAATATCAGTTTTAAACAAGAAATATATTTTAAAATTTACTTTTTCTTCTTTGTTCCAATTTGAGAAATTTTCTTAAGAATGAAAATTACATGTCCCCTAGGACCAACCACAATAAATTTTCCATGGAATTTAGCATAAATGGTATCACTGGATCAGCTAACATACTAGATGCTATACCACCTTGTGGCAGCCCTAAACATTGTTTATATGAAGAATTATTGAATAAAATATAGTTATGGTAAAGGATAAACCTAGTCAGAGTTTTAAAAGTTGAAGGAGTTATACTATTAGTATTTAGATTTAGAAACTGAAGATTGTCATGAGGATTTCATGACATATGATAATCTCATTAATAATCAGGGGTGGCACCAGCTAGGGGGCTGGGGGGGGGCACAAGCCCCCCTATCGGGGAGTCTGTGACCCCCCCCCCCCCATTGGGGCATACTCATAAAATCTCTCAGGGGAACAAATACAAAATTTTCAGTTTTTCTACTTTTAGCAACATTTTTCTTTCCTTTTACAAATTAGGAGCATTCCAGTTTTTCCATTCTATATTCAATAGAAGAAAGTATTGGATTCGTAAAATTTTTCAGCGTCCAGTTTTCCATGAATATACATGTTTTGAGAGGTCCAGAACAGGTTTTGACCACGATAATTTTAGAAAATGTCTGTCTGTGACACGATGATCTCCAAAACTACGAGGAGCACTAATAAATGGAATGGTATAAATATTAACAGTAATACTATTAACAGTATTGCAGTTTTTGATAAATACTCATATAATAAATTCTCTTTATGTAGTGCCTTCCTGTTGGGGAGGTGGTGTCCTCCCATCTAGGAATTTCTGGTGCCACTACTGTTAATAATTAATTTAAATATATAAAAAGTTTATTCTAAATTACTCCTTAAATATTTATCTTAATAACATAATAAGTTAAGAATTCTGTAACTTCATTTAATACTTCATACTACTTAAAAGGGAAGCGAGCATAATAATCTGGCTTGAATCCATGCAGTCTTTTTCCTGCCTTCGCTCGAAAGAGAAGATATTCTCTCCATTCTCACATAGTTATTATTCGTAGTATTTATTAATTTGTAATAATTAAAGATATGTCTATTTCTAATGTCCATATTATAAGAAATCTTAACAAAAATATTACTAGTAATAATGAATTTGGATTGTAAATCAAAAATTGCAGAATTAATTTCTTTGAAATTATAGTACTTGATATTTGAAAGGTGATGCATGTTATAAATTAAATAAAGTTTAAATTTATCAAGTAATTTAAATTTCCATTCATTAAAATATCCCACAGGTTTATTTTAATCAATAGCAATTTTGTAAATAAAAAGATCCAAGTCCAGATTAAATGAAGTGATGATGTCAATAAATTTTTAATTTGAAATATATGCATAGAGAAAAAGAGAAAATATGCTTTTTTTTTTTTTTAAGCCTTCTAATCCATGTAACCCCTTAATAACACTGACAATTTTACCATGTTTTTATTAACTTTGATTCTTGTTTGTTTGTCTGGTACAAATCTTGTAATCAATTTTTAACTAACTTCCCTACTAGCTAGACATTTGAAACTTTCAGAATAGCTTAGAACCCGATGACAACACAATACTTCAAAGCCCGATTTTTGAATTTTTGATTAGTTTTCTTTTAATTAATTAAAATATGAAAATAATAACCTCCTAATAGCTTTAAAAATAGCCATTAAAATATTAGCTATAATTTAATTGTTGCCAAAAAAAATTATAAGTTCATTTTCTTTCCACATAAAAATAAATACATTTAATTAAATATGAACATTAAAAAATTGTAAAAAGTTAAATTATGCATTCACAAAAATTGACATCATTATCACTTTAAAAATTTTATACACATTGATAAAGTGGTAATGTAGTTCTATAGCTATGATTCAACAGAAAATTTAAAAACATGGTATATAAAAAGTTTTTTATCTTAGAATTATTTCTTAAGTTTTTTGTTTAAAACATTCAGGGTTTTCAAACCAATGAAATCAGATTAAAAGAAAAAAAAAAAAAAAAAAAAAAAACTCATGTACGACGACATTCAGCAGTCAGAAGATAAAAGTATTAAACATGTAATGAAACATGAGCACTTTTACTAAATAATATTTAACTGTACGAACAAAACAAAATTTCTACTGTACAGTATATCAACCAAATGTATTGGGCCAGTAATATAAAACCGTAACAAATATTGTTGAGAAGTTATTGCAGATAGAATGAAATTTCAGTTGGTTTAAAAAGTAAATGAAATGAAAACGAAGAGGGAAAGAAATGATAGTGGCTTTACCCAGATTTAAATTTCTAATCAATTAATGATAATACAGTATAGAACCCATTATCCGGAATTCCAAAATCGGAAGACCCAAAATCCAGAATCATTTCAGAATTTTTTTTTTTTAATGATTAAAATACATTTTATATCTAAAACCAGAAAAAAAAGAAAGAAAGAAAATCGCCTTAAAATAAATTATTGTGTGTTTTATTAGGTAGTATTATGAAAATTTAGAAATTAAAACAGAATTTCTTTCTTTCACATGGTAAGGGATGTTTGTAAGGTCCAGGAAAACGCTGGAATTTACAGCAAGCCATATAAAAAAAATTATAATTTATTTTATGATAGATTTCCGGTGATTTTTAACTTCTCATTAAGATCTTAAAAAAAAAAAAAAATAGAAATTTTTAAAGAATTTTTTTTTTTTTTTTTTTTTTTTTTTTTTTTTTAAGCATTCTGCTCTTATGATTGAGACAGTATACATGTTTAGCAGCATTGATAAAGAAGCAACTATGCCACTCATAGCAAGTGGCAGTAATGTACATATTTGTATATATAAACATAAACACATTATAGTTATTTTTTTCTTCCTGATAAATTTAATAAAAAAAAAGTCTCAGATATGCAAAAAATCTTGACTTCCAGTTTTTGATTTATTTGCATGTTTTAAGAGCTCTAGAATATAATTTGAATATTTTTTTAAATGCCTGTCTGTATGTGAAGTAATTGCTCCTAGAAGTAAATTAGTACCTGTCAATTACTGAGTTAATGTTTTATAATTAAAGGAAAGCAATAATGGAAAAAGGACTCAAAATCCAGAAAATTCCGGAATTCTTCCGGTCCCATGGGTTCCAGATAATGGGTCCTATACTGTATAGTGCACATAGGTCAATATCAATATACTCTACTTTATAAATGTCTGAGGTTTCAAGAGACTCTGTTGTATTCCTATCAGATTTTATGTGCTGATAAATATTGAGGCTTGGTTTGACTGGTATATTTATGTGTTTAGTTTCTTTATTTCTTAAGAAGTCAATTTTTCCAATTTATAATTTTTATTCACATTTACCTTTTTAAGCAAAATATAAGTAAAAGAATGTTCATTAAAAGGACATACATCTGTATATTGTGTATACATTTATATGTATATATTTATATACATTTATTAAAGTTTTGTTCTAACAAATCACTTCTTCTGCTTATAAATTAAAACCAATAAAAAAAAAATAAAAAACTTTTTTACATACTTCATGCTTTATTGGCCGTAATGCGATTTTTTTTTTTTTTTTTTTTTTTTTTTTGCGGATCCCCCAACATGGTCACCAGCACTTGCTGTGTCTGAAGGTCTGTACGTGTGACATTTCTTGTTTTTTACGTCTCTTTTAAGCATGTGGTGCCATTGCTTGTTGAGTCCCGCTGCATCGTTGTCATTGCAAGAATTAATACAATTGATTTTGACTGCTTCACAGTATGCAGCATAGTATTTATGATTTTGGTAATTTGCAATTTTTATGACATTATCGAAATGAATATTTATATTGTCTTCCTGATTAGCTTTTGTTAACGTAATTTTGCCTGTAGCTATATCATGGCTGTGTTCTTTAATTCTGGTTTTGATTTTTCTCTTTGATTTACTTATATAACATTTGTTATTGCCTTGGCTGTCAGTGTACGGAATTTTATATATACCAGTGGTTTCTAATGGGTGAATAGGATCTTTGTCATGTTTGATAATTTGGAAAATGTTAGGGTTTGGGTTTAATGGGAAAATTCATGTTATTTTTGCAATATTTTTAATTTTACATGATGCTCCATGATCACATAGGATCGAAGTTGTGAAACTGAAGGGGGAGGGAGGTTCATAAACGGGAATATTGTTAAGAGTGTTAATGTTTTTTGTACATTTTATTAACTAAATGTTTAGAATAACCAGCTTTTTTGGCTGGCTATGCAAAAAAACTGGTTATCCTGAACATTTAGTTAATAAAATGTACAAAAAACATATCAAAACCCTTAATAACATCACCGTTTACCAACCCCCCTCCCCCCTCAGTTTCACAACTTCGATCCTATGTGATCGGGGAGCGTCATGTAAAATTAAAAATACCGCCACCAAAAATAACACCAGTATCCCCATCAAACTCAACCCTAACACTTTCCAAATTGTCAGACATGACAAAGATCCTGTTCACCCTTTAGAAACCGCCAGTATATATAAAATTCCATACACTGACAGCTAAGGCAATAGCAAATGTTATATAGGTAAATCAAAGAGAAAAATGATAACCAGAATTAAAGGACACTGCCATGATATAGCTACGGGCAAAATTACTACAGCGTTAACAAAAGTTAACCAGGAAGACAATATAAATATCCATTTTGATAACATCATAAAAATTGCAAATTACCAAAACCATAAATACACTGCATATCGTGAAGCAGTCGAAATCATAAATTTTTATTACTATTATTGGTTTAAAATAAAATATGACATCGAAAATAAAGACATAACTATCTTAATTTATTTTATGCTTTATTTACTTGTAAGAAATTCATGGATTCCTTTTCTGCCTGCATAAAAAGGTGTAAAATATGTGCCCTCTTACATATATTTATGTAGTTGTTGTTTTATGAATTATTTAATCTTTTACATATGCCTTTCTTGCATAAAGTGTTTTAATATATGTTATATTTTTAGATAAGTCTGATCATATGGGAATGCCACTTGAATATTTTTACTAAAATTGCTCTGTTTCAAACATTTGAAATAAAATTTAAATTTAATATGTTTTATGAATATAGGTAAAATATTTAAATGGGGATTGAGGAGGGTTTCTTACCTCCCACACACAAAGAAAATTTGACTACACTATAGTTGTCAGTACCTATGTCCAAGGATCTCGCATTTGTATTGCTCATAGAGACAATTTATTAAAACAACAGTTCTTTAAATATTAAAATAAAGTGTGATAATTTTGTGTATTTTTGTCCTGTCTATTGCCTTTTTGTCTCTCTACTAAAATGATTTTTTTCTATTTTTCAGTAAATTATGATGATTATTTCTATGTTGTGGCTGTATCTAACAAAAAAATTCACGTGGTGAAGAGGCAGTATGTGCCTTTAGAACCTGCTGCTGTTTGATGCTGTTTTCATTCCTTTGTAAATACTTATATTTGTTTTGATGATAAAATGTAAATAAATTTTTTTACTTTAATTTTCTGCAATATTTTGTCGATGCATATGATGATCTTTTGTAATGATTTGAATTATGGAATATAAATGCTACAAGGCTTAATTATGAAATTTGCTTTATTAAAAAGAATTCGAAAACACCATTTAGATTTTTTTTCCCCCCTAGCTATACAATATAAAACATAAATGATTAATATTTAATTGTTAAATTCTCATACTGCAGAAACATAAACCATAGCCTCCTAAACTAGATGCCTGTCGCGTTGCTCAAAAACTTGGCAACAGTTGAAACGGTAGACAGTGCCACCTGGTGCAGATTGCACGAATTTTTTATTCAACAGCCACCAAAAAATTTTTTAAAGAGGGATATGATATACATAAAATGCAAATTGAATCAAAGAAACGTCGATTATATAAATCATATCACTTCTTAAAGTTATTGTTGGCAGTTAAAAAAAAAAAAAAAAATAGTGCAATCTGTACCAGGTGGCGCTGTCTACCGCTTCAACTGTTGCTATGTTTCCGAGCTACATGACAGGCACCTAGTTAAGGAGGCTATGCATAAACACTACAGCTCTCAGACTAGTTTGAACAGAATGATAAAATTTAGAGTTTTTATGCAAAACTCTTTTGTCAAAAATATTTTCCAAAACTGAAGCAAAACAATTTAGCTAGAACAAAAGTAAAAACTTTTGAAATGTCTTTTTTTTTTTTTTTTTTAAATCTTTAATAGATATTTGACATCATTTTATACAAGAATTTTTCAATATTTTTTAATTGATTTAATCAATTAAAAAATATTGAAAACTTTATTTTAAACTTTCATCCCTTCTCTATTCGGTAAATAGCAGAATTACTCCAAAATTTAATAAATATGTTAACAAGAAAGAAAATGCAGAAGTCATTTGCAATTTCTCACTAGGCATGAGTGCACCTTGCTAACTTTGATGATGCACTCATGTCTAATTTTATTTATTTATTTTTTTAACTGATGAAGCGCAATGCTATTATTTTGACCTGAAATAATTATTATAAGTTTTTGCAGTTTTATAGAGTTTACATAAAATTTTATTTATTTATTAAATTAAAGATTTTAATATTAAATTAAATATTTTAATTATTAAATTAATATTTTAACTGTGGTCTGTGGAGTTGTGCTACGATTAATATTGTCTCGCCTGTTATATCTGTGTTTGCAGACTCGGTGACTTTGCCAACGAATATTATGTGAGAAATGGCAAGCTGGTTATCAGCCAGGGTAGCTCAATGGTAGAGCATCTGTGCATGAAACGGAGGACCCGGGTTCGATTCCCGCCTCTGGTATTTTTCACATAGTTGGTATATTAAAAAAAAATATCCTTTGCACTCCAATTTACTTAAAATTAAAAATCTATATAAATATGTTTTTGACATTACCAATTTGCTAATTGAGTAAAATCATAAAACTTTTGCAGAATGTTTTTATCATTTAGGCTTAATTTGCATAGGAACTCAGCATCCATGCTTCTTTTATTTCAGCAAATTTTTTAGAATGCTTTTTTATTCAGCCGGGTTGTCTGTCATTGAGCCATTTTTCTGCTATATTTTGAGCCTATGGAAGGAGAAATGTATCAAAACCGGTTTACACCTGTGAACGCTGTGGATGTGAGGCAAAGCACTGGGCTATGAATCCAAAGGTCGTGAGTTTGAACCCGCTCAAGGGCAAAAGTGTTTAAAAATGGTCTTTGTTTAATTCTAAATTTTTATTCCATATTAAAAAAATGTTTTTTATTGGCGTCCTAAAAAGTAGTAAATAAGGCAAAATTTTCTGTACTCAAAACAATTGGAAGATAAAAAAAACATTCATTGATGACTACATCTTATTATATAATAATACACTTTTTTCATATCTGAATGCTTTTTATCTTTTAATTGGTTTGAGTACAGAAAATTTTGCCTTATATTCAGCTGGGTTGTCTGTCATTCTGTCAGTGAGTCATCGAGCCACTTTTCTGTGATATTTTGATTCAAGGGATTCCCTATGAATATGAGTGACCAGCTTTTTAGTTACAAATAAAAAAAAATATTTTTAAAAAGAATGCTTTTTTATCAGCGTCCTAAAAAAGTAGTAAATAAGGCAAAATTTTCTGTACTCAAACCAATTGGAAGATAAAAAAAACATTCATTGATGACTACATCTTATTATATAATAACACACTTTGTCATCAATGAATACTTTTAATTGGTTTGAGTACAGAAAATTTTGCCTTATATTCAGCTGGGTTGTCTGTCATTCTGTCGGTGTGCTATCAAGCCACTTTTCTGTGATATTTTGATTCAAGGGATTCCCTATGAATATGAGTGACCAGCTTTTTAGTTACAAATAAAAAAAAAATATTAAAAAAAAGATTTTTAAAAAGAATGTTTTTTTATCAGCATCCTAAAAAAGTAGTAAATAAGGCAAAATTTTCTGTACTCAAACCAATTGGAAGATAAAAAACACATTCATTGATGACTACATCTTATTATATAATAACACACTTTGTCATCAATGAATACTTTTAATTGGTTTGAGTACAGAAAATTTTGCCTTATATTCAGCTGGGTTGTCTGTCATTCTGTCAGTGTGTCATCGAGCCACTTTTCTGTGATATTTTGATTCAAGGGATTCCCTATGAATATGAGTGACCAGCTTTTTAGTTACAAATAAAAAAAAATATTAAAAAAAAGATTTTTAAAAAGAATGCTTTTTTATCAGCGTCCTAAAAAAGTAGTAAATAAGGCAAAATTTTCTGTACTCAAACCAATTGGAAGATAAAACTAGTATGTTGTGGCCACCACGAGACTTTCTTCTATCTTTTCCTATACAAATTCACTCAGTAACAAAAAAAAAAAAAAAAAAAAGTATAGAATTAAGGGGAGAGGGAAAAAAAAAAAAAAAAAAAAAGTGGGACTTTATCAAATTTTCACATTTTACCCAAAATTTTGTCAAAGTCCCACTTTTTTTTTTTCTCTCCCCTTAATTCTATCAAACTCCCACGGTTTTCGTGTTCTGACAAACTTAAACAAATTTTTGCATTTTTCCCCCAATTTTGACAAAGTCCCACGGTTTCCGTGTTTTGACAAACTTAGAATAATTTTCACATTTTACCCAAAATTTTGTCAAAGTTTGTCAAAACACGGAAACCGTGGGAGTTTGACAAAATTAGGGGAAAAAAGCAAAAATTAGTTTAAGTTTGTCAGAACACGGAAACCGTGGGAGTTTGATAAAATTAAGGGGAGAAAAAAAAAAAAATTCTAAGTTTTTTTTTCGTAAAAAGTAAAAAAAATCGATAACTTTGTTTTAAATTATCACAGATTTATAGTTCAACCATTCGTTTTAAAGGTACTGACGAGACCTTTCGAAAGATACCCATCTTGAAAATTTTTGCCCTATATCACCCTGTTAAAAATTTAGAAAAAGCGGGATGGCAACGCAACCTGTAAGACGATTTTTACCAAAAGTTGATAGGCACTAATTTATGTCAAGGTGCAACTACATACCAATTTGTATGAAATTCTGTGCAGTAGTTCCAGAGATACAGTTGCCACAAAATTTTGTCACACACACACACACACAGACAGACAGACAGACATTTTCTAAAAATGGTAAAATCGTGTTCTACAGCTCTCAAAACGTGTAAATCCATCAAAAACCCGAAATCGAAAATTTTTACGAATCCAATACTTTCTTCTATTGAAGATAGAAGAAAGTAAAAAACATTCATTGATGACTACATCTTATTATATAATAATACACTTTGTCATCAATGAATACTTTTAATTGGTTTGAGTACAGAAAATTTTGCCTTATATTCAGCTGGGTTGTCTGTCATTCTGTCGGTGTGCTATCGAGCCACTTTTCTGTGTTATTTTGATTCAAGGGTCATCCCTATGAATATGAGTGACCAGCTTTTTAGTTACAAATAAAAAAAAAATATATAAAAAAAAGATTTAAAAAAGAATGTTTTTTATCAGTGTCCTATTTAGGACGCCAATAAAAAATCATTCTTTAATTTTTTTTTTATATATTTATATATAAAAACTGAACACATGAGAGCTAATTAATATTACTTACTGAAAGGTCACAAGTGCACCATTTCTGAAAGAACAAATAAAATGTTAAAATGGAGAAAGATAGAAAAATAGATGGACATAGAAAGATTGTTATATTTTATGTTTAATAGTCGAACATGCTTTATTCAGAACTCAACTTAGAATCATGGTTGTGAAGAGGGGGGGGGGGGGGACTTTTTTGTTTAATCTTTTTGGGAGCAATTATGCTCTTTTAGTATGGAAAATTACCAGATTTTATGAACAGAGTTAGAAGAAAAGAAATACATTATTTTTTTCTGCTAAGTTATAACAGCCAAACTTCATAAAAAGTAAAAATAAATAAGTAAATAAAATAAAACAAAATCTAGGAGGAATTTTTATAGTTGGGAATTAAAATTAGGTGTGGATCTTCCACTGGCCTTCAAAGGGTTAAACCAGGTTTAAATTTACTATAAATTTTTTTTGTCATACATGTACAGTTCAAATCAGCAATGAAAATATAGTTGTCCACAAAGACCACCTAGCATAGGCAGCGAAGTGAAAAAATCAAAAGGTGCAAATTATATATATATTGTGCCAGGATATTAATCAACAATCTAGTGTTTGAAAAAAAAATTTCTTACCTTCTTAAATCTTTAAATGCGTATTTTAGGTATAACAACTGAAAAATTACACAAAGATAATGACAGATTTTTTTAAACCAATTAAACATTTACGAAAATTCAATTTTAAGAATTTAAAATTTTTATTCGACACTGGAAAAAAAAAAAAAAAAGTAGTAAAAAAGGTTATTATTTTATAGGTCTATACAAATCTAAAATTTACACACATTTACACTTTAATTTGTTATTAATCCTTTAACAACTTTGTTCACACATATCTCTAGGGATTTTAAGAAAAAACACTGAAAATTTATACATCACCTTATTATGATATGCCACCTATTTTGATTTATTTGAATAAATTTTGTATGGAAGCTATTAAAATTTCGTAATTCTTTAAATTGAATTAACTTATTTTTAATTGCTTTTACAAAATTTCGTA